>LAZJ01000016.1:0-137509 GCA_006503525.1 Cryphonectria nitschkei | reverse complement strand
CCCCCCCACACCCACCGAGAAACCATATTTCCAACCCCCCACCAAGATCCCACCCCAAGATCCCCCCCCAAACACCCACCACAAAATCCCACCCCCAGATTTCAGGCAAAACAAGTTCTCCCCCTAAGATCTGACGGCTTGGAAAGAGTCGAACCCTCCCCCCCCCCCTCTTTGCTGAGAAAGCACCCCCCTTCGCCCCCCGGGGGGGGGGGGGGCGCTTCTCTCTCTCTGTGTCTCGTCCAATGACAAAACAGCCGATGCTGACAGGTGGGACCGAGACATTCTGTCCACTCTAGAGAGGAGAGGAGGAACACTTGGCTAGGTTACTGCTTTTTTTTGGCGGTGGTGTTGGTGAATGACTAATTGTTGGGTGACAGGTAGGTTCCGGGGGGGCGGGAGGTTTCTTGAGGGAGGCTACGATTTTGGAGGAGGGGGAATGAGGGAATGACTGATTGGTTCGAGTTGTTGACTTCGGCTGCTTATTGATGATGAGACGTTAAGGTGTTACTTACCGAAGCGATGACGAGGGGTGTGCTCAGGAGGGATAGAGGGGGGAGAGGGTGTTTGTGTTAGTGGCATGCAGCCAAGAGAAATCCTGGACTTGGAGATAACTTGGTAGATATTGGATTTGTTGCACATCCTAGGGTGCGAGATGCCATGGTTCAGTTCAGTATGTACTCTAAAGACCAGCATATTGTATCTTCTATCAGCTCGCCCAAGATTCGGGGGGGGGGGGGGAACGCTTGGTACTTGACCACGCCTTCTGCCGCCCAAGCACTTTTCATGTGCTTGACCCCATTGACCTCCCACAACGCCTGCCATGACCCGTCATCCAACCTGCTCATACAAGTGTACTTCCACTAACAGACAGCGCATGCTCAGCAATGCCAGTCCGAGATAACAAGATGCCGCTTGCATAATGCAGCCACATGTGCCATGTCATGCACCCATATAACCACGTACCGAGTAATTCTCGAGCACCCCTAGCACAGCCCGCCAAGCCCGAACCGGCAGACGAAAATTGCGGCTCAAATCCACAAGCCGTAGATAAGCGATTGTTTACGCAGAAGTGCCGGCCAGCTGAAGAAGCTTCTGGCCGGCGTTGAGGTGAGCGTATTCATAAGCCTTGGACTCTGGAGGAAAGGTGCCGTTCGCAGCCCAGAGATCGATCAGAGGTTGCATGGGCTCGAGCTCATGTGGTCGGAGCATATCGAGTGCGGTGGCGGTGAGGATGAAATGGCTGAAGCAACTGTTGAGCTGCTTCTCAAGGTTCAAGTGGTAGAAAGGCTCGACGTAATGAGCCCAGTAGAGGTGCGAGTAGACCCGGAACATCTGGCGGAAGACGGTCTGGCAGACCTCTACAAAGTTCTGAGGGAAGCCGGACCGCTTCCCAATCCAATCAGGCTCGCCAGGATTCGTCAGATGGGACAGGGGCGTCGTGGTGATATTCACGTTGTGTGCGTACGAGACACCAGAAGCCTCCGTGGGAAAGATCTTCGTATCATCAATTTTACCGGATATCCATCGCTGCCTATTAGCCACCCCTGTCAGCAGATGTAACAAAGCAGTCATCTCGGAAATCTCTTATATGCGTGAAGGACGTACATGAGCGTAATGTACTCGTAAGCTGGAAGCTCCACAGGTTCCCTTCGACTGTTCAGCCATGTAAAGGAGTGGTTTCTGTGGTGAAGAAATAGATGAAAATTTAGCCGTCTGGTGCACGGGTGAACATGGCATCTCTCACTCACTGTCCTGCTGACATGCGTGGGCATGTTGCCGGGTTACAGATGGATAAACCATCCTCCTCCTTCTCGTGAATGACGCGGACAAAATTCCACAAGTTTCGGTAGTGCTCAACAACTTTTGGCAGACAGTCAGCAGCCACGATGAGCTAGGTACGGTTGGATACACACAAACCTTGGTGGGCAATCCACTCCCCTTGCTCGACTGTCTTTGGCCTGGCACTCAAGGTCATGAAGTTGCCTTTCACAATATGCTTGGCGTAGTTTGGGTTAAGCCATAGAGGCAAAGGACGAGGAAGATGGTATGACTCGAGGACATCGTGACCGCTAGTCATGATGCCGCTCTGCTCGTCCATGCCTATTGTCTGAGCAAGAGATGGAGACTTTGGCAGAGGGGGGAGGTTGGCAGACAGACCCGCTGACGCAGGTGACTGACTGTTCTGAGATCTGTCCAAGCTCAAGGGAGAGACGGGCGGCTGGCTGGACCCGCTGCCACTCTTTCCCGGTCCAGGAGACTTGCTGTTTGAGCCTCGAAAGCGGGCGTTGCTGTCAAGACAAACGGTCAGTAAGGCTGTCGAACTGTGCAATGTCGCAGGAGACGCGTAGATGATAATCTGAGGCGGTGAGTTGAGGCTCACTGTTGGCCTGAGGGGGAAAGTGGAACTCGAGGGATCCCTATGTTTGGGTGCTGGCCTGCTAGGAGGGAAAGGATGTGTGAAGAAATGACAGTCCGTCAGAGAAAATGGACTGCAAGGCATATGCAGCTTCAGCTTTGCCCAATGACAAGATGACATTTCCTCATCTTGTCCGCCACAGAGGGTGATGTCCCTTGGGGGCTGACAGCGCCACTGCTGGAAGGCACAGCCGTGGCTAGCTTGGTGACATGGACTGAAAGCACATTATTTCGGCCAAGATCTGAGAAGGAGAGAGAGACAGAGAGACGAATCAAAAGGGAGGTGGCACTGATTGTCGCTTGCCCATGCCCATAGAGTAGGAGAGAAGGGGGAAGTAGGAGGGAGGGGAGAGATATCAAGTAAGAGTACTCACATCCCAGAGAATAGAGACATGGCTTGTGACGTAGCAAGGAGTTGAGGGGTGAAAAGGTATAGGCTAGGCGCAGAACTTGGCTGTGAGGAAGTAAGATGATCTTGGGGCCGTGGATATGGCAGTCACCTCCCGCCGCTGGAATGTGGATGAGACGGAAAACTGAGGTCGTCGTGTGGTCGTGTGCTGTATAAGTTGCAGGTTGGTTGAAAAATAAGGGGTTCAACAGCCTGGGAACCTGTCAAGCGGTTGTAACAAACAAGGTGCGCTAGAGCCCGCCCTAACTGTTTCGGGAATCTGCCGCTGGGTCTTGCCGGCAGCCCAGCAGCCTTGCCATTCAGCTTTCTAAGTATCTTCGCAGGCGCAAGCCTACCTGAGCTCCAAACCACAAAGACCAACGCAGGGCTTTTTTTTCGTTTTCGTTTTTGGTACGCGCCATCGCGCCCAGCCCAGAATCAATTTTTCTTTCTTGCCAACACTCGACCTGGGATCATAACCTGTTGGACACCTGATTCATTACACCAATCGACACGTGTCAGACCTCCCACCCGACCTTCGAAACTGTTGAGGGTTCTCCATCATGTCAGACGACGAGCGCATTGACGACGTCTCTGACGGCGGAGGTGACGATCTCTTTGGCGATGACGCTGGCAGCGATGTCTCTCAGATCGAGGACAACCCGCCCATCGCTAGCGACGATGAATTGGCCTCGGATGATGGCCACAGGCGTAGCCCCATACGCGACAGTGCATCCGATCATGACGATCGTAGCCAGAGAGACGACAGTCCCCCAACCAACGAGTTGACGGTCATACAAGATGTTGTGTACCGCCACGGCTTACCCAAGACCCAAGATGGAAATGTGAGTCGCTTCTATTCTCATGCATCGTCGAGGCGACTATTTCTAAACTCTCCGTTAGATGCAACTTGCCAAGGTGCCTAACTTCCTGCGCTTCGTACCCGAGCCATACGACACGGACGAGTGGCAAGCCTCTGAGTGGGATCTCGAGAATGCCAGGCGCCGGATTCCCATAAACCTCGTGCGATACCGGCGGAATCCTACGACGGGCGCGCTGGAAAGCAACGCGAACATCTACAGATGGAGCGACGGCTCGTTGACTATGCAGGTTGGTGAGGAGCATTACGAAATACAAGTCAAGGCACAGGTCCCACCACCTAAAAAAGAGTACGTGCCCGATCGCGACGCCAATCGTTATGTCGCTGCTGCACATTCGGCTCATGCTCAGCTCCTCACCGTCGGACACGTCACAGAGGAGTGGTCTATCCGTCCTGACAAGAAACGTGTGGAGGAAGACACGGAGCGCCTCAGGGAGCAGATGGGTCTGGCGAAGGGTGTCCTGCGGGAAGGCGATATGATCATCACTGCCACCCAGGATCCCGAGCTTCAGAAGAAGCAGGCTGAGATGGCAGAGAAGGAACGTGCGCGCGCACAGCGGCGACGGGAGAATGCACAGATACGAATGGAGGGCGGAGCAGGTGGCTATCGGAAAGGTGGCCTCTCAATTGGTGACCTGGAGGGTGCTCGGCGCTCGACATCGGGACGTAAACGAGGCCCCGGAGGATCATCAAAGCGGTCACGACCACAAAACGACGACTATGACTCGGACGACGATGGCGTGCACCGCAGTAATCAGTATGACATGGAAGACGGATTCATCGCCGCGTCGGATGACGATGAAAGCATAGAGGAGGACAACGATGACGACCAGGACGACCTTCTAGACGACGGCGATGTCGACTTCGAACGGCCGCGTCCCAAGCGCAAGAGAACGCCTGACGATGACGATGACGCCGAGGGTGAGCCTGATGACGATGCTCCTGCGGCTTCTGGTGACCACAACCGTCGGCGTGTGCGTCGCGTTGTCTCTGACGACGACGACGACGAGTGAAGCCCCTCCCAGCCACGAGTGCGAGCGAAGATTAGGAATAGGATGAATTATGCCTCGGCCGTTCTAATCCGATGAGAACTGACTATTCTTCCTATTGCTTCTACGCGGCTAAGACAGGTGTCTTTTCCCAATGATTATCGCAAGATTAACCAGGGCAATGTGCACGAGAATCCGATTTATTGTTATAGGAGGAAGCGCGAGGTTCTAAGGAACACACACGAACCCTACAACCCAAAATCGTATCTGCCACGACCTGAGGGCCAGGACAAAGTGGTGGCAGCACCTTCAGTGATCACAAAAATGTGATGAAGATGAAGATCATAACACAATACGAATATTCAATTCTTTTGAAAGTGTAAAGCATTGCATTGCACTGCATTTGGTACACGACAGACCCCTTGATGTGTAGTGAACCTGGCTGGGTGAGCTACAAATATTATCTACAGGGGCTGCGTGCATATGACATACTACTGTACTGTATGTACGGTAGGTTAGCCCCCCCCCCCCTGCCTGCGCAAGCCAGCCGATAGCGGCCCTGTGGAGTGGCTCAATTTCCCCACGAACCACGGTCGATTTCACATGTCAACCAGGAGCTGCCGCCCATGCACCCAGGCTGGCGGTCATGACCTAAGTATTTAGTAACCTCGCGACGCTGGCTTTGGAATCAGGCTGCGCAAATCCGACGACCTTCACCCATTCCCTCATCGCCATGGCGCCCATTCAACATCACATCTCCCCTCCAATGACATTGCGATGAACACGTCCACGGCGCTCACATGCGCATCGGTCTCACTAGTGACAAGAAGCCATGGGGTCGGTGACAACGGTGATCATGGGTGTCTGGGCCGTCATCCTAGAGATCTTTGACTTCTGGCGTCGGGTAAGCAACCCTCAAAGGCCCAGCGCAATCCAATGCCATATCCATCGCCACGAAACTGACCAGGTCCATTCTTGCATCGCAACAGAGGATCCTCGATTGGTGGCGCCGCAAGGCCCCGGCCGAGCTCTGGCTCGACATCCTTCGACACGCCGAGTCATATGAAGAATGGGAGGAGGCTGCGCTGCGGCTTGACAATTTACTAGGGTTCGACCTCTGGCGCTACAATCAAGTTTCGCGATACTATGATTATAGGCTCATCAACGAGCGGTTGGACAACCTCATGGTCGCACGAGAGGAGCAGGATATGCACGGCCTGGTGAACCTGCTGCGGTCCGGGCTCGTGCGCAATCTGGGCAATATTACCGCCACGAAGCTGTACAACCGAAGCTTTGCAGGGACCAAATTCCTCATCGAGGAGTATATCACACAGGTGGCCGAGGCGATCGAGGACATCAGTGGACTCCCTGCTGTACCACCGAGTGGTGTAGGGTCCCTCGTAACCACCAAGCCTTCCAGCAGCAATGTTGCTGCGCCTGTGCTGTCGTCGCAGGCGCCGGCCGTGCACTTCAGTGACAACTCGGCACCTGGCAGCAGCAACGCGAGTACGGGCAGCGGCGGTGCTGTTGTCTCGAGTGCCAAGGCGCCCATGACGATGTCGAACCAGATGAAGCTCGATTTTGTCCACGACACGCGGCAGGCATTTGGACGAAGTACGCTTGTCCTGCAGGGCGGTGCCATCTTTGGCCTCTGCCACCTAGGTGTTGTAAAGGCTCTTTTCCTCCGAGGTCTTCTCCCTCGGATCATTACCGGTACCGCAACGGGGGCATTGATTGCTGCTCTGGTCGCTATCCACAAGGAAGAAGAGCTGCCGGCCGTCCTGAAGGGCGATGCGATCGACCTGACTGCGTTCTCTGCCAGGGCTAGGGCCAATCCAAAGGATTCTCATGCTGATGCTGATACTGAGCAGACGAACTCGAGTAGGTGGCAGACACTGCTTCGTAGGGTGATGCGATTCTACCGCGAGGGCTACTTTCTCGACGTCAAGGTGCTTGAGGAGTGTGTGCGTGCAAATGTCGGTGATCTGACATTTGAGGAGGCATTCGTGCGGAGCAAGAGAGTGTTGAATATCACTGTTGCTGCAGCCGGCCAGGCAGGTGTTCCGACGCTGTTGAACTACTTGACAGCGCCGAATGTGGTATGTTTTCATCTTTGCAAAGCCTCTGCACAGGTACCAGCGGTGATTATTACATCGTCTAAACTCACACACGCCTCAGTTGATCTGGACGGCCGCCGTGGCCTCCAATGCCTCCACCCCGACATTCTACGGTCACCGTGAAAATGCAATCCTCTGCAAGGATCAGGACGGCAATATTGTTCCCTGGGCGCCTGCGAACGAGATCGATCTTCAACACTGGACACGCGTGTCATACACGGAGCGCGACTCGCCACTCATGCGCATCGCAGAACTGTTCAACGTGAATCACTTCATCGTCTCCCAGGCCCGACCTTACCTCATCCCATTTCTTCAGTCCGACATGCATGGGCCCTCACGATTTGAGACCCGCAGTACCACCACTTCTGTTACCGCCTTCCTGGTCAGAATGGTCGGCCTGGAGGCTAGACACCGACTCCGGCAACTGGACACACTCGGCCTCCTACCCACGAGCATAAGACGGTTCCTCGTCGACGAGGATATCCCCGGCGCGAGCGTCATGCTTGTGCCGGAAGTGACTGCTGGCGACTTTATTAGGCTGCTAGAGACGCCGACCAGAGAGACGCTCGACTACTGGATCCTGCGAGGAGAGAGAAGTGTTTGGCCTGCGGTCTCGGCGCTGAGGATCCGGTGCGCGATCGAGACGGAGCTGGATCGGGCGTATCAGATAGCCCGGCGGTTGAAGCCCGGAGGGCTGAAGAGGAAGTCTAGTACTTCTGTGAATATGCTGGGTAAAGGGCGAGATGGGAGACACCGGGCCAATAGCGTTGGTGCGAGGTACTGAGATTGGGGAGGCAAGTAACATGATGGAAAGCCGGGTTTCTGCACAAACATGCCATACAGCATACGTTTACCAATATGGCTCTCAGCCACTGTTCGGTAAGCTGCTTGACCCGAGTATTCTTCTGTTATTCCACCCTCTCTTGTCTTCTCAATTCCGTCATACGATGTAGAAATTGAAGCTGCTATTATATCATGCTCTCGTTTCTTTCCCGGTTCAAGATAGGCTCGTACCTACGCCTATTGCTAGGATAATGCAGAGAAAGTCAATTGAGCCAAAAAGACCAAATGAACTCATCGATTTATACATAGCAGTACCACCAAAGGCAATTGCTCGCGTGCCCCCCTTCGACTAAATGGACCCCATAATTGGTTGCTTCGCAGGCACTACACGATTCTAGACAACTGCCCAGACCACCTAGCCTGGCACGTTTCTAGGTTCATCGTAGTCCGACTCGTGTAAGCTTTTTGCCGCTGCTGCATTAGACCGTGCATGTTGTAACGCGTGGCTCCTCCTCAAAACACACTGTTACATTCGGGTCATGTCGAGACTATGGGGCAAGAATGGAGAAACGGAAGCGTGGCTCCAGCGAGTGAGAATCTTCGAAGTTCTCATAAAAGGCAGGATACGAGGACCCAACAGAAAGAAAGGCATGCTGATTGACTGAGGTGGTTCCACAACAAGTCAGCATGCACATGCCAGGCGTTCCGCTTCTGCTTTGATGGCACTGGTGGCACTGTGGCACTGGTGGCTGGCCCTGGAGCGTTCGAACGGCGCTAGCCAAGGGGAGGGGCGCTCAAGTCCCACCCACCCATCCACGGCAGCCTTGGAAACTCCTCAGTAATGGGTGCTGATGTCACTTTCTGCGAACCTAGGAGCCTTCATTCTGCGGTGGTGGGCCTGTTCTTTTGACCCCATTTATTCTCACCCTCGATCTCCCCTTCTCACACCATTCAACGATATATTGAAAGGCTGAGCACCCAATCACTCCTCTGCCTGGGTTTCCAAAGCATACTTAGTACAGTTTTTGTTACTCAATCTGCACAAGAAACCTTTGCTGCTGGCAATCATTCATCTGTCTCTCCTTGTGGCCTCCGGTCAAGTTTGCGACCCCCACGTTACACCCATAAGTCGACCAAAGATCAATAATTCGCATCCGAAGTTGCGATAGCGGAGCAGCCGTAGACTTCCTCCTTCGGCCAGGGAATTCGACCTGATTTCTGAGAAGTGTTACCTACGCAATACAGGCGACCACCTTCGCGACGCTGGCATAGTCATTCATGAGATAAACTACTCCACACGCAGTCAAGGTGTTGTGGAAAGGGGCGGCGATCAACAAGATACACTCCCACCGACCCTCATCCGAGATAACGTCTCTGGGCCCACTCCCGCCATGGCCGCGCCGAACCCAAATCTAAATATGCCCGGCTCCAGCTCTGGTGTGCCTGCTACGGGATCCTCGTCAAAGAATGCACAGAAGAAGAAGAAGCGTGGTACCAGGGCGAAGAGGAGGCGAGACAGGCGCAAGTCCTTTGCGATTACCAACGATGATATAGACCACGACGACGGTATCAGCTCCAGCATGGCTGCCCCCAGTCAGAGCTTCTATGGCCAACGACATAATCTCAGTGGGACGAGTATCGACAGTGAGACTCTGCTGGACCATAGGTACTTCTCCCCCTTCGCCCCCTTCGGCCCCTCTCCGGATGTGCATCTCGATGGCTGAGCTGACTTTCAAACCACAGAGATCAGCCATACTTCATGCGCCCTCGACGGCCATCCAATGCAGTTCAGTCGCCGGCTCCCTACCAAGCGTCCCAAAGCGTCCCAAAGTTGAAGAGTATACATGATGCAGGCAGTGGGCAGGAAGAGAACGAGGACTCTGCTCCAGACGAGCGAGCACCTCTTCTCTCTACGGCAGGTCGCTTCCGATCCGAACCAGGTACGGTTCCCAAGGTGCTTGGCTCGACGGACGCCGGAAGAGTCCAGTCTTCGAGCAAGAGGGAATCGAGCAGAACTAGCGGGAGGAAGGATTTCACAAACCCCTTCAGTGCAAGCTACGATGTCAACTACCCTCCATCAGTTCCCGGAACCCCGAGGACCAGGGCCGCTGATCCGGACTGGAGACTGGAGGATGCCATGCTGATCGATGAATTGGATGTCTTTCACTCGGACCACCACGATGACGACTTCACTGATCGTGGCTCCCACACACCTTCCAGTCCCAAGGCACCACCTACACCTTTCGAGCGACGACGCACATTCGATTTTTCAGCCCAGGAAGATGTTTGCTTCCCGCAGGAGGGCATGTCCGAGATGGCGGACGACGACCTTCGACCGAAGCACAGCCACCATGCGCGATCTCGTCGGCGCAGGATCAGGGGTCCTCAGCTGTCGTTTCTCGAGGACTGGGCCCAGGTCGAGAAAGAAGGACGCAGCGAGGAGAGAAGGACTAAGAGGATCACAGAACCTCAGTTGATCAACGGGAGGCTGCGGCCTATTCACAAAGGCTGGTATCAGCCAGAAGAGGATGCACCCTACCGCTTCACCTATTTCAACGAGGAGTTCGTCAGCACCATCCATAGCCCCACGATTTCCGAACTGGTACAGCAAGAGGGCCAGGGCAGCAGCTTTCGTCAACTTTTCATACCAGACAGACCCATCCTGTCGGACTCTTCCGAGTCAGAGAGTGATGATGAGGATTATCAGCAGCAACAGGCTTCCGACCTGCTGCGGCGGTCCGTGGGTGGTCAAAATGGCAGCTCTAAGCTACCTACACGCCAGCCTTCAGTCGTGGACTCAGTTGCAGGTGGACTAGACCAATCGCATGATCCTGGTACGCTCTCGCCGAGGGCAGTTCCAGGAGGCTCACATACTTCGCGGCAGGGCTCTGGCGAGGCAACACCGGCACACCCAAGGTCGGTGGCATCCCCGCCGCCAGAGAAGACCGAGAAACCCCCTAGGTTGGGAGACAGGCCGATCTGGTGGTTGGATGTCATGAGTCCAAGTGATGCCGAAATGAGGGTCCTCGCCAGAACATTCGGAATCCATGGCCTGACAAGCGAGGACATCATGATGCAGGAAGCGCGTGAGAAGGTGGAACTCTTCCAGCATTATTATTTTGTGCACTACAGGACATTCAACCAGGATCCACTAAGCGCGAATCACCTCGAGCCCATCAACTTGTACCTTGTCGTGCTCAAAGACGGCATTATCAGCTTTCACTTCTCCCCGACCCCACATCCAGCAAATGTTCGACGGCGGGTGCGGATGCTGCGCGACTACATGATCCTTACGCCCGACTGGATTGCGTACGCAATCATCGACGATATTACAGATGTCTACCTACCTCTTATCCAGAGCGTTGAGGAGGAAGTGGACGAGATTGATGCCGATATCGTCAGGCTCCATGCCGAAGAGGATCCAACGAGAAAAGAGAAGTCCAAATCTGAAAAGGTATCAAAGAGCGACGCCAAATCAGACTCGGGCTCCACGGTCGTCGAGACCGGTGCCGATATGCTTCGCCGAGTTGGGGAGTGCCGGAAGAAAGTCATGGGCCTTTACCGCCTGTTAGGCAGCAAGGCCGACGTCATCAAAGGCTTCGCGAAGCGGTGCAACGAACAGTGGGAGGTCGCGCCGCGCTCGGATATCGGGATCTATCTTGGCGATATTCAGGATCATATTGTGACTATGACTGGAAACTTGAGTCACTACGAGATGTAAGTTCCGCGGGTTGTCTCTGTGGAGGGCTGATCGCCAATGCTAACCTCATCAAATAGGATCCTCGCCAGATCCCACCAGAACTATCTTGCACAGATCAATATCCGCATGAACGAGCGCGCGGAGCAGACGAACGACGTCCTGGGCAAGCTTACGGTCCTCGGCACGATCGTGCTTCCCATGAACATCATCACGGGTCTCTGGGGCATGAACGTCTGGGTGCCAGGTCAGGACTACGAGGGCGATCTGACCTGGTTCTTTTGGATCACCGCCGGACTCCTCATGTTTGGAATAGCGTGTTTCCTCATCGCGAAAAGGGTATACAGGATTGTGTGATCCCTAGCGTAGACGATTGGATCCTGCGGTAGCTAAGGGGTCTCTTGAGCGAAGTTCGTTCATTTATGATGTGATTGTTGAAAAGCACAGAACATAACGCACAGGTAGCGTCATGATTGGGGTGAAGACGGTACCCATATCTGAACATACGTGCTTGCTTTATCAGCTCTTGAATTCGGGTCTCGGGCTTTGGCACAAGCGGATTGTAAGGTTGGATGGCCGAGACTGCTTTTCTTTCGAAAACACAGATTTATCTTTGGGGAGGCAACAGTCTGGGTTTTGTCGGAACCTGCCCGAGCAGAAATTGTAACATATCAATATTACAAGAAAGGTGATGAGAAACATCTTCAGCAAAGTATTATACAACTACGAAGAACAGATGCAACGATTCACATTGGGTCAACGTATCATCCGTTGATGGGGAATGTGTGACATATTGGTACCGCTTTCCAGGCGAACCCAGGTGGCGTCTTGCCCCGAGGCTCGTCATTTTGCCATTGTCATAGTCCCCGTAACATCAGTCTTCAATAGTCATGTTCAATTTTTTTAAGTCTTTTTATTTTTGAAAAGCCGTTTCCTGTCATGTGTTGACGGCACATGCTTGCCTTGCCTTGCCTTGCCTTGCCATGTTCACGTTTCACAAGTCGCCGAGTTATAAACCCATGGCGAGCAACCAACTGCCACTCCTGACAGAGCCCCGACGAAGGCTGGAGACACGGCACAACAAGGCGTAGTAATATAGGCCCATCTGAACCTAATTAAGGGGGCAATTTGACGAATAGCAGGCAAGCAGACCACCCAAGATGTCCTCGCACCAAGCGCCCCCGGTCCACCAAGCAGAACGATGTCACGTGCGCTATCTGAACGCAAGAAAATGATTTTCTTCTTCTTTCGAGATGGTCGTTTCCAACAATGTCATGCCCAAGCAGTCGAGTCTCTGGTTCCTTTAGCGGCAGAGCAGCTTACTTTTTATGGCCGCGAGACCCCATACTGCGCGCGCAGGCGCATGATGTCGGCCTTCTCTGACTCGGGCAGCTGCTGGATGATCTCCTCGGGCAGCGAAAGGACCTGCTGGATCAGCTCGTCTGGGGTCTGGCCAGGGCCGGCACCGGCTGGCGCAGGAGCTGCGGGCTGGGCGACGGGGGTTGGAACAATGACGGCAGGAGGGGGAGGAGGAGCGTAGCCGCCGGGCGCGACAGGTGGTGTGCCAGCAGCGCCAGGGTAGCCGGCAGGGGCGGGTGGGTAGCCAGGGGCTGCGGGGGGAGGGCCGACGGAGCCAGGCTCGAGCACGGAGTTGATGGCCTCGGGGCTCACGAGGCCCATGAGGAGGAGGGCCTGGAACATGGCGTAGGAGAGCTGGGGTGCCTGGGTGAGCAGCTCGGTGGCGCGGGCGGGGTCGGTGGTGCAGAGCTGCTTGAAGGAGGAGAGGATGTCGAGGAGCTGGGTGGCGGGCAGGGTGTTGAGGGTGCGCGAGATGTGGTCGGTCACGGTCACGCCCTGGGGGAGAGGGACGCCAGCTGGCAGAGGGGGGAGGGAACCACCGGGGCCAGCGTCGCCGCCGCCGTTCGAGGCACCTGCGGGGTTGTAGGCGTTGAGGCTGGAGGATTGGTTGCGGTCTTGACCGGCCGAGTCATCGTTGCCTCCTGTGCCGCCCTCGTTGCTAAAGTCGACGCGCAGCTTGCGACCCATGATCTCGTGGTCGTTCAGGTTTCGAACTGCCGAGGCGGCCGAGTCTAGGAAGAGACAGTGGGGTTAGTTACTGTATAAATCCAGAGGGAGGGAGAGACTGTACATGTGTGTGACAGCAATAGCATCACCATCACCAGCACATACCTGCATCAGGGTATTCTGCAAAACCAAAACCCTTGGGGCGGCCAGTCTCTCTGTCATAGACCAGACGGAAGTTTAGAACCTGGCCTGCACTGCTGAAGAGGTCGGTAATTTGCTCCTCAGACAACCCTGTGTGAGAGAGAGATGGAAGGTCAACAAGTGGTTCTTGATTTAAAGGGAAAGGGGGGGGGGGGTTGGGTATGACAAACCATAGGGTATGTTGCCCACAAACACAACACGTGAAGGTGGTTTGGAAGACATGGTAAGTGTAGTTGTGTGTGAGAGTGAGAGAAAGAAGCAGGAATACTGGTGAGCACAGCAGTTGATGGGTGCTGAGCAGCTTAAATGCTGTGGTGACCGGACAGGAAGCCGGGAGACAGTCTGTGGTTTGTTGTTTTGGCAAGGAGGCAGATGGACTATTCTCCAGGCCAAGGGAAAGGGCCACAGCAAGGCCACAAGTGCAGCTAGTCTATCACTTGTGTCGTTATATTTTCAAATCGAGATTGAGATTGTCTGTACTGTGTGAATGCCAGAAATTTTTGAGGAAAGGAGTGAACAGTGGCAGCACAGGTGGGAACAGATAGACTCTGGGACGCAAGGCAAGGCAAGGTAAGGCGTGATATTTTAGTTGGACTAGAACAGAAAAAGCCTTTTCTTTTTTGTTTTGGTTTTCTTCAATCCAGCAGCAACAGATTCTTGTTCTGCTGTCCAGTATTTTATGAATGATGCCTTGCCCTGTACTGTCTCAAAGGAAGAAGAAGAGAGAGGTCGAGTCGGTGCTTGTTGCTGTACTGAAGTGAGAGAAGGTTGGATGAGGTTCAGAAGCCACCCCTGCACTGCAGCCAAGCAGGTCCAGCCCAGAAAATCCCAAATGCGCTGAGGAGCTTGGGCCTTTTCCGCTGCCGACCCCAGATTGTTTTTTAGACGCCTGATCCCTGTCCACTGCAGAAGTCAATGATTTGATCACCCAAACTCTGGCCCTCCTCAGCTTTGCAAGAGCTTCTGGTTTGCCAGCCGACCAACAACAACATCCCACCTTCCAACACACCCAAACCATCCATCCCCCTCCACCCTCGACACCTTCGACCCAAAGCAGCAAAGAGCTGCTCAGCTCATACTTCAAGATGTCGAACCGGAATCCGATGGAGGAGTATATGCAGCGGCTGCAAGCTGTCGCGCGACAGGGTCGAGGCGGCTTCCCCGGTGGCAAGCCACCACAGTTTGCTTTCGGTGCCATCGGCGGCCTGGTCCTCCTTCTCGGAGGCGGTATGGCCCTGAGCAATGCTCTTTTCAACGTCGATGGTGGTCACAGGGCGATCAAGTACAAGAGAATAAGTGGTGTGGGCAAGGAGATCTACGCTGAAGGTGAGTCCGGAAGTCCCGGGTGGTCTGGTTGCGAGAGAGGGAACGTGTTCTGGGACTGACATGGCGGTTGCTCAACAGGAACGCATTTCAAGCTACCGTGGTTCGAGCAAGAGGTCATCTACGATGTGCGAGCGAAGCCCCGGAACGTGTCCTCCCTTACCGGCACCAAGGACCTGCAGATGGTCAACATCACCTGCCGTGTCCTGTCCAGACCAGAGCTTCAAGCCCTGCCCCAGATCTACCGAACCCTTGGCCAGGACTACGATGAGAGGGTGCTGCCCTCGATTGTGAACGAGGTGCTCAAGAGCGTGGTGGCCCAGTTCAATGCCAGCCAGTTGATCACCCAGCGAGAGATGGTTGCCAGGCTAGTGCGGGAGAACCTCTCCCGAAGAGCGTTGCGCTTTAACATCTTGTTGGACGACGTTTCTTTGACGGTATGAGCCTACTTTTCTACTTTATATTGTTTTGTGTGACCCTGGAACCTGAAGCACCCTTTTTTCTCCCCTCCCCTTGTCTGTTACTGATCGGAACTATTGTGTCTCTCTAGCACCTCGCATTTTCCCCCGAGTTCACGGCAGCAGTGGAAGCAAAGCAGGTCGCACAGCAGGAGGCGCAGCGCGCAGCGTTCGTCGTCGACAAGGCCCGCCAGGAGAAGCAGGCGATGGTGGTCAAGGCGCAGGGTGAGGCACGCTCTGCAGAGCTGATTGGCGACGCGATCAGGAAGAACAAGGCGTACGTCGAGCTGAAGAAGCTGGAGAACGCGAGGGCTATCGCGCAGATCATGCAGGAGAACGGCGGCAAGAACAGGTTGCTACTGGATGCGGAGGGCCTGGGTCTGAACGTGTTTGAGAAGAAAGAGGGTGAAAACAAATAAAAGGGCTGGTTTGGAATCAGATGCAATCTCTCATCTCCTTTCCTTTTTTTCGAAGCAGCCTACCAATTCTGGAGGAAAGCCTCTTGTGTAAAATTAATATGACTCAAGTTTCTGCCCAGCTGTGGGCTGATGAATCTCATTTTGTTAAAATGAAGAGAAGAGAAGAGAAAAGACAAAAACATTATTATCGGCTTTCAAGTTCAGCTCTGGATACTGCGAATTCGAAGGCAATTTGGTGCTGATGTATTGAAGCAGTGACTGTCGCTCACCTCCAAGGGTTCCCCGCAGCCCAGGTGCCTGCCCCCAAGAGAATGCCTGTTCAGTGCCCCTCAGTGACTTGATAAACCCAGGCCCACAGGCGGTCAATCAGTCATCAGCCCGTCATTTGCTCTGCTAAGCTGGACAACTCGTCAACAACAAAGCACAAGAAATACCCAACCCTTGTATCCCTAGCAAGAAAGCAAGAGAAGAGAAAAAAGGAGACAAACAGGAAGAAACAATATCCAGTACAGCATACCACACCTTCCGTCCAATCCTCGAAAACATCACCTACACAATCTCTCCCCAACAGCCCAGGCGACATTCACAGTCAAGATGCAGATCAAGTATGCCCCCCCCCCCTCGGTACTTCCGAACGCACAGAAAGAAAGAGGCTGACATGCCACCTACGGGTGCACAGGGTGCGGACGCTCACCGGCAAGGAGATCGAGCTCGATATCGAGGAGAACTACCTGGTACAGACCCCGCCAACCCAAACCATCCTCCGTTCACCCCATTGAAGAAAGAAAAAACGGTCCGCCCCGAACATTCTGGCCCCCCGTCGCGAACGGGCCCAAGGACCGAACTCAGAAGCATTTGATGGCTGACGTAGTGGTCAATAATGATGACAACAGATTTCGCAAATCAAGGAGCAGGTGGAAGAGAAGGAGGGCATCCCGCCGGTGCAGCAGCGTCTGATCTACCAGGGGAAACAGATGTGAGTTGCCGTCCGCTTTCACTTGCCCCCTCCCCCCTCTTAAGAAGAAAGGTTGGGATAGGAAGCAGATATATTCTACATATATGTATCAGCGAGAGACTGGCTAAGCCTGCCTGACTGACTGACTCTGCTGTTCCAGGGCCGACGAAAAGAAAGCCTCAGACTACTCGCTCGAGGGAGGAAACGTCCTGCATCTGGTGCTCGCCCTGAGAGGCGGCTCTCAATAAGGCACGCGAAGAAAATGATATCCGAAATCTCCCGAGGTAGCACGCGGCCGATCGGAAAGGAACATCACACACCGTTGACGCAGTGGATAGACCAAGAGACCAACCCAAAGGGTGGTGGGGGAGTTGGGGGGAGTGGAGATGGAAGGTCCCAGAGGAAGAGGATAAACTGTGATCCAAGGCTGGTGGGAGGATTTATGGCCAGCGTCTCATGCGACGGCTGAAGGGTTGTGGACGTGGAGGGGCCGGTGTCCCTCGTAGTCGGTGGTGGGCTCGAGGCATTCGTCGGGCAGAAGACATCTCAGAAGTGCCCGCATAAACCTTGCTTTCTAGACCATATGATCAGGGTAGCAGGCAATGAAGCGTGTTGATTTTTCCCCCCCCAAGAACCTTTCAGCATAGATACACTACACTGATGCATGCTCTAGCGATGCAAAAGTACCATGCTTTTTCACATGAACACCATCTGCAGGGTGCAACCATAACAGTCCAAGCAGCAGAGGGGAGGAAAGAGAAAGAAAGAAAAGTCCTGCCTGGGTATAAGAAATGGGTATGCCCTTGACTCCATCACGAAAATAACCAAGGAGAAAAAAAAGGCAAAAAAAAAAAAGTAATCCAATCCTGTCCTGAGACGCCTATCCATATTCAACCCATCTAACAACGCCAACCATTGAGGCCCAGTCAGGTTCCTAGGCGCCAAAAACCGCACTCTTTGCCAGCCCAGATGCTTATCTATCCAGGATCATCAAAGAAACAAAGCAAAACTTCCATGATTAGAGAGAGTATTCAGGGGGACGGGTCCTCACATGCGCTTCTTCGGCATGAACACATCGACCTTCTTTCTCTTTCGGGGCAGTGCAGCACCTGGTGGGCTTCCAGGACCACTGCCGGTGGGTGGTGAGCCCGCCGAGCTGCTCGCTCCAGCCGTCGTGGTGTCCAGAGCAGCTGCTAGTCGCTTCGCAGGCGCAAGTGGATCTGCACGCGACTTCGTAGGAGATGCTGGACGGGGTGGAGGCCGGTCTCTCGGGGGGCTCGCCCGTAGATATCTCTGGCTGAGACGTGAAGCCGACGTTGACAGCGGGGTCGTGGGCACGTTTGAGGGTGTAGTTGTTGTCGATCTGGAATTTGCGCCGGAACCCGTGGTGACCTGCTTGGCG
Source organism: Cryphonectria nitschkei (assembly GCA_006503525.1). Classification (NCBI taxonomy): domain Eukaryota; kingdom Fungi; phylum Ascomycota; class Sordariomycetes; order Diaporthales; family Cryphonectriaceae; genus Cryphonectria; species Cryphonectria nitschkei. The sequence continues at coordinate 119,457 of LAZJ01000016.1, read as the reverse complement.
GAGACCTTCTGCTGGTTCCTGGCGAGACTAGCCCCAGGAAATAATAGGTCGGTCGTCGTCTGGAAGGCAGGTGTTCTTGCCTTCTTGGATGTCATCGACGGCGCCGTCGTCGTCGAAGGCCCCGTGATGGATGATCTGGGCCCATCACGCACAGCTACATCTTGGGGCAGTGAACCGTGGGACTCGTTGGCAGCAGACGCAGGTGCCTGTTTGGCGGCCAGTAGTCGTGCCTCGCGTCTCGCGCGCTCCTGATCCGCAGGCGAAGGTGCAAGTTGAGGCTTTGCGGCGCGGGGAATGAACTTGGGCTGCTTGCTGATACGGACCTCCTCCGTCAGGCCCCTGGGAGCCCTCCTAATGCTTGCAGGGCCCTTGGCTCCGGTTCGCACCCACGTCTTAGCCAGCGACCTGCGGCGGCTCTCTTCCTTGGCAGCCCTTTTGGCCGCCTGGACGGCGTTCTTGGCACGAGGGGTGTAGGAGCGGTCGAAACCGCTGCCTGTCATCCGGACCCCTTTCTGGATGGACCTAAAGGCCAATGGGGACACGACCCTGGCTAATTTGGCCAGGTCGTCCTGGGCGCGCTGCTCTGCGGACTGCGCCATCCTGGCTATATCCTGAGCCTCTTTGATTCCTTGGTGGTGCGAGGTTGGTCAGTATGATGTGTGAGACTATGGTGGGTTCGGACAGGAACAGAGGCCGTTTGGGAGGAGAACTTACTGTCCTCATCCCACCATTGATAGTACAACTCGCGCCATGAGGAAGAAAAAACAGGATCATCTGTGCCCTGTTCTTCTCTGAGATCCTTCATGAATTTGTTGAACCTCTTGGTAAAATTCTTTCTGATGAATGGTTCCCATAGACAATCAGAATATTCGATGATGTGAGGGGATGTTTCCTCAATGAAGGCCATCTGCTCGGGTTTCTTGACAAGAACCAGAAATTCCTTGGCTTTCCACCATATCAGATCCTTGGGCATGTACTGCACCTGGTCGATATTGGCTCTGACTACACGTCGAGACAGGCTGCCGAGGGTAGGGACACCCATCTTGGGAGTGGCCTTGGATGAGTTCTTTGAGTTTACCGAGGTTTGGGTACTGTCACTTTGTCCAGGTAGGCCACCAGCCATGCTCAATTGAGTCATGAGAGAAAGTGTGTATCAGATGGGATTTCCTGTCCTCATGAAGAAGAGGGTGGGGGGGGAGGGTGAAATAAGGATAAAAGAGGCACTGGGTCTTTGGTCTAAATCAGGAACAAGGAGTAGCAGTTGAGCAGATGAGAGAGTGGAACAGATTGTCCCATTCTACCTAGAATATTCCAGGTAATTTGAATGCAGCTGCAACCCTCACATTGAAGTCCAGAGCACATGATTAGATGCTGATATGTGCAGTGACAGAGGGGTTGCAGCCCATCACAAAGCAGAGGAGGTGGTGGAGGAGGAGGAGGAGGAGGAGAAGGAAAAAGATGTCATGAGGCAGCCTTGCGCTGTGTTGATTGCACAGCTGCAGCCTCACAGGGCGCACACGCTAAAAGTTCAGGCCTAGATGAGGTCAAATATTAAATAACAGCGCTAACCCAACTGGGTACTGTACAAAGGTACTACGGCAAGAGTGAGCTGCAACCTTTGTTTGACCTCGACATTGAAATCCCATCCTTCCTCTCTCTTTCGCACACTCTCTCTTCTCTTTCCACCACAATCTTCCTCCACTGTCTCACTCCCCACCCTCCTCCACCAGGAAAGCAACCGTTCACCTACGGAACAAATTGCAAAACATGGCATCCTCTTGGAACCTCCTCGATCCAGAGGAGGAAAACCAACTCCACAAGTCTCGTCTCTTCAGCATCGAGGAGAAACCCTTCAAGCGCATCACCAAGCGGCTTGCGACCATCCATCAGCTGGCCAACAGCAAAGTACGCCAGACTTTGACACCGCCCCCTGAACCGACCTCACAACAACAAAGTAACGGCACCGAGGTGTCCAAACAAAACCACGACAACAACGACGATGACGAGGGCGACGAGGATGCCGAGCCCACGACTGATTTTGCCCAACTCAAGGAAGATATTACCCTCGACTTTGCAGCATTCGACTACACAATTGGTCGGCTGCAGTTCCTACAGTCAGCGAATGCGGGCCAGCGCGAGCGGTACGCGGCAGAGCGGGGCCAGATCTTAGACACGTGCGCCAGGGTACGCGACAGCACGACGCAGCTCAGGCTGCAGCTCGCGGCGGCGCAGGAAACAAGGGCACGGCGACAGGCATGGGACGGGCTGGCGCGGGCGATCCTAGAAAACAAAGCGCTGCAAGAGCGGCCTAAGGCGGCGGCCGGGATTGACAAGCTGGAGGAGGAGTGCCGCCAGCTCGAGGCGGAGAGCGAGACATATGCAGCCACGTGGCGGGAGCGGCGGGAGCAGTTCAGCCGGATCATGGACGAGAGCATGCGGCTGCGGCGGCTGATCCGCGACGAGAAAGAGGAGGTCGAGAGGCGCGAGGGCATGGACGAGGACGGCGAGGGTGCCGGGGAGGGGGATGCTGCGGCAGAAGCGCACACGCCACGGCCGGGCAGTGCCAGCGGGAACGCGACGCCGAGGCCTGACGCTGCAGTCGGCGTTGCGTCTGCGGTGCCCAAGGTGCTCGGCGAGGAGGGGGCTGGTACGCCGCGCCCGGCGTCTGTGGGCGGGAGGACACCGATGCGTGACAGTCCCGCGCCTGCTGGTGCGAACGAAGGTGGGCTGAAACCACACCCAGAGGCGTCCGGTCGTCTCTCACAAGTCGGCAGCCGGGATCCATCACCTGCCAGGAGCGTAGAGCCGGAGGCGCGGCTTCAGAGCGGAGAGGATGTCGAGATGGGTGAGTCTCGATCCGAGGCTGCGCCGACACCGCCGGTTGTGGCTGAGGCTCAAGCCCCGGAAGACAAGATGGATATTTCATGACCATACAGAAACCAGAAGCAAGACGAGCATATTAGTTGGAAGGAGAGAGAAAGAGTCTCTAGGTTCGGACAAGATACCCCATAGCACAGTGACAAATTGTCAACTCACTCCAAAGCACTGCTGTTACCAAATTTTACTGTTTTGCAGTTCTCAGTGATTCATGATCTACTACGTCCATTGGACACTTGTTGTGCCATTCTCATTAGTGCTGTGCTCTCAACCCGGAGCTCGTGGCCGTGGAGATGAGAGAACCAGTCAGGCCAAGTCCTCTACCCCAATCTCAACCCATTGCACGCCACATGATACACCTTCCCTCAGCTGCAGAAATAAAGCCAAATAAGCTGCTTCCCCTACGACTCAGACTTCTTGAGGGAGTCCTCCCCTTGCTTGAGTACCTCCCTCGCCCGTGCCAGCTCGTCTGCCGGGCTGTCCTCGCTCTCGCCTAGGGCGATCTGCTCCTCCAGCTTAGATACAGCATCGGCAATGCGGCCGCGCAGAGGGCCAAAGACGGCCTTGGTCTCCTCTAGTGCTTTTTTCTATCAACCCCCCAAGTGGGAAAGGTAAAGGGGGGGAATCAATCAGCTAGAGTTCGATGGAGTTGTGAAGAAAGGAAGAGAGGAAAGGAGACGACTGACCTCCTGGTTCAGCATGTACCCTGCGTTCTCGTCCTGCTGCTGAGCAGCATCGGGCTCCTGGGCATCTTTCTCGAGCTTCTCGACGCGGGCCTGCTGGCTTGCGAGGTCCTTGTGGTAGTAGGCCTCCTCCTTGACGAGGCGCTGGACGGAGGAGGTGGCGATGGAGAGGGGGCTTGGGGCGGGCATGATGAAGGGATGATGTCGTGATTTTTTTTAATTTAAATTACTTCTTGTTGCGTGCTCTCTCCTCTCAAATGAGCTCAGAAAAGAGGGACGGGGAGAAACGAAAAGAGAAATATTTATTGTGTATGGACGACGGTTTGTTTGGTTGATGAGTGTTGAGGATCCAAGTTGACCTGTTTGATTGTTGCCTGAAGTATTGGCTTTCTTGATTAGTTGCCTGGTGCACGAATAATTATGGTGGGGCTCTGCTGTGTGAATGGATGGACTTTAAAGTGGTTGCCTCGCGTTGGCACAGCAGCGACGCGTTTATGCTTGTACTGCTGTGCACGACTTCATACAGCACAATGGCTCTGGAGGCTAAAATAAAAGTGAGAGAGATAAGAAGAAAATTGATTTATATAACAGTGTGAGAACACAAACTGTCGCTGAAATAGCACTACAGAAAATGCATAGCTGTTTTGTGTGTAAGTACTTTCTTCTTTTTGGGGGGGGGAGGGGGGAGGGGGTTCTGCACAACATACAAAGCGAAAATGTTCCCAGACCTAGCAACACTCACTCTTTCTTCCACCTCCAACAAATACTCCCCTCCTCTTTTTTTTAAGGAAAGAAAAGAACATGAAGAGGAAGAACACAGAGCTGCTGTGTCGAAGATTCTTGTTCTACATAAGATCATCCAATCTGGATGCAATTTTAATCAAGAAGTCTTTCAACAAAAATGTTTCTGTGGTGCAGGAACAGTACTTTTGTACTCTGGAAAAGGCTGCCCAGGTACCTGTTTCGGGAGACGAAACTACCATGTCTGTATATATGTATAATTAAAAGTCCTTGCAGTCTTACCAAGCATGCATGCATAGCAGGAAATACGTGTGATGCCCAATGCTACCATGTCATCTGCTCTGCCAGGTTCGAAAGCAAATACTATGTACAGACACGGTTTGCTTGCGGGGCCGGGCCAAAAGTCGGGTCCCCGCGGAACCGGATCGGTATCTCATATCTCGAATGGTACAATACATACTTTGATCAAGAACATACATAACTGAGTACAGTGCTTGCATACAATATCTCAGCACATCATACGATGCGCCGTCTCCATTGGAGCCATGTCGGTCACTCTCCCTGGCTTGGGCTGTTGTCTCCGTCCCCTGCTGAAGATCAGAATACAGAGCTGGAGGTTGCCCATCGGTAGAATATATGGCGTCTCGAGACATTCTGATTCGCTCACCGTGCCTGCATCTAGACAATCCCTGGCACTTCTTACATGAACCTACTTATATAGGACGATTCTTTACTGTAAATACAGCACCATGCCTAATAGACATGCCAACGTCACAGCGGGCTGTCGTGTCGTGCCTTTCCCCCCACATGCAAAGCACCAAACAGTGCCCAGTTGACATCAACAAATTCGGGAGGGTGATTTGATAGGTGGCATCTCTTTAAAGGTTTCTTCCCCCTCCTCCCCCTCTTCCTCGGGCCAGTTTTAGTACGGGCAGCAATTGTATGCCACCCCAAAAACGACTCCTCTCTCTCAAAGGGCCAGCTTCTCGCCACATTACACAACCGGACGCGCACACGCACACCTACACAACACACCCGTCAACGATGATTGGCATCCCAATGTACAGACCTTGCGCTACACCAGTAACTGATTTATACACATTTCTAAGAAAGAAAGAAAAAGAAAGAAAACAAAGGGACCCGCCCTCGGCATCTTCAATAGGGTCATGATTGTCTCTTGCGCTAAGTGGATGGCGAGCTGCTTTCCCAACACGTCCAAGCGCCTTGGGTTGACTCTTTTGTCTTTCCATCTCCGCCATCTTGTACTAGGCTTGTGCTTGTTGGTTGTTACTTCCTCCATCTCACCTCTCTCTCTTCGGTTGTCCGGTAGGCGCGATCCACACCCCAGCGCACGGTGCTACAGCCGGGCGTCAAATCGACTTTTTGCTGTAGGGCAAGTCTGGATGAAGTCATGCAGCCGTCTGTCTCCTGCTATTGCTCCTTTTACTCCTTCTGCTCCTCCTCCTCCTCCTCCTCCTCCTCCTCTCCACCACCACCATCATCCCCTCCACCATCCACACCAATTCCCCCACCACTCAATCTAAGCCACACCCACTCTCCAACAAGAAAAGCAAAGAAGAAGAAAAAAGTGGTCGTCCCGAAGGTCCAACCGCAGGACAGAGGGCTCCCCCTTGTGCGAATCACCTGCCCGAATTATACCACCGCTGTCACATGGCTCGCATGTACCCCTGGGGGAAGCGAGGTTGCAAGCAGGACTGCACATCATCTCTGGAGTCCCCGGATGCTTCTGTACCCTCGGCCGAGAATTATGGCCCTCCACTCGTCCTCTTCTTCTGCCGCAGGGCTCTCGGACAGCTCCTCCTACCAAATCCGGAGCCCCGTGGAGACGGACACTAAAATAAATAGCAAGTTTGGTCTCTGAGTCGTATTGCTGTGGAGGTAAACCTGTTCCTATGTAGGTGCAACTAATGTTCTGAAGCCTTTTGAAACGGATGTTCAGTGTCTCCCTCTCTTCTCTTCTGTCCCTCTCTCGCCTCACTATCATCGTACGAGGCGGTTCTTCTCTCTCCTTATCTTTGACAAGTAAAGCCCTCCATCTTCTTCGTCCAGTGACAAAATAAAACCAATTCTACTGGTCCCCTTACCCGCGTCTTGACTGGCTTCCTATCTCAATAGGAACCACACAGCGTCGAGCCGGTGTTGCTGCTGCAGCAACAGTGGCTGAGAAAAGGTCTATTTACCACTCGCCAAGCATCCATTTCAATAGTTTTCTAGGCCCATTGTCTCTTTCCTGGGGTCTCAAGCTGGATACCCAATACGCTCTACATATACTCATGTCTGAAGCCGTTGTCTCGAGACTCGACGGCCTTCAGTAATCTCGAGAGGAAAAGGGAAGAGACAGAAGAAAAAGGGAGGGAAAAGAGAGAGGAGGTGGCAGAGAAAGAATAAGGAGAGAGAGATAAAACAGACTGGAGAGAAAGCGAACCAGCTCAGCCATGGGCTTGCTGGAGGCCCTCTGGGAGCAGGTCTCTCTACGGGGCGCCCTCGCGTTCCTCGTCGTCGCCTTTGTCGTCTCGTCCCTTGTCTCCACCATCCAGGAAGACCGACACATGAAAGCCATCGGCTTCCGCGCGGCCAAGGTGCGCAGCAGACTCCCCTGGGCCTTGGACGTGATCTACAGCGTCGTAAAGGCCACCATACACCACACGAACCTCGAGAAATGGACTGTATTCTTCGAATCGAGCGGCACCAACGCCATCAGCGGTGGTGGGAATGGCTCGTACACCGCCGAGGTGCGCGCCGTGAGTCGCCGTTGTGTATTCACAGCGGACCCGGAAAATATCAAGGCGATCCTAGCGACGCAGTTTGGGGACTTTGGCAAGGGGGAGATCTTCCACAGGGAGTGGGAGGCTTTTTTGGGCGACAGCATCTTCGTGACGGACGGACAGATGTGGCACAAGAGCCGACAGCTGCTGCGCCCGCAGTTCGCCAGGGACAGGATCAGCGACCTGCACTGCTTCGAGTCCCATCTCCAGACACTTTTCAAGGCCATGGCCAACGGAGGGGCTCTGAGGGGCTCGGACCAGCATGTCGACATGGCTGCCGTGAACGGACGGGTGGTGGACATTAGCGACCTGTTCTTCCGGTACACGCTGGATGTGGCTACTGATTTTCTATTGGGCAAGGACGTCAAGTCTCTGAGGTGAGTAGGGAAGAGTGAAGACAAGCGGGAAAAGGTCAAGGTGTGTTCGATAGAAACTGATGCCAATATTATAGCAACCCCGACCAAGAGTTCGCCCACGCCTTCAACGAGGTCCAGCGCATCCAAAACATCATGACACGCTGCGGGCCCGTCTTCGCAGCTCTCGTTCCCAAGGCGCACTTCAGGCGGTGCCTGGCAACCATGAACGCCTTTGTGTACCAATACGTCGAGCAGGCCCTGCGCCTTTCGCCCGAGGAGCTCGAGACCAAGGCCAAGTCGGATGCTTCGTACACTTTTCTGCACGAGCTGGCCTCGTACACCCGCGACCCCAAAGTCCTGCGCGACCAGCTCGTCGCCGTCCTCCTTGCGGGCCGCGACACCACAGCCGCCACCCTCTCGTGGGCCTTGTATGAGCTAAGCCGCCACCCGCAGGTCGTCCGCAAGCTCCGCGCCGAGATTTTGAATACCGTGGGCCCGGACAGGACGCCGACATATGAGGACCTCAAGGGAATGAAGTACCTCCAGAACACTCTGAACGAGACCCTTCGCCTGTACCCCTCGGTCCCCTTCAACGTGCGCTTCTCCCTACACGACACCACACTTCCTCGCGGCGGTGGGCCCGATGGCTCGCTCCCTGTGGCCATGCCCAAGCATACCCCCGTCGCATACTCGACCCTCGTCATGCAGCGCCGCGCCGACCTGTACCCAGAGCCCTCCGACAGCTCCCCATCCGCCGACTGCTTCAGCCCGGAGCGCTGGGCCTCCTGGCAACCTCGCCCCTGGCTGTACGTACCCTTCAATGGGGGGCCGCGCATCTGTATCGGGCAGCAGTTTGCGCTGACCGAGATGGGGTATGTACTCACGCGCATGTTCCAGCGCTTTGATCGGGTGGAGAGCTTCATGCAGGAGGTGGACGGGGGAAAGCCTACGCTCAAGGCCGAGATCGTTCTGCAGCCGGGGGATGGGGTGCGTGTTGCTTTCTGGGAGGCGAAGAGGTTGTGAGTGCAAAAGTGGTGGGGTAGGTGAAGAGGAGGAGAAGAAGAAGGAAGAATTCTGAACTATGTATTCTTTCTATACAGCAATGAATCTTATGATAACATGAGTCGGTTTTGAAATTGTGGGCGGCACATTTTTATTTCTAGTAAATGGAATCCAACTGGACGATGTTGTTCTTTGAAGAGCCATAAAATGTGACTACCATTGATACTTGGCAATGAAGCACGAAGTTGATCTATTGATTATCGTGTTGGGCCTCGCTTTTTGGGTGCTGTATGCTCGGATGATTTTCCATATAGAGATTACATTCCCCTGCCTTGTATTGATTTAGGCGTAATTCTATTATCTCTGACAGGCTTGTACTGAGACAAACAGCTGCTACATGCATAAGAGAGGCAGAAAGTATATACTTGATATAAAATTGAAAGAGCAGAGAATACATTATATTGCGTTATGTAATCTTGGACTGTAAAATATCTATGCCAGATGGGAGTTTTATACACAAAGGTATCATCACCTGCTGATTGGAGTTATCGTGCGATCTCATTTACCAAACCCCCCCCCCAAAGACAAATTGTCCCCAAACTTGTCTATACGCCTTTCCAATGCATGTATTTTGTTCAAACCGAGAAGAGTGGTTTGGTATCATAAACGCCCTATAATCATTACATCCGCTGGATAATTTGGTATATGTGTGATTTTATCGATCCAGAGCCTGGCTTTGACACTATAGAAGAAAGGGGGGGAAGAACAAGTTAGCAGATGGATTTCAGAAAAAGAGCCTAAAGTCAAGAACAGCAGACACACAGACAGACAGACAAGAGAAACTTACCATATTAAAATACATGCCCCTCTTCTTCAGCAGCTCGGCATGGCTCCCGGCCTCGAGGACCCTGCCCTCGCCCAGGACATAAATGACATCGGCATGCTGAATGGTAGAGAGGCGATGGGCCACGGCAACGGTGGTGCGGCCCTTTGCCACCTTGCGCAGTGCCTCCGAGATCTGCTTCTCGCTCTCCGAGTCGAGCGAGGAGGTGGCCTCGTCCAGCAGCAGGACGCGCGGGTCGCGGATGATGGCGCGGGCGATGGCGATGCGCTGCTTTTGTCCGCCGGACAGGGCCACGCCGCGGGAGCCGACGTTGGTGTTGTAGCCTTCGGGGAGCGAGACGATGAAGTCGTGGATGGCGGCGTCGCGGCAGGCCTGGTGGAGCTGGGCGTCGGTGACGTTGGCGGTGGAGGAGGAGGAGGAGGTGGAGTCGACACCGAGGAGGATGTTTTCCTTGATGGTCCCCTGGAAGAGGGTTGGTTCCTGGGCCACAAGGGAGAGGAGCTTGCGGTACTCGTAGACGTCGACGTCCTTGATGTCCTGGCCGTTGCAGAGAATCCTTCCGGACTGGACGTCGTAGAAGCGCTCCAGGAGGCTGACGATGCTTGACTTGCCGACACCGCTGGCGCCGACGAGGGCAATGAACTGGCCCTTTTCCGCGGTGATGTTGAGGTGTTTGAAGATGAGGCCCTCGCGGGTGGGGTACTTGAAGCTTACGTCCCTCAGCTCGATGCGCACACCATTTTCCGTGTCTGGAATCATCGCTTCCTCAGCAGCTGCTACGTCCTCTTTCTCTTTCTCTTGCTTTTGTGCAACTGTCCCCGTCGTCATCGTCGTCGTCGTTTCCTTCTTTTGCTCCCCGTTACTCTCGCGAATACTCAAGATCCTGTTCGCCGCCGCCGTGGCCTGCGCAGCATTCGGACCAAACGAGAAGCCCATGCCCGCAGCCTCTCCGCCCTGGATGGCAGCCATATAACACACAAAGAAGCTGAGCACGCCGATCTGCCCGCTGGCGAGCAGATGCCCGCCGTACCAAAAGATCAGCGCGCTGCAGGCCAGGGTGAGCGAGTCCGACAGGGCAAAGATGACAGTCGACCAGCGTGCCTTGCGGTAGGCGGCGACGACGTGCTGGCGGAGGAGTTCCTGATACCGCTTGTTGATCTCGTCCTCGAGGGTCAAAGACGACACGCAGCGGAACGCGCCGATGGCCTCGGCCGCCCACTTGCTGGACTCGGCAAACACGGTGGCCGACAGCTTCTCGAAGGCGAGCTCGTAGCGGAAACGGTACCAGGCACAGACGATGCCGATGGGGAGGGTGACGCAGATGGCGACGAGGGCCAGCTTCCAGTTGTAGGCAAAGGCGATCGCCAGCGCGCCCGTCATCTGCAGCATCGAGGCGAGCACCATGCCCATGTTGATGCCCAGGAGCTCCTCGAGCTGCTTGGGGTCGCTCTGCACGCGCGCCGTCAGGGAGCCCACGCTGTTGGCCTCGGCGTCGAAGAAGCGGATGGGCTGCCGGATCAGGGCGGTGAAGTACTGCTGCCGGTAGGTGGCGGAGATGAAGAACTGGAGGCTGGTGGCGACGTAGGCCATGATGGAGTAGGAGAAGCTGTTGCAGAGGGCGAGGACGAACCACATGAGGGACCAGAACGAGGCGCGCTGGAGGAACAAGCCGGAACCGTCGAGGGGGATGGTGAAGACGTTGACGACCTGCGCGAAGAGGTACGCCTGCATGGGCATACAGGCGCCGATGACGGCCGAAGAAAAGAAGATGATGGTGTAGTTGGGGATTCTGGTCTTTTGTTCCCAGAGGAGCCGACCAAAGCTGCCCGCAAGGCCTCTTTCCTTCCAAGAGGACTCGACAGCGGTCTGGTCGAGAGCGGCCTCGTTCGAGACAGTGGCGGACTTGTGTCGAGTCATGACCGGTTGGGCGATGACTTCTTCCTCCTCCTCATCTTTATCATCTTCAGTCTTTGTTCCTTGTGGTCCTTCTGTGTCTTCTTCGCCCAGTGTAAGTCGTTGGGCCCGAACAAGGCCAGAGTAGACGCCATCTTCATTTTTGAGCAGCTCCTCGTGGGTCCCTTGCTCCATCAGTTTTCCCTTGGAGAGGACCGCGATGCTGTCGGCCTTGGAAATTGTGGAAAGTCTATGGGCGATCATGATGGTTGTCCTGCCCCTGGAGACTCGGTCCAGGGCCGCCTGGATGATCTTTTCGCTGCGCACGTCAATGGCCGATGTGGCTTCGTCCAGGATGCTAAGTAAGATGTTTTAGCCCATGGAAAAGAAGAAGACAAAAAGACGAGACAAAATATACAGAAGATGTGCTCTTACAGGATCTTTGGCTTTTTGACGATACTTCTTGCAATGGCGAGACGCTGCCTCTGCCCACCAGAAAGTTTCAAGCCCGCGTCGCCCACAACGGTATTATAACCCTAACAAAACAAGACACATCTGTATTAGCCTCATGACTATCTCTTCGAGTATTTTTTTCTTTCTTTTATGAATCCATTAGAACTTACCTCGGGTAGCTTGTCGATAAACTCATCAGCAAACGCCTCCTTGCAAGCCTCCTCTGCGAGTTTCTGCTTGACCTCGAGCGGCTCCTGTTCCCATTGCGTACCGACTAGACCATGACAGACATTGGCATAGATGCTGTCGTTGAAGAGAAAAGGCTCTTGCTGCACGAGGCCGATCTGCGTACGCCAGAACTTGGTGTCGATCTCGTCCAGGCTGTGGCCCGACGTGGTGATTGTTCCACTGAGCTGCACAGGCGGGCCTGCATTTTCTTCCTTTTTCCTCTCCTCTTCCTCGTTGTCCTCTTCATCCTCGTCATCAGATGCAGGTGCTGCATTGCTGGGCGTCATCAGCCTGGCCAAGAAGGATTTCTTCTTTCCCCCCTGCAGCCCTTCCTCTCCGTCCTCCCTGGCCGCCTTCTTCTTCTGCTCCTTGGCCTCTCTCTTCTTCTTCTCCTCCTTTCCGATAGCCGTCTCGATGACAACCTGGTCGTGCAGCGAGTACCACTTCTCGACCAGTCCGACAATGGTAGACTTGCCGCTGCCGGAAGCGCCGACCAGGGCTGTCACCTTGGACGCAGCAATCTTCAGGTCCAGCCCGTCGAGGACCTTGGTGTGCGGCCGTCCAGGGTACGCAAAGGTCACCCCACAGAGAAGGATGTCACCATCCGCCGTCACATCGGGGTCCTTGAGCCGCCCGCCCTCGGGCCGCGGCGCGTCAATCACGGCAAAGAAGGTGGCGGCGGCAACGGTGGCCTTGCTGGCAGCGACAAGCGGTGCAGAGATGCGCTCGAGCGAGATGGCCATGAGCAGGATATTGTTGAGCACCACGACGATGGTGCCGATGCCGCCGCCCAGATACCCATACGCATAGGCACGCGTGCCATACCAAAAGGCCAGGGCAAAGGCGCTCCACAGGCCCAGGAAGATGCACCCAAACTGCACAGCGATGATGGGCGCGATGGATATGCCGTGCTGTCTCGCCTCGACCACAAACCGCGCGTAGCGGTCTTGCATGCGCTTCTGCGCACCGCAGGCATAGATCATGCGCACTGCCGAAAAGGCCTCGGTCGCCACGGCGCCCGCCTTCGTCTCGGCCTTGGTGTGGCGCTCGGTGCGGCGGATGACAAAGGGCAGGGCCCCGGCCACGGCGAGGCTGATGAAGAGGATGCAGCTCATGGTGACGAGGCAGACGCGCCACGAGTAGACAAACGCAATCACGATGGCCGCGATGATGGAGGCCGTGAACTCCACAGCCGTGCCCAGCTTCTCCGAGATGCCGATCTGGAGCGTGTTGGCTGTGGACGTGATGGTTCCGGCGGCAGCGCCCGGCGGCATCGTGTCCAGCACGTGCACCGTCTGCGCGAGGAGCGACGAGAGGTAGTGCATGCGGATGGCAGCAGAGATGCGGATGCCGATCAGGCGGAGGGAGAACTTGGAGAGGTAGTTAAGGATGAATCTGGCGAGGAAGAGGATAACTTTGGATGGGAGAAAAGGTTAGTGGCAAGAGGAGGAGGAGGAGGAGGCACAAGTAAGGGTTCGATTCGTACAGATGTAGAGACACTGTCTGTTGATATTATCATCAAGAGATTCCTGTTTCACGCGTTAGTCTTGACCATATGCTGCCTCTTCTTCCTTCCATCGTGGATGGACGGGTTTGTTTGTCCTGTACTGGTTCTCGGAACGCACTTGGCTTGAACCTCCACCTCCAAAACTCGCGATCCCTCCCACGAGTCTCCCAAAAACGACATTCATAAGAGGTGTAGTCTGTAGGATATGATTAGAAACTTAGAAACCAGTGTCCTAGAAGAAATTTCAAGGGCACGAGGAGGAAAGTTGGCTCTCCATGGAAAAGTTCCAAGGTCCGCCTTCCCCTGCTCGCCCACTTTCTCTTTCTCCTGGGAGGGAACAAAACTTACGATACCAGCCCCCATAGACGCCAATGCAGCGGCAGCCATCAACAGGAAATCCCATCTTCTCGCATAGGTAAAACATCTGTAGACACGTACACACATTAATCAGGAAATCCTTTAGCCTTTAGTCAAAGTAAAAAGGAAAACATGACAACTTCAGTTGGGTTCTTCGGAGCAAGCACGTCTTTCTCTCTCTCACCTGAAGTAATCTGCCCAGCCAGCCTCCCTCTCCTTGGTCACCACCTTGGCAGGCGTCTTGCCATCCTGTCCCTTGTCATCACCATGCTTCTGTCGGTCTGGCTCTGATGTCTCTGAACCGATAGATGGCTCTACCGTCTCCGTAATCTCCTCGACCGCCGCAGTGCCGAGGGACTGCATGTTTTTTCCAGGTCAATGGGACTCTTTGTGATCTTATGTTTGGTGCACTGCAGACATTGGCTTTGTCTATAGATGCGTAGAGAAGAAGAAGGCCGGTGCCTCGTGAGGAATATCAAATCATCGAGGAAGGAATATCTTTATGTTCTTTTTTTCTCTCTCTCTCTAGAAAGGTTCTGCCATCAAGCAAGAAATAGAAAGAATAATGGTACACATAGAGAATAAGATAAAGAGAGAAGGGGAGGAAAACAATCTTATGTAAACATAAAAGAAAAGAAGAAACAAATACAACAGATGTCAGTACTGACAAGAGAGAGAATCACGCCCTGGGGCGCAAAAGGGCAGCTGTAGGAAGAGACGATGCAAGCGAAATGCCTGTATCATCCTCCTCCTCTCAATGACTCTTTTCTCTTTTCTTCCAGGGTCGTAGCGGTGTGGCGAGGCAGATTTAGAATGTCTGCAGGGCTCATACGACACCGATCGGGAGCTGCAGGAATAGTAATACACCTTCAATGTGTGGAGAGAAGGGAGAACGGAAAGGAAAAGGCACAATAAAGCCAGCGTCACACACGGCCAGCCAGTGAATCCTCTAGGCAGACAGACCGTACCCCTGCCCGCCCCCCCCCTAAACCCCCCGAGCGTTAACCCCCTTCCCTCTCCGTCTATTTTAGTAATAATCTTCCATGCTTGTGCCAACATACAGCCAGTAAAATTAGTCTGAATCATGAACCATTTCAGCAATGGAGAATTGGCTGAAGTGTTCTTTTATCTTCTGCCAAACGGAATATAAGCCGGGCAGCTTCAGTGTGCCGAAGCCCGACTCCCCCATCCGACGTGTGTGTGTGTATGTGTGGTGAAGAAGACTACCTCCTTGGCCTCTCTCTCTATTGATATACCCATATACATACTTGTTTGCCCTCGACGGTATTCTGAGACAAAAGACTTGCTCACACCCTCAGCAGGGGCTCTCAGTACGTAGTGGCTTGGCCAGTGAGAAGTTAACAGATGGTCAGCTGGCCCTTTTCCAGTCAACTGAGGTACCATGTGGCAACGCACCGGGAGACGGGCGGAGGAGGGAGGGCTGCAGGGGGGTTCAAGGGGATCCTACCCGTCTACTCTTTTGCTCTCTTTGCTACTGCCGGACGGAACAATATCCCGTCTTACTGTCATGGCGCCAGCACTTCATACTAAGTACTCGGTCATTCTTCCTTCAGCAATCCCCTTCAGGCAAGTCCGTCTGCAAGCATGACGTCTAATCCGAATTGTTCCTTTTCTTTTCCTTGTGTGGTCTTTTGTACGAGGGATGATGGCTCGTTTTTTGGTGTTGATTCTGATGATGAAGGATTGAAGTATTGATTGTTGAAGGAAGAAGAAAAGAATCTAAACTGGCTCGGCCTGAGGGCTGAGATAGACAACAGGGACGCACAGGCCAGCCGTGTTAACTAATGGAGCTAATGGAAGTGCCCTTTCCTCAACATTTGGGAGGGAGCCACGTGTATGTTTTTGGTTTCCTTTTTCGGGTTTTTGTTTCTTCTTTTATATGATGGATTTATAGCAGCGAAAGCCCGCATAACAGGTTCTGGATAGCATCCTGCAGCAAGCGAGATTCATGGAAGATCTCAGTCTACATACAGCAAGTACTGTAGAAGATATCAGCAGACTGTCCCCCCCCCTCCTCCAGATATCTTGGCCACCCACCACACCTAAACACCTAATCTGTCCAGACTTGTGTGGCTCCTTTCTTCTTCCTCTTCCTCTCCCTCTTCATCTCTCTCACATGCGATAGCTCGTCTTGACAGCCTCGCCAAACCTCCGGATAGCCTCCCGCATCGGCGCCGGTGCTGCCGCTGCAAACGTCGCCCGGAAGAACAGGTCATCCAGGGGCTTGCCATGATCAGCCGCAAACCACGACCCCCGTGCCACGAGGGCCCCCTTTTCGATGCATAGGTCAAAGATCTCTTCTTCTATCTCGAGGATGCTGCGCCTGCCCGCGTCAGGGTGAAGGCTGTAGTTGACCCTGAACCATTGCTTTTTGGGGAGGGGAAGAAGAAGATTAGCGAATAGATCAGCTATCAGCAGGTGAGGGCAAAAGAGAAAGAAGAAGAGCAGACTTACAAACATGCCCGCCGCCGGTGGGTCCCAGCTCACCACCTCCCTTGGCACAAACTCCTCGCAAGCTCCCAGCAAAACGTTCCTCCTCTTGGTATACTCGGCCCGCAGGTTCATCAGCCACCGAAAGTACCCCTCGTGGCCCCAGTGCTCGTCCAGCAGCTTGTACAGCACCACCTGCGAGAGGCCCGCCGGCCCCTGGCTGGCCACCTCGGCGTGGCGCGTGTACCGCTCGATGATCTGTGCGGACCCCGTCACCCAGCCCATGCGCGAGCCGGGGATGACCACCTTGGAGAAGGAGTCCATGCGCAGGACGCGGCCGTCGACGTCCATGCTCAGGAGCGAAGGGATCAGGGAATCGAGGAACTCATCGACAGACTCTGGGGCGGAGGAGGAAGAAGTCGGGACGGCCTGCTGCGACGACCCTGCGCCTGCTGGCACGTACGGGTCCATCTGCAAAAAGTAGTAGGGCTCGTCCTCGATGATGAAGACGTCGTGCTTCTGGCACACGGCGTAGATGTCCCGTCTCCTCTGCGTGCCCATGGTTGCACCAGTCGGGTTCTGCCCAGAGGGGACGGTATAGAGCACGTGCGGCTTGCGCACGCCATTGTGCTCCTTTGGGTCCCAGTGAGACAAGATGTCATCCATGGACTCGGGAAGCAGGCCCTCCTGATCGATGGCGACGCCGACCACCTTGATGCCCAGCGGCTCGGCCGTCTCCAGCGCCGTGGAGAAGGCAAACTCGTCCATGAGCACGGAATCACCCCTCTGGCGGTCGCAGAACATGCGCAGGGCCTGCTCGAGGGCCCCTGTGCTCCCCACGGTCATACAGGACCGCCAGTCGGCGTAGGGCGGGTTGCAGACCATCTCGGTGTGCTCGGTGACCCAGCGCAGCATCTGAGCGGACCCCGTGGCCTGGCCGTAGTTGAGCCCGATAGCGAGGTCGTACACGGCGTCTGGGTTCTCGGCAACGTCGTGCTTGCCGATGGTGACGGTTTTGCCCGTCGTCTTGGTTGACGCCTCGCTGAAGTTGGGGGCCACGGGCACCTTCATGCTGAGGCTGTCGAAGGGGAAATACTCTGGACAGGGGAGACCGCCGCCGAGAGAGATGAGACCTGGCTTCTTGAGGTGCCTTGCAGCCTGCTTGAGCATGCATGGCTGTCGAGAGAGGGACTCTGCAGTGAGGTGGTCTTGGTAAGAGAAGATGTGTGTGTCAGCAATTCATCGTCGCATATGCAGCAGAGAATCCAAGGAAGAAAACTCACGATCCCATCTCTTCGCCTTGGGTTTTCCAACCGACTGTAGACATTCACAGTCAGCCAACCCACGATACTATCTGATTTTGTACCCTTTTTTCTCTCTCTTTTTCTTTCTTGATCAATATGAAGAAGTGGGGACAAATCCAAAAACCCACAGGCGCCTTAAACATGTCACTATCAGAAGATGCAGCCGTGCCAGCCACCAGCTTGCCGGCCTTTGCCCTCCTCTCCAGTATATCATTGATGGTCACAGACTCTCGGGGACTCATCTTGGGTATGGGGTCCGCATCGGGTAATTTTGCAGCAGTCGCCAGTATCTCCTGTGGCCTCATGGCGGACCTGTGTATTAAACGTTGTCCTCCTCCGCCGTGGTGGGTAACATGGATAGCCGACCTCGGAGCCAGCGCCCTGGCGGCTCGGAGGGCGATTCGTCTGGCCATCTCACTGGAGTCCTTCTTATTTCCTTTCTTCTCTTCGGGAGTGGAGATTGTCGCAGAGGGAGAGATACATTCACACACAGCACAGGTCCAAGAAAGAACAAGTTCAGAAGAAAAGAAAAGAAGGTGTGGACAAAGAAAGGAAAGTCACGATGGTTGAGTTCGGGATGGAGAGTAAAGTCGTGAGTATGCGTTGTTGGTCTTTGGCCAGGGAGGGAAAGGTCCAATTGATAGATAGTCAGTCACCGCCTATGCCATGCAATGCAGTGTAGCCCGCAGCCAGCCAGCGAGCCAGCGATAAGCAAGGGTGCCCAGGGCCACTGTCCACTGCCGCTGATAGCCGCTCACACGCACCACAGGGCACCCCTGGCCTGCAGTAGTAATCATAGCGGCAGGTAAAGTAGCAGTCGAAGCAGATAACTACCAAAACCCGCACTGGCGAAGACCTTGGTGTGTGTTGGAGACCACTAACTTTCTCAACTGTCGCTGCTTACTTACTTTACCTAACAGCGCCTCTGAGACCCCGTATGACGAATGCTGGCCACCTGACCACATTTGCTGTTATTCATAATACGTAATGAAAGACGCTCGATGACTAAGGGAAATGAATGAAGGAAAAAGGAGTCGCCTATGCATCACCGTGGGCTTTCTGCTCCGTCTCTCGCAGCAGATTGCATACATGTGCCAGGATACACATGTACCCGCATTCTAAATCTAAGCAACTCTCTCTCTCTCTCTCACGCACACACAAAAAAAGAAAAAAGAAAAAACACACCAGCGCTTCCTCTCAGAAAAAGACGCGAGAGAGAGAGAGAGAGAGAGAGAGAGAGAGAGAGAGAGGAAAGGCGCGGACGGGAGAATAATGAGTAGTGATAAACCAATGCATATATGCAAGAGGGGGCGCTGAAAGGATATCAAGACCCTGCCAACAATGATGATATCTTGATCAGATGATGGAAAAAAAGAAACAGAAAGGGGAGAGAAAAAGACACGCCGAAACGCCATGCCAATGAAAAACCGCTGATGAAAACAATCTGCCAACACAACACAACACAAACACACACACACACAGCATGATTCATCAACATCAACATCAGAACCCATGCCCGTCATGCGAATGCACAGGGCACCGTCCAGGGTTCTTAGCAAACCATCTCGCGATGCAGTCCCTGTGGAAGCGGCAGAGACACTCCAGCCGTGCCATCGCGACCCCGACCTCAAACTCCTCCAGACAGATGGTGCACTCCGCGCTGTCGACGCAGTCCTTCTCCGTCGCCAGGTATGGGAACATCCCCGTCCGCCTGGGCTGCGAGCTGGAGCCCTCCGCCCCAGGTGTTCCTCCGTAGGTGCTGTGAGACGTGATGCAGACGCTGATATGTGCCTCCCTGAGAGCCTCAAAGTTCGACAGGTTTCGGGGCGGCAGCTCACGGTGACATACTGGACACTCGTCTTCTTCTGCGAGCTGAGGCGGATCCGGTGGTAGCGGTCTCCTCTGCGCCGCGGCCGCGGCCGCCGCGGAGGAGGAGGATGGTGAACCGGACTCTTGGCCACCAGCTCTAAACGACGATCGAAGACGATGTGCCCTATGAGGATGCTGCGGGCCTCCTGACATCGAGGCATATGGGCTGTAAGTGGGTGGCGTCCTGCCGGTATATGTATAGTTGTTGGGCGGTGTTCCGCTCAATATTCTATTTTCCGTAGGTTGGAACGAGTGGTTGTCCGAAGATTGACCACCAAAAACCCTCGGAAGCTGCTTTATAGAGTAGATCAGCAACCGCGTTGTCCTCTTCTTCCAGTCCATCCACCTCCTACAAACAGGAAACATCGGCAAGGGGAGACACGAGGCTTACCATAGTGGCGCTTCTGTTCCGGACATAAGCGTTGATAGCTGCGTCCGCAATCGGGCCGTATGCTGATGCGGATACATCGACGGTGCTCTGTGACCTGCCATGGGTCCGACCCATGCCAGGTGACTGCTGCGACTGTGGGGGGTTCGTGTTGGGATCTGGCACGCATGGGTTGCACAACCTGACCCTCTCCCCGCCCCCAAGGCTGCTGAAGTCGGCATACCCGCCCTCACCACTAATCAGGGAGGATGGATACCTCTGAAGACCAGGCCGCGGTGCCCCAGGAGGTACAACTATGTACTGATAGGGGATAGTAATGCGGTGAGGCGAGCAGCTGCTACAGACAACCCTTCCGCACTTTCTACAGGTTGAGAGATATTATATTAGCACCTGTTAATCCTGGCGAGATAACAGAAGGAGAGAGAAGGAAGAAAAAGAAAAAGAAAAGGCAGCCCGGGGTGAAACGTACCTGCAGTGATGTTTTCTGACCAGAAAGCTGAATTGCGTCCGACAAATTGGGCAGAATGTGACCTCGACATCGGGTTGCCATCTTGGCAGGACGATCTCTGAAGGTCTCCTGGATACTGAAGGCCTGTGTGGCTGCTGCAGGTGTTGCCGTTGTTGTTGTTGTTGCGGCTGCTGCTGCTGCGGCTGCCTGCCCGGAGGAGGCGCTGCTCCAAACTGATTCGACGATGTACGGCGCCGGGTGGGTGGAGGTGGCGACGGCGGTGTAGCGGGCCGTCTCTGCGCCGAAGGGGACACAGCACCATCTCTCAACGACGGCAGACTCGGGACTGAGGTGCCGGCAGCAGCAGCAGTAGCTTCTGCTGCAGCACCAGGAGTAGTAGGAGCAGGAGCTGGTCTGCTCAGCTGCGGTCCCATCCTGCTCTGGGTTCCAATTGCGCCGGGAGTAAATGAGAAGGGGGGATATGGCTGCTGCTGCTGTTGCTGCGGCTGCGGTGGCGGCGGCCGCCGTTGTGGTTCTTCATTGGGATCACCAGTCAGATCGATCACGTCTGGGCTGCCTGGATGTTGCCGTTCTGCAGGCGGCGAGCTCGTCAGATCAATGACCTCCTGGCCCTGCGCCTGCTGGCTACCGCTGGCCATGTCCTCCTCCTCCTCAGAGCTTTCGTGGATGCCCGCGAAGATGTTCTCCTCGTCGTCTTGGGCATCCTCTTCCCTACTGGCCCCCTCGTGTTCGAACCTCTCAGGAGACGGGTCCCCATCAGAAGGCAGCTCGTGATACACCCTCGCTATTGAGTGGGTCGGGCAGTCCAAGTAATTCTCGCACTCGTGGTCGTGAAAACGAGGTGTTCGGTAGGGACAGACCCGGTGGAAGGAGGAAAGCGAGGGAGAGGCGTCGGAGGGAAGATCGAGCGACGACATTGAGGGAGCTCCTCGAACCGCGGCGACGAGAGTAGTCGGGGGGGAAGGAGGAGGGGGGCTTGCTGCGGTCTCAAGGGACGCGGGCGCAAGATCGGCGTGTCTCTAGAAAGAACAGAGCGAGATGGTGGATGTTATACTTCATGTGTTGCTCTTATCGACGGCGAGGCGTGGATAAGACCGACGAGGCTGGCTGCTACTGCTGGCCAGTAGTGGCGGTGATGGTGGTGGTGCTGTTGCTGCTTCATGTGGGAGGGCTAACCGCTATCAAAGGCACCCAGCCGGTGCCACCAACCGTCTGTCTGGGCTGATACCATCAGTCAGATAGAGCACACGCGACTCACAAGCGCTACTGTCCCTACGTTGTTGACTCTACAGGGGTCAGTGGCGCCTACAGAAACCCCTGCCCAGCACGTATCCATGCACCATGTCAACACATCTCAGCAGCTCAGTGGTCAAAGTGGGGGGTACTGTAGCACTAAGAGGTGGGTACTCCCGCAGCCCAAGCCCATGACATGGCCCACTACAATGATTGGTTAGATTCTGTACTATGAGTATTGTGCACTGTAGTATAACTGTAGAGCACCGCCCCCACTCAACTTATCGACCTGCTTTGCTGAAACCAAAACCCAGCAAGCAATATCACCAGGATTTCTTGCTATCTCATAAGACGAGCTTGTAGAGGCCAAGTCGGTATTATCTTTACCTCTCTCTACACCAGCTTCGAACATTGACATGTTATGAATTTCCAACCAGTCCACTGTAGACGACACATCATACCCTAACTCAGCCTGAAGGTTCAACAGCGATTTCTGCATTCCTTAGCATCTTATCATCAGCATGATTCTTTCTCTTTAGATGGTCAGAGTTTCTGAAAGCAGCAAATAATCGCTGCAGGCTCACAGCTGCCTAAAACCATGCCATTAGGCAGTTCAGAGCCTGGTTCATCTAAAACCACAGTGGCCGAGGGACTCCAGGCGCATCCCCTCGCGGGCCACAGCTGGAAGGCGCTGGAGCCTGGTGTAATCACTAAACCTGGGCTTTGACTGAGGAAGTCCAGCAACCATCACGAGGCCCGCATGAGGATGTGACATAATATCTGCTGATATTACACTTATCGAGGACGTCAGATTGCGCCTAGCCGACCTCAATGAACCGAATACGGATCATCCAGATCGATTTGCTCTTGTCTTAAGCCCTCGGGCAGTCCTTCACTAAAAAGGGGGTTTTTTGTGGACTGCATAAGTAGTCAACTATCATGGCTAGATCATGTAGTGCCATATAGTTTTCCCTGGCATAAGAACAGCTGAAGGTATTGAGAGAAATGTTCATTGTGTAGCTGAGTGACCTGCTGTGCCTTGAAGAAAGACTCTCTACTTACATATGAGACATAGAGTATCCAAGTTGGGCCACGATAAATACTCAAAAGGTAAAGGGGTGTTTACGGCATTCACCCTCCCAGTCTATCCTCATACACATACTCTCATGTGTGAATGTATCAAATGATACTCGATACAACCATGATTCACAATTTCTACCTCTATATGAAGAGGAAAATGCCCTAAGACCTTGTATCATCGTACAACCCTCTAGGATAGGATCTCACCACATCGCCAGCCAACTGCTGCGCTCAGGCTTCTACATATTCCTGCTGTCATCTATAGCCGAGGGGATCAACTACCCTTTGAGTTTGGAAAAGGGGGGGAATGAATTGCAAGAGATGATGTGAGGCAAGAGAGATGGGCAATGAGACGTAACGTCGAGTATCAGTGACCCAGTCCATAATCGAATCTCATCATCTCACACCACAACGTCCTGTTCACCATCCCCAACGAGCACATACTCCTTCCGTCTTGCAATTCTCAGTTTCCACTCGGCCTCACGTCCTCCATACCCACTCCATAATCCTCCCGCAGCGCCCTGCCCGCAACCTCCACCGGCTGTGCCTCCTGCAAGACATACAACATCCTCGCCCACTCCGAGCCACTCGCATTCCGCCAGAGATGGTTCGTGCCCCGCTGCACGACCACGTCCCCCCTCCTCAGCAACCTCGTCTCCCCCGAGTCCAGCACGGCCTCGACCTCCCCCTCGAGCACGACCCCGTAGTCCAGGCTGACGGTGCGGTGCATGGGCGACTCGCCTCCCGGTCGGATGTCCACGAGGCGCAGGACGGTGCCGCCTGGACGTACGACACCTGGGGGGTCGGACAGGTCGCGGGCGTAGGAGGCTATGTCGGTGTTGTCGGTGAAACTGGGAGGGAAGGCGGTGGTTGTGTAGCCTAGGTAGAACTTGTCGCCGTTCTGCATGACCTGGGCAGGGAGGGCCGGCGCAAGAGTGGTGTTGAAGACGGCAAGGCCTTGGGGGTTGTGGTCTGTTATGTAACGGTGGGGGGTTCGGAGGGGCGTGGTCTGGTCTTGGGTATGATTCGTTTGGTCTGCCATGGTTGGGTTTGTTATGCTCGCTCAGGAGGATGTTGCTGGTGAGATCTTGTGGTGGATGAGTTTGTTTACTGTGCTGCCCCTCTCAATGTCTAGAACTACAAGCTGTAGTATTTACTCTGTGGTCACGCTAGGTGGAATGACCCAATGTTCGTCTCGGCTAACACGGGAATATTGATTCTCCCGATGAGATCACTGACCCGTCGATACTGTACAGTACGTACAAATCTCAATTACTCTACCTGAGACAAATCTCTGACCCCGTCAGAGAGTTTTCACCTACCACATCCCAATACATCCCGTATTGGTACCCCGTCTGTACCGTTGACCCGGGATTGCTAGGATGAGAAGAGGAGGGGAAAGTTTAAGCTTTACGGGATGTGGAGGACGTGCATAGACGAACATGGGCACCATCTCGGGACGATCATAGTGGAGGGAGGGGAAAAAGAGGAGGTCGTGGAGGTGGAGGAGGGGGCCCTTGATGGATTGAAGTACCCCAGCCAAACCTCGGAGCTCTGGATGTCCTCTCGGCCGAGGAAGATGTCCAGGCTGGGGGTGGCTGGGTTGGCATAAAGACGGGAAATAAGGTCAGCTGATGATTGCTCTCTCTTTTCTGCTTGTATGCAATGCTTGTGATATTGCTGTCAGTAGCAAGATGATTATCATAAGTCTTACATACATTTTTAGTACACTTTGTCATCTGGAAATGTGACGTGGGCGGCGCTGAGCGGTTCGTCTTTGTCTCGGCTTTGTGGGGGGATGAACGCCGTATTGGGTGTAAATCCATCACGTCTGGTCTCAGAATGTTGAAAGTCATTAATTTTCGTAGGAGGGAACAAGAGAAAGGTAAGCTTGAATGGAGAGACAAGGCCTGAGTCCAGTGTGAGGCTCGTCGAGGCACACAGATTATGCAGTCTCACAAATCGATAACTTGGCAGCGTCATCACTGAACTTGTACGTCATAAAGTCTCTGTATGAGAAACAGCTATGTTGAGGGCTGCGCTCCAGAAGGAAAGAACGAAGGAAGAAGTGAAGGAAGGCAAGCCATCCGGGCCCATGCCAGCTGAAGCTATCTAAAGAAGACAGGGCAGGTGCTCTCAACGCATCCACGGGTTGATGACTCACTGGCCTTCGCGCATGCACGCTCTCTCTTCCTCACATAGATTGGAAAAGAATTAGAGAGAAAAAATAAAAAATAAAAAACCCCGACGAAAAACCTCAACCACCAAATCAGCTGTCCAAGCTACTGTCCCAGATAACACACGAAAAGGCCACACTGCTACTACTCAATCCTCCTAGCAGCGCTCACATCAGGCACACCCGAGCCTTCCACCACCTTGGCGCTCACCACCTCATAGATGGGAATCTCAGCCAGCGCGCTCGCGACATGGTGAAGTGTCGGCAGCTGTGTCCAATCCAACCCTTGCATCTTGATGTCCGCACCAACACTCGTCTGGGTGTGGGTCGCATCACCCTTTGACGACGACGCAGGAACCCTCAGCACCCTCTTCACCGTCCCCTTGGGCTGTTCCTCCTCATGCGGCACCACAATCGCATACTCGGCATCCGCCTTACCAGGCTCTCCTACGGCAGGGATGTACCGATACACCAGAATACCATAGTCATCCTCACCCCCGATAGTGCCAGCCTCGCTCGAGACATCATCCTCCTTCAGGCCTCCGATATTCATTTCCAGGAACTTGGCCCCTCGCCAGCTTGCAGCCACACGAACCGACGAGTACCCGCGCTCGATGTCGATATCGCAGAACAGCTTGGGCATGCCGAGCTCCTCCCTTCCAGAGACGATGGGATCCGTAAGCGACTCGAACAGCACCGCCATGTGCGTACCAGAAAGCGCGCTGCCGTCCTTTTTCACATACTCAACGCCATGTATGTACAAACCCAAATGTCGGTATCCCTTGCCGCCCAGCCACTGCATGTTGTCCAGCTCGGTAACGGAAATAGAAGCCTGGCACACTGTGGCCGGGTCTTTGAAGCGGAACTGGGCCGTCGGGAACAGCGTCTGAAGGTAGGTCCGAGACGTCTTAAACTTGATGGACACAGTCGAAAAAGTTCTCTGCAGGCCGTCCTGGAGGGCTCGTCCGTAGGCATCCTGACGTGGTCCGGGAAAGGGACCGAAGCCTATGGGCATGCGCCAGTACATGTTGGGCTTTTGCGACCACTTCCAGCGCTTGTAGATGTTTTTGGAGTGGTCTATCTCGTCGTGGCCAAAATTGTAGGCTGTGTATGCCATCACTGTACCGCCAGTGTTAACACATCTTTCGGCCATAAGGGAAAGAGAAAAGAAAACGCAGAAAAGAAGACTTACTATCAGTCTGCGGCTTCCCATCTACCCAGTCCTTGCCGGCATCGCGCGAGTACTGCTGGATGGTATGTGCGCGTGTATACCTGATCTCCTCGTACAATTTGAGCCTTTGAGGAACTTCCTCTGGAGGCGTGCCTCGAGGTAGCACGATGGAGAGCGAGGCGGCATCCTCGATGGCCTGGCCTGCTCCTTGTCCCTGGTCTGTTGTCGTCGTTGTCGTTTTGTCAGTGGTGGGGTTGTACAATACAGCTTATTTTACACACAGGAAGGGGGAAAAAAGAAGAGTCATACGAGGCGTAAAAGGATGAGCGGCATCACCGAGGAGGGCGAGTCTCTCTGTGGTCCAGGTGGGCAGCTGCTCCATGTCCATGAGCTTCCAGACGCTGATTTGTGGGGGGTCGACTTTTGTGATGAAGGCCAGGCACGCCGGGTCGAAGCCGTTGTAGACTTTCAGAATCTGTTCGAAGTCGCCCTGTTTGTCCCATTCTGTTGTTGGTGGCGGTGATGAAAGTCAGCCATCGTCTCAAACTTCAGCACGAGAGTTAAAGGGTGACAGCTTACCATCGCTACCAGTGGCATGAGACTCGGTATCGGGGTGAATGCACACAAAATTAAGCAGCTCATTGTTATTGCAGGGATACATGACAACCCTCCTGTCCGAGCCAAACCATATTATGAGGGTGTCGAGCATCTCTGCGAGGGGCCTGCAGAGAGGATCTTCAAGACACGCCTTTCGCGGCACCAGGAACCGGAAAGCAGCCTTGCCCGAGCCAAACAGCTTCACGTCTTTGATACATGCCCTCGTCTTGGACTATGTTTTCACCCCACAATCTTTCGTTAGTCTCTCGCACGAAACAAAAAGGCTTAATGACACACACGGGTGGAAACATGAGGGGCAGTAAAGTAACTCACATAAACCCCATCCGCCCCCAACACAACATCCCCAGTAACAGTCCTCCCATCGACCAGTGTCACCTCACCCTTTCGAGGATCCACAGCAGCCACCTTGCTAGAGGTATGCAGCACCGCCGGCGGCCCCTCGCCTTCCTCCTGTGTCACCAGCGCCTTGAGCCTCTCGTGCAGGCTGACGCGGTGACAGAGCAGCCAAGGGTGCGCCCACTGCCTGATAGTAGGGCCGGCGCAGTCGACATCCTTGATGATCTTGCCCAGCTGGCTACGCTCTTGGACGCGGGCATTGGGGACGGCGCCGAAGGACTCGGCCAGAATGCCCCAGCGCCGGAGAACGGCATTGCTGTTGGGGGAGAGGTGGACGGCTGCACCAGTCTCGTTGGCGAAGCGGGATTGTTCGTAGAGCTGGGAGGATGTGTGAGTGGATCGAGAGGTCGCTTCAGGATGATGGGTTTATGAGGAAAAGGGGGCAAGCGCAAGGGGGGTTGTAAGATAGGGTAAAGATACAAATATCATGAGAGTGTTTCAACATACTTCAACATGATGCCCGTTGCGGCGCAGGCTCAAGGCAGCGGAGAGACCTCCTATTCCTGCACCGACAATGGTGATCTTGAGTGGCGTTGGGTGTTCGTCCACAAGGGGGCTTGTTACACCGACTTTGTTTGGGCTGGTGCAGGTGGGGGGAAGGCGGTGGTGGTCACTGTTGGCAGCGGTGTGTCCGGCGCCATTTGGGATGGTGCCGTTGGTGGTGGTGTGGTCTTTGATATCCTCCATTTTTACAGTCTAGAATGAGACATTGGTGGGAAGCGAGGAGGGAAGAGAGAGATGAGGGAAAGAAGAAAGGTGATGAAGAGGAAGAGGGAGGAAGAGGGAGGAAAAGGAAGAATAAGACAGCAGACAAATAGGTAGACGGACTGTGGAGTATGGAAATAAAACGAGACGAGTAACAAGGACGATAAGTAAAGCATGAGTACTTGATACAGAAACCTAAACTTGGATCTCTTTTTCCCCGTCTCCCCTATTTTTTTGTTTGTTTTTTCTTCCTATCCCCTTCTTATTTCCACTTGACCCTGCAGGAGAAAGAGAGAAAAGGAAAAGAGAGAAGTCTTGTATATCGGGACGGGAGGGTGTGGTGTGAGCTTACAGGCCCCAAGTACCGCAAGCCGTCCCAGGTTGGCAGGCGTAACAACCCAAGAAAGGCTGAGACAGAGACTATTGAGACAATATTCTCTCATCCAGGGTCGCATGCAGGAGACGGAGCGAACGTGACCTGTTAAGACAGACACGCAGGCAGACAGGCCCGAAAAGCATCAAGAACAAAACAAAAAGAACATTTACCTACCAAGTACGTACCTTGGTGGACTGTGTCCCACTACTACGTAATGAGCTGTGACGGTGTGTGTGTTGGGTTGGATAAAGTGCGTTTGGTTGGGGAGGGGGGGGGGGGAGAACCCGACAGGATTTCGCCCACTCGGAGCGGGTATAATAGCATTTCCAAGGGGATGGATGGATACAGCACACATGTGCACACACACATTGACATACTTTCTCATGTTTCCAGCGCCTCGGAAGACAATGTCGGGAGGCCCCTGTCCTCATATGCCCACCCCAAGGGCATGTACAGTAGTTTTGGGGGGAAAAGAAGGAAGAGACGAAAACGACATTTCAAAGGCAATACTACTACTACACTACACACACGCACAAGTAGACAACATAGCAGAAATCCCGGATGTTGGTGCTCCATTGGGAACAATTGGATGTGTATGAGCTGGCCACAAGGAAAGGGTTGACCGAGCCCCCATTTCGTCATGTTCGGTTTACGACGTTATGTCCACCCCTGTTCCCTCTCAATCGGGAGCAAAAGAGGATACCATAGTACTTTTGACTGTAACTATAGTTATGCATTCAAAGACAAAGTGATGTAGTTGAGAAGCGGAGTCAAGGGCCGGGATTCATCCATGGCCACGGGAAGTGGGGGGGGGGGGGAGGGAACGAGGGACAATACAGAATTATACCATTTTTATCCTTCTTACAAAAAGAAAAGCATGCCTCGGTGTGTACTTGTACAGGCTACTTGCCGTCTTGTTCACCTGCCCCTCCTCTTCCTCCCTCGAAAATGTGTAAGCTCTAGGTCGGCAACTGAACTCGGGTGAACGGGGAACAGGCACATGTCGAGTCTGGGGAAGAGGGGCCGTGACGCTTCCAGGAGGGAGTGGATTCACTGGGGAACCTCGTCGGGAACGAGTAAGTACATACTGTATGTACTATGATGTACATTTGAGTAAGCAAGTACTTACTATGGCAAATATGGAGTAGTAGGAGCTTGACCAAACAGTCATCGTGGGGAAATAAAGTGGGTTAAGGGTTGCGGTACAGCCTCTGCACAACCCCAGGCCCACTTCCATTCTTGGGGGGGAGGGGGGAAAAACCGGGGCCTCATTCTCGATGTACGACCGAGCTTACTATAGGACAACGTTCGTATACGAACTGTACCACCACCTGCCTCGCGAGGGAAGAAACCTCGTCCGAGCGACTGACCCAAATCTAAAAACGCCGGATCGATGACTCGTACACAACGAGAGGGACAAGCAAACAGCCAAAAACAACCAAGCTCGGCTATAACGGATAGAACTCTTTCAACCCAGGAAAAAGGATTCTTTTTTCCTCTCTTCCTTGCCTCCGAGCAGAAACTCCAATAATACAAGTCTCTCTCTCTCTGTCTCTCTCCACCATGGCCACCATCTCCACCCCCCTACCGTCCGAACCCCCCATCGCCCTCGTCACAGCCGGCTCCGCAGGCCTCGGCGCCGAGGTAGCCACTCTCTTCGCCCGCAACGGCATGCGCGTCGTCATCAACTACCACAGCGACGACCAGCGCGCCCACTCCCTCCTCACCACCCTCCAGGCCGTCAGCCCCCTCGTCCCCCAGCCTGGAAGGACAGATTTCCACGCCGTCCGTGCGGACCTGGCCGTCCGGGCCGACGTGGACCGCCTTGTCGCCGAGACCATCTCCGTCATGTGCCCGCCTGCTTCTGCTGCTGCTGCTGCTGCCGCTGCCGCGCCAAGGCTGGACGTCGTCTTCAGCAACGGGGGCTGGACGAGGCTGCGTGACATCACCAACCTGGAAGACAACATGGACGAGGACGACTGGGACAGGTGTTTTACCATGAACGTCAAGAGCCACCTGTGGCTCATGCACGCCGCCAAGCCGCACCTCGAGGCCGCCGCCGACTGCCAGCCTGTGGCGAGTGGTAGCGGTAGCGGCCGCGGCGGCCCTGCCTCGTTCATCACCACGGCGAGTCTGGCGGGCGTGCACGTTTCGGGCAGCTCGTTGGCCTACTCCGTCACCAAGGCCGCGCAGCTGCATCTGGTGCGCGGACTGGCAAAGATTGGGGCCCCCAAGATCAAGGTGAATAGTGTTAGTCCTGGGCTGATGATGACGGTGAGTTTCTCTCTCGTGTTCCCTCTTCTTCTTCTTCTCTCTGTATTTGCTGTGGGGGAACAAAAGGGAGGTTCGATGGCTGACGTTGGGTGACAACTTTTACTCTCTTCTTCTTCTTCCAGGAATGGGCTGAGAAGATCTTCCCACAAGAGAGGATCAAGGCCATGCAGGATGCCGCCAAGCTCCAGAGGCTCGCCACAGTACAGGTAAGACAAAAACCTGTTGTTCCTGTCTGCTGTTCTTCATACGGAATTCTTGTAACCAGACCTTGATGTGCTAATGGCTTACCTTTCTTCCTTTCTTTCCTTTTTTCGTCCAGGACGTTGCCGAGCAGGTCCTCGCGCTTGTCAAGATGAAGAGCGTGTCTGGCCAGAATGTGGTCATGGACGGTGGCTATTTGAGTTTTTGAATGATTAGCCCTTGGAAGTAGGGAAGTAGGAAGGGTCGAGAAACGTAACTGTAGCCGATATCCAACCAGGGTGTCTTAAAAAGGATCTTCGGATCTCGAGAGCCTTGCTGGATAAGTGGTTACTCATATAAACCTACAAGAGTTTCTACATCCGCCCAAGTAATTAAATTAGACATCGCCCTTGGGTTGATGAGATGGACGGTAATTTATAGAACAAATCACTCAAAAGCAAAAGGGGCAATGTGACTTCTGCGGATTGCTCTCAGCCGTAAGCAATTACTTGATTATAGTGACATTAGTAATGGGAATCATCAGATATCTTTGACGAAAGATTATCCATATAACAGCTAGATATTCCCAATCCCAAGACTTTGCCCCAAAGAGCGCACACTTGTTCAGGGGCAGGCACATGGGCAAAGGCATTTGAAGAGGCAAACAAGCCCGTAATATCATTTCTCCAAATCAAGAGCAATACAAGAGCAGAGACACGAAGAGAGATGACCACCACAACTAACAATCAAAGTTTCGTACAGAGAAAGCAAACGTAGGTGCAAAAGAGGCCTATATTGGCACATCCTTTTGGTATCTTGAGTATCCGTCAATAGAAGAAAACGCACACAAGCCGCTCCCTGTCAAGGATAAACGCCGCTACATAACGACTTGAGTAAGTGCTTATAAACACACCACAGTCACGCGGGCCTATTCTCACTTTTTCTTCTTCTTTCTGACTTTGACCTTCATCAAACAAGAACCAGCCCGCTTCGTTTTCTAGGCGGAATGATCATCATAGAAAGTTTGTCGCTGCAAAAGAAGAAGAATGAGGACAGACTAGTAAGAGAAACAAACACACACGCACACATAGCAAACAACATGTCCATGCCAGAGTCCAGAGGCTGCTTACTCGCCTACCTCCCGGTCATCATCCCAGTGAATGGACGAGATAACAGGCCACGACCACGTGACATGACGAATCCACCTGCCCCAGATATAAAGCGGCACCCAGAGAACGATGATGGCGGCCGCTATACCCGCCATGGCGCCGTAGGCATCTCCGTAGCCTGCCTCGTCGACCCAGGGGTTGGTGTAGAAGGAGAGAAGGAAACCAAACAGGGCTGAGCGTCGGGGAAGAGGCAAAGGTTTGTTGTTAGCGACTTTTGAGCCTCACCCAGGTCTTTCCACCTGGAGAAATAGAAGGGGGTTGGGGAAAAGGAAGGGGAGAGTACAAAAGGAGTGGGCATTGCATAGACGAAAACAAAACTCACATTTGAATCCCATCACTGCCAGTGTAATCTCTCCTGCTACAGGTCGATACGCATCAATCACGTAGACCAGACAAACATTGGTGCCTTGAACGATGGAGAAGTTCACTGGAGAGAAGCACATATTGTCAGCCTTTCCGAAAGAAAAACCCCCCAGAACTTATCTACCCACACCACCTTTTAGGTTCGGAACTCGAACTTACAAAGACCGAGACCAATGGTAGGACAGATCCAGTGCAGCTTCTTCTGCACCCCAACACCATACAAGACCAGGGCCAGCGGCGTCGAAAGCAGGCTCGGGATCATGGCAGGCAACCTCATCTCGGGCTCCCGAATGCCGCCGTTGCGCCTGGTGAAATAGTCGGCAACGCGGTCCCCGAGAATCCCACCGGCAGGAACACCAATGATGGACCCGATGACGGCAGAGATGAAACACAGGCCGACCTGCCACGAGGCAAAGCCGTAGGTCGCCTGGAAGGCGGTGTCCACGTTGGAGGTGACGGCGACCACGAAGCCGATGGTGACGGACTGCACGAGGGCGGACCACAGCACGGGCGGGAGGCAGATGAGGCCCAGGGGCCGTAGGAAGATCTTGTAGAGGGGCTCTGAGGTGTAGGTGCCGCTGAAGAGACGCAGGCGCTGGAGGTAGGGCGTGCGGTGGATGGGGGGAGAAGAAGAGGAAGAGACGACGCGTGTAGAGGGCTGCTCCACGTCTGTGTCGAAGCCGTTCTCTGTGGGTGTCTTCTCGGAGGAGCTGGCGGTTGGGTCGTGGGCGTGTTGAGAGCGAGTCTCTGTCACTGCTGCCGTTCTTGTTGTTTGCTGCTGCTGCTGCTGTTGTTGTTGATCTTGTTGCTCGCGCGCCTGGAACTCCTCGATGAGCCTCTCCTCGCGCCTGTAGGCCGTCTCGGGGAAGGCGAAGAAGGCCAGGACCAGGATGAGGCCGATGAAGGCGGCGGCAACCTCATAGATGACGCGCCAGCCGTGGTCGATGGTGATCAAGCCGGAGATGACGATGCCGAATGCCACGCCGACGGAGAGGAAAGAAGTGTAGAGGGCCATGATGGCACCACGCTCGTGCAGGAAAAAGACGTCCGAGATGGTGACGGGCGCAATCGTCTCTGCCGCGCCGGCGCCCAGGCCCATCAGGATGCGTGCCGCCAGGAACCCGCCAAACGACCGGTCGAAGATGGCCCATATCGCGCAGGCGAGGTAGAGGGTGTAGCTGAAGACGTAGGTGGGCCGACGGCCGTACTTGTTGGCGATGGGGACCCAGAGGAAGTTGCCCAGGCCCTGGAGGAGCGCCGTCGTGGTGAAAAAGTACGAGACCTTGGACACGTTCTTGTTGAACTGGGCTGGGTCGCCCGTGGGGGTCGCGTCGGGGAAGAAGCTCAGCGTGGTGTCGACGATGGCGACCGTGGGGCCTGCCGCCAGGAAGTTGCACCAGAGCATGGCGAGACATATGAGCACGGCGATGCATTTTTTGTACCACTGTGGCCTGTTGTTGTATGACCACTGTGTGTCAGAGTGTGTGTGTGGTCATGAAGAGCAAGAAAACACACAAACGGGGTGGCCGAGACAATCGAAGCAAAGAGGGAACGTACCAGTTCAAGGGGTCGTCGGGATCACTGGAAGGCGTAGGGACGAGAATGATCTCGTTAGTCTCATGGTGACGCAGTCGGACATTCCCAAGTGTCCTCTGCCTGATCCTCTCCATCTTGCCCAGCTCGTGGTCCTCAGCTTGTAAGGCGGTTGCAATGTCGTCTGGGGCCATCCTGTTTGGCTCAATTGTGTGGGAGGAGGAAGAGGAAGAGTAAGAGTAAGAGTAGGAGGAGGAGGGCGAGACCTGTACAGACAGCCACACAGGCAAGGAGTAGTACTGTGCAGGAATGTGGCTTCCTATAGGAAACAGGAAGAAAAAGCCACCTTCTCGAAGAGGGTGTCGGGAAGAAAAGGGGCGTCCGCGCTCTGCTAAGCCCAATCTACTTGGAAAGAGGTTGTTTTTCTCTTGTCTTTCTTTTTCTTCTTCGACCTCACACTCAAGCAGAACATGTGAAGGTCCAAGATGTTGAAAAGCCGGTGTGGGGAAAAGAGGAGGGGGAGGGAGGGGAATCTTCTCGAATGTCTCACCCTGCTGTCTCAAGAAGCCACTTCAAATCAATGGCTGGCCTGAGGAGTGCGACAGGTATGAAGGGTTTTATACTAAACGGCGAGTAGCAGTGTCCAAGGGGGAGGGGGGGTTTGTGACACCTCGGCGAGCTGCCTACGGGAAACCCGCCCACAATGTTTGGTTTCCAAGGTTGCTGACGGAATAAGTGATGATGCAGCCGTGTCACATTCTGAAGGAGAAAGAAAGAGAACAAAGTTCAACAAGTTAACAACAAGAGGGCGACGGCGCATGAATCTGAAGACCGAATCAGTTGTCAATTCAGGATGTCGAGGCCCTGGAAAGCTAAGAAATCAAAGCCTGGCAGATGTACTCTTTTGCTTACTTTCGCATCAATATGTTACCCGTAGCCGTCACCGTAGCCGTGACTATGATCTGTGTGTAACTCGGGTATTGTTCGTGTACATCTATTGCTGAAGGACCCTCAAATCTAGGTTAGCCGCATGAGGCGGTTTACCCCAGACTCGCACAATGCCGGGCTGTGTGCTGTGTGCGTACGTGAGACTGGTGGCAACCAAGCAGGAGGACGTGACGGTTTCCCCCCCACTTCCCGAGGCGTGCAATGCGATGTTGTATTCTTGAAGGAGGAGGAGGAGGAGGAGGAGACGGAGGAGAGTGGAGGAGAAGGGCAAGGAGAGGCAGATGATCGACGACACAAGAGCGGCATAGGGTAGTCCCCAAAGTTTCCCCCTTCCCCCCAAAAAGATGCATATGTGATCGTGCAGATCCCGAAGCGATGTAGGCTGTCCGTGACCCTCCAAAGTGCCGAAGATGGTTGGTCACTCCAATCCTGAGCCATGTGAGAGGCTAGGGCCGACGGGGTTTGCGAGTGGAGAAGAGAAAGAACTTTGTTTTCTTGCCCGCTATGCATGTGTGGGTGGGTGTCTGTGTGTGCATGTGCGTGTACCATAGTATGTATTATGCATAAGAACAGGGCAGGGTTTGTTTGGTGGAGGGAGGAAGACCAGGAGACGACGACACGTAATGCCCCCCAAGCCCCGAGTTGGGAAGAGTATGTGGCTTTTCAGCCGTGGAAAATTAGAAGAAGATAAAAAAGTTGAGCAACCAATTATAGCAGCCGGGGGTGGGATGGAAGGAGGCCCAAGGAGATAGAGAGGGCCTTCTGGGGAAATGAAGTCGAAATATGGAGTGCATAATATCAATGTAAAGTATCTACATAGTACTGCTGCTAATCAGTCAAGTAATGTAAATACTCTGTGGTCAAATCTCCTGCTTAGCCTGTGCTTTCGCTTGAACCGTCCCTCCCGGGGGAGATGGCGGCGTATGGGACTAGAAATGAAAACAAAGAAAAAGAAAACAAGAAACGAAGCTTTCTTAACCTATTATGGTACATAGCAATTAGCACCAAGCTTAATACCCACCCGGCTGAAGCGGATCTCGCATGCCCCACGTTTCCAGGGAGGGTAATTATGGAGTAGGTGCCGCAGGATGGGAATCCTGATCATAAGCTCTTCAGGCCCTCTACCTCTCTGCATGACCGCAAGGACAAAGTGCCAGGGGTAAAAAAGGCTTTGTCCATTTCAAATTTCATAACTTGTTTGTGCGCATTGCATATTGCCCATGTCTGTCTGGACTGCACGTGTACACAGTACGGCCAAGAAGGAGAGGAGAGGAGAGGAGAAGGAGAAGGGAGGACGACGACGACGACGAGGATGGTGAATCTTCCTTAGCGGTTTTTTACTTCTTCGGAGCGAAAGCCAGCCTCGGTGGCACTCGAGAAGCAGCGTCCCCCTTGGGTCGAAAGGTTGATTGTTTCTTTCTTCCTCGTTCGCGTCACACCAAAAATGATGATATAAAGGATGGCCATGTATGTTTCCGTCCAGCCGACACTTCGCCTGTGGTATAGCTCTGGTCATTAGCTCGACGGCACAGCTCCTTAAGCCCCTTTGGCTCCCGAGAGAAACAGGCATCATCGATGCCAGTTTCAGCTGTCGGCTGCTAGTGGGAAGACTTAATCAGATGACAGCTGCCCTCGGCGCCGTTAAAATGAAGAGTTGTGTCTGGAGTCACAGTGTCCTTGCCGATGCAGTTTTGGTAGCAGCAGTCCGTGGTAGAAGCCGGAGAAGGCCGAGACACGCCTCTTCGTGGGAGCAGGCCTGACACTATCTCGTGACGCGAAAGACACAGCCTGAGTCTTTGCACGGTGAGTGTCTCGGTACGTTTGCCTTGCCTTGCCTTGCCTGCCCAGGGCGAGGCTCGACATTGTCCATTCTCATCGTGGCTTACTGGGCGGGATGCCATCCGTAACAGGTGCCTGTTGGGTTTGGCTGGACGGACCTCTCGACGCTGATTCGAGGTGGTGCGAGCTTGGGTAGGCAAACGCCTCTGCCTGCCAGCGCGCGGCTCGGGGCTGGCTGGCGTTCCCAAAAAGTACACCGCATGGCTAAGATGTAGACGAACGAACGAAGTCGTCGTTCCCGTTCTCACCAGCGACGAGGAGACCCCGACCCCACTCACCACCGCCATAGATGGCCGCCGACAGGAACATACAGCAGCATACATAATTATGCTTGTTATGTACAGTAAGTACAGTACTGTACAGTGCTGTAAAGCGGGAGCCCGTGCTTGTTGTATGATGGTCACGGCACTGCAATCCACAAAGTCGGCGGGCCCGTCGTCGCGGGAGAGCTGCGAGTCTAAATGGCGATGCAGGACAGGGGACGCCAAGCCGGCGCGGCACTCCCCTTTCCAGAAGTCATACCGACGCTCGCCGTTGGAAGATAGCAATGTTTAGCATGTTCAGCCGCCTGCAAGGTGCACGTCCCAGAGATTGAGGACGCGTCACTCAAGCGTGGACAACATCCATGGATGACGATTTCAAAGTAAGGTTGCTATGCTATCTGTGTCTTTCTTGGCTGTGTGAGTAATTTTTTCTTCTTTTTTTGCTACGTTGTATTGTACTATAGTGCTCTCAGATCTTTCTGCACAATGCCGTGTCCCATTGCAGAGTTTCTGTGGTAGCGATGCGATGCTGTTGTCCACGGGTGATGCAGTGAGTGAAGAGAGAGACAATCTGGCCCTTGACGACTGTCCAGGTCTTGCCTTTTTCTTCTTCCTGCCTTCCCTTCTCTTCCCTTCGTGTTCTCTCTCCTCCCCTGGTCAACGTTCTTTCCTCTTTGCCCCTGTCACCCTCGATGTTTTTATTCTACGTCCTCGCACTTGCCTCTTCTGGGTTTATTTTTTATCTATTTTTTATCCCATCTTTCCCACTCTAGGCCCCGCTCATTTGAAACCTATTCCCCTGCCCCGTCGTGTTATTGTCTTAATAATCCAACTTCGGTGAGAACAAGTGATTTGATCTGGGCCACTGGACGCAAGCCTGGGAATAGAAACAAAGTAAAGATCTTCGCACCGGGGCCCTGAGGACAAGGGGGGGGTCCCTAGGCCCGGGGAATTAAACACCACGACTACGTACTATGGTGCTACGTACACACCATCTATTTCACGCGAGCGACAAGGTATCCCTGGATCTGCTTCTGGTTGCTTGGTTCACTTCACCGTGTCCACGTATCCACATGCGCAGCGTCTCCGGCAGTGTCCCACCGCCCACGCCACACGGCGACCAACCACCATGAGTCTCCATGAGGAAATGTATGTATTTACAATGTAATTCTGACAAAAGATCTTCATAGGACAGTATACAGTACTACGGTGAATCATGCTGTTTACAACCCAATGCTACTACTACTACCACCATCGCCGCCGCTCGGACCACCACTGACCACCCAACAGGCCTGAGGGAGCGAGGTACC
Source organism: Cryphonectria nitschkei (assembly GCA_006503525.1). Taxonomy (NCBI): domain Eukaryota; kingdom Fungi; phylum Ascomycota; class Sordariomycetes; order Diaporthales; family Cryphonectriaceae; genus Cryphonectria; species Cryphonectria nitschkei. Next base: position 81,615 of record LAZJ01000016.1, on the reverse strand, counting down.
CTGTACTGCTACTGTGGCATTATGAATACATTGTCGTACCCGGCATACGTACCTCGATGCTAGCGCAAAACCAACCCCCCCCCCCCTCTTTACACCACCAGATCAAATCGGGAAAACACAAAGAACGAGTGCGGCGGCGTGTGATCGAGGAGGAATAGGCGGCGGCGGCGGTACTGTGTCCGTCATGCATCCGTAACCACTGATTTTGCTCTTCTTATTTTCCCCTTCCTTGTTCTGGGGCTGCTTGATGTTATAGTCTACGTGTCGACTTGACTGCCAAGAAAGCCCAAAGATTCGCATCTCACCGTTTATTGCCATCCTGCACATTGTAAAACACACATACTACGTAGTATGTGCAAGCAAATCTTTCTTATTCGAGGCTTTTAAGACGTAGACTATACTGTATAGTACAGTACATAAACAGGAGATATAATTCTTGTCTCTATTGGCTTGGTTCTGCCCAGAGAAGGTCTCGACCCGCCGCGTGAGACGCCAACATAGCTCCGAGGCACCCCTGTTGTTTTCCCTAAGGGAAAGAGCACCTTTGCAAGTATGCTTAACTGGATGATGTCTGAATGCATGGAGCACTGCTGGTTGCTGCTGCTGCTATCCTCTCGAGCTTTCCTTCCTTTCTCGACGAAACACCCCCCCCCCTTTCTCCCTTTCGCCTTCCTCGCACTCCACCCTCCTCCTCACTTCTCCTTCTCCTCTTCCTCGTTGCTTCTCCCTCTTCTTTCGCCATAACCAATTCTGGACATTTGCGTACGATTCCCTCATCGTTCAAGTTACGGCTCGCAATCCTTGAAAATTGAAGCACATTGTTTTCTTCTGCTTCTTCCACTTTCACAATTCAGGGGACCTTCTCGAAACCTTGAAAACGTAAGGCCAAGCATTTCTCGGCTAGGTCGCTGCTCCAGCCCCCAGTCGTCGTTTACTGCCCTGCCACCCCACCCATCTTTATATCAAATCCTCTCCCTACACTTTTCTTTTACTGCTCATCCATCCCGTCGTCTCCCACACTTCCGGCGCAGAAGCTCCATCGTACCGATCACCCACCACCACTGGCCCCAATCCAGCCTTGCAGCAAGATCCATCGCCAAATTAAGCATTGGATTCTTCGCCGCAGAACCTGGTTGCTTTCCCTAGGCCTCTGTTTCTGAACCTTGGGGTCGGCGCACAAGGCATCTTCATCAGCACGAGAGAGGACGACGCACCGGCCTTATCTTTTTTTTCTTTCTTGTTTCTTCCCTCCCGTCCCCCTCCTTCAACGAGGGTTTGGCCAGATGCTGATCAGCCCCTTGCGGGCCAATTGGCCTCTGTCTGTCTCCCAGTCTGTCTCAGACGTGCAAGCCTCGTACGGGAGCCAGGTCTGGGTCCAGGTCCAGGCCCAAGCCCAGTTCTAGAATCCAGCAGGAAAGAGAGAGGGAAACATCGCTACGGCCGCGATCCCGACCTGTCCCCTTCCCCCCACCCCCTTTCCCGGATCTCGACGTAACGGGCAGCCCGGAATACCGGCAGCCCAGCCGCGTCCAGTACCAAGCAGTGGGGTTTGAGTTGGACGCACAACGTCCTCTGCACCGGCAAGGCACAGATCCAGTTCCAGCTCGAGCTCTGGCCCAGCTCAGTCCAGCAGCAGCAGCAGCAACAACCACAACAGGGGCATGCTCAGCCTGAGCCCATCTCCTGGGTCTCTCTTGTTTCCGCCTCTCTCTGTCAACGAATATCATGGCCAGCCCGTCCTTCTCTCACCTACTCCACCCGGAGCCAGCCGTTCCGCCCCAGCCCCCGCCTCGATCTCACCCTCATGCTCAATTTCAGCCTCAACCTTCTGCCCACGCCCAGGCTACTCACCAGCCCCCACCGTCGTCGTCATCACCTCGATCACTGCCCCAGCCTGCTCGTTCGCTGCTCGCGCCGCAGCGGCCCTCTAACGATGGCAACCCCTCGCCTTCCTTGGACTTCATCTCCGTGGCTACGTCTGCGTACAACCATCCTGCTGCTCCCCATTCCACAGTATCGCCAGCCGCGTCTGGTAGCGCGCCATCCGTCGCCTCCCCAGTGACTTCACCTGCTGCACCCACGTCCGCAGCCTCGGCGGCTGGTCCAGGCTTGTCTAGGGATCACGCGCCAAACTCGAGCCTCTACCAATGTGCAGACTGTCTCAAGAGATACTCCCGCCCCGAGCATCTTCAGCGGCATGTTGCCACCCACACGCTAGGCAAGCGTTTTGTCTGCGACGTATGTTCTCCCTGCTTTTTCTTCCTTTTTCTTCTCTTTCTTTCTCTTCTTGTTGTGGATTGTAGGACAGTATATGGCTTCTGCAGGGCGCGCATATTGATGATGCCACGGTCCAGATCTGCGGCAAGGCATTTGGCCGTGCCGACCTCCTCAAGAGACACCGTGCCAACCACAACGACGATGGCAGCGGCAACAAAAGACGCCGCATCAACTCCTCGCCTGGCGCTGGCCGCGTGGCCCACGCGTGTCAGGCATGCGCCAAGGCCCGTGTCAAGTGCGAGGACACCAAACCGTGCACCAGATGCCGCCATCGCAACTTGACCTGCGAGTATGCGTCTTCAGAGGCCGGGTCTGCCGCCGCCATGCATCTGCTGCACTTCTCGGCCAGCGCCCACTCGGACTCCTCCTCCTCCTCCCCCTCCTCCCCCCCCTCCAAGTCCCACGCCAACGCCCACCCCCAGGACCACTCCCACACTCACCCTCCTCCGATGCATGTTCCTCCTACTACAGCCTCTTCGGGGCCGATCTCCCGTAATTTGGGCCCCGAGCCCTTGTCCTCGCAGCCAGGGCAGTCTGGGCCTATGCAGAGGGTCCACACCCCAGTCGCCCCGGCCATGACGAATCCTCCTCCTTATGCCCAGTCCACCAGCCGAAGTCCTCCTATCGCTGCTACCCACACGCAGGGCAGTAATGAAGCAGTACAGTTACCCACACCTGAGACCTTGATAGACCATAGTGAGCCACACCTTCCTTCTTCTCTCGTGTTCGACCATTGTGTAGAACAATATTTGTACCTCCAGGTTCTTGTTTCCCTTTCTTTGTCTTGTACTTGTCAGCATGATAATAAGACTATATTCCATGACCTCAACCTCACTATCACCCCCCTCTTTCACATGGCAAATACAAACCACCCGACGCGTTTGCTGTGGTTGACCTCGCCCTGTCCTGTCTCCAAATTTCTTGATTTACCACTCACCTGTCATACGACTCTACTGGCAACCTGCTGCATACTGCACTGGCCCCTACCGCCGCCGCCTCTAAACACTTGCCTGTGGCCGAGACTGTGCTAACCATGGAGGATGAAGACCACACGGACAATCATGCCGCCCAGCTCGCTCAAAGCCACGCTGCTGTGGTCGACATGTCAAGACCACAGTTTGGAGATTTTCTGCAGAATGTTCTCTACGATCCACAGCAGCAGCAGCAGTTGACGTCCTCGAGGATAAATCCAGCCCAAGGCCTGGCCGTGTTAGACTTTTGTGACGATGCCAACTTGGACATGAACGACCTCGACTTCGGCCTGATCGATGACTGGAACCTTGGCAACATTCACGGCATGCTTGCGACCGACCCTAACCTCGCCAGCTACATCTTCACCCAGGCCCAGGATTCCGCAGACCTGTCCCTGTCTCACATGCGCCAACGTCTGGTCTCCATCTGGGCAGACTCGCCATGGCGTTGGATGCCTGACGCCAATAAAGATAATATGGAGACCCATAAGCGCAACCTGCCACTGATCGACATAAAGAACTCCCAGCTGCAGCCAGACAAGGTCGTCGATGACAAGATGGAGGCCTCCGGGCGGGACAAGGTATTGGCCATCATCCTGAGCACATGTCAGAATAATTCTATCATGGGAAGGGTCGCGTCGTCGTTTCCCTCCACCGAGGTGATGGACTCCTTGGTCCACGTCTTCCTGGCCTGGCACCTGTGTCAGGTATCCGAGTTCATACACTTTGGTTCATTCTCGATGAATGGGCAGAGTCCCGAGTGGCTAGGCGTGACAGCTGCAGCGGGGGCCATCCTGACACCTGTCAAATCACTCTGCAAGTTTGGCTTTGCTGTGCAGGAGGCAGTTCGTAAGTCTGGTCTTTTCATCCGAATCCCCCTCCCTCTCTTCGCTGGAATTGATTATACTCACCAGGCATGCGAACAGGAATCACAATACCCATGCGAGTACGTACAGCGGCCCCCCTCCCCCGGGTGCCCCCAGTCACCACTAGTGACGCTATGGATGCCTGTTTCTCTCCGACTGCTTGACACTTTTAGCTTTACTGATGTGTCCTGACCTTAGTTCGAAGATAACAATACCAAGATCCAGGACATAAGTCTGGTCCAGGCTCTCGTGCTGAATCATGATATTGGCCTGTGGAGTGGGAATCGAAGGCGCATGGAGATAGCTGAGTGCCGTACGTGTATCCCCTTTGACTTCAGACTACGAAGTATGGCCTAATCAAGATTGGATGTAGACTTGAACATCCCCGTTGCGATGACCAGGGGCAGAGGCATGTTCCAGCAATCACAGTATGGGTACATCCATGTGGATGCGGCAGACGAGGGTTCCATCTTGGACGCAAAGTGGAAGCTCTGGTGTCGGAACGAGTCGTGGAAGAGGTACGTTTTCTCTCCTCGTTCTCCCCCTTAGCTGTATGCAGCAGTCCTTGCTAATACGCCGCAGGCTGATCTTCCATCTCTTCATCCGCGACGCCCAAACGTCCATGACGTCCATGATCAATCCACATATATCGTACGCAGAGCTGACCCTACCGCTTCCCGAGGCCCGAGAGCTCTGGTTTGCCAAGACGGCCCAGGAATGGAAGATGCATTACCTGCGAATACACGCAGGGCCGCAAACCGCCAAGCTTCCTTCACTGGGCGATCTCCTCCGCGACTTCGACCTGCTCGCGACCGATGCGCACCGACTCGACGTGCGGTACTGCATCTCCATCTTCCTCCATGGCTTCTGGACCTTCATCCGCGAGTACAGCCAGATGAACTCCATCTACCGCTGGTCCAGTTTCTCGCCCAACGTGGCTGGCAACCCGAACCTGTTGTTGCAATCTCGTCATCAGGAACACGTCAAGGCCCTGGAGCAGTTCCAGCTCAGCGCGGCACAGAAATGGCCGCACATGCTGATCGCCCAGGAGAACCTCGTGCTCGACCTGCTGCTGATGAACCTGCACGTCTCCTTCGAGGACTTGCAGCTGTTCTCGGGCAAGGAGGGCGACGAGCAAGCCAGGCGCATCCTACCCGCATTGCAACGCTGGGTGCAGGACGTTGAGTCCCGCCGGGCCATCTGGCACGCTGGCCAGATCCTGCGGTGGGCCAAAGAGTTCCCCGTGGGTCACCTCAAGGACTTCTCAGCCATCGCAGTCCATCATGCCGCGCTGGCGCTATGGACGTGGGGCGTCGTGACACGCGCGCTGCGGAGGGGCAGTGGCGGGTTCGATAGCCAGCCAGAGCCGGTAATCTACCTTGATACGCCCGACTCTGCCATGATGCGTCAATTTGTCATGTTCGGCTCGGCCAGGCCCGCCATCCGGGGCCCGACGAAGAGGGCTGTAGCAGCCGCCACCGCTTCCTCCGGCGGCTACGGGCCCGTCGGCGAGAGCAGCAGTGGCAGTGGCGACGTGGGAAACGTGACTCAGAGCTTTATCGAAGAGCCGACTAGCTGCATGGCGATGGTAGAGGACATTCTCCGCGCCAACTTCCCCGGCGGCCAGGCGGCGCCCATTGTGGAGAATCTATGTCACCTCATTCAGCAGCTAGGCAAGGCGGCCGGCGCTGTCGGGCTGGGGTAAGTCCCGGTTACTAGCAAGACCTGAAGCCCGAAGGGATCGATGAGGAAGAAGAGCACTTTGATTTTCCTTTCTTTTTCATGTGTTGGGTTAGCACATTCGAAAACTCAATCATTCTGTATTTCCAGGCCATGCTGGGCCACAGGTCGCAAGGCGTTGGGGCCAAACGGGTGAGGGAAAAGCCGACAAGAGAACCAAGGAAGGTATTATTTTATCCAATGTCTCTAGTCAAGATGGGTTGGTTTATTGTAGACTTGCTTTTGCAGTCCGTCGTGATGACATTTCCTTTCTTTGTTTATCTTCATCTTTTTTTTCTCTTTCTTTCATCTCATGAACTGTGTAAGATTATTGACTCAGGAGAGGAGACGGGAGATATGAAACCACTACACCTGTTTGTCTTGTCGGAGTTCGCGGAATGGGAGAAGGAGTAGTGAATGGTAGCACTTGTGAGACTACAGCAGTACGGTGATGGAGGGAAATCGCAACAAAAGATACCATTATTACCTTGGTACTGCTCACAAACCCGGGTGACGACTTGTCTTTGTTTCACTCTATGCCACGTCTGAGAGAAGTCAACATTACTATACGACATTGATACGTTACGCCATTAGAGAGACTGCATCGAGTATAAAGATATATATGTACAAGAAGAAAGCGCCGCTGCACAAGCGCGCCCAGGTCAGCCGGCTATGTTGCCAAAGGTTTTTGTGCCGGGGGTAAGGCGAGGTCCTCAAGGAGGTGGGAGGAGAAGGAGGAGGAGGCGTCTATGGACGCGACGACCTCCTCGATGACGACGACGACGATGTCAACCTGCTCCACTACTACGACCTCGACAACAAACACCACAACGAGCGCGGGCGTGTCCTCGTCCACCACCACCGCCGCCTGCTGCCCCACCTGCCCCTAAGCAGGCTGAGCGCAGCCGGTGGCATTGGGATACATGGTGCACCACTCCATCTGGATGGGACTCGCCCCGAGCCCCCTGGCCACGAGGCGCTGCCGAAGCGAGTTGAGGCGCGGGGCGGCATCGACCTGGCTGCGGTTCTGGCCGGCGGCGTCGGTCCGGCCGGACCAGAGGACCTCTGCGGCGGCGGCGGCACGGGGCCAGGCGAGGGAGTCGAGGTTCTGGGGGTCGATGGTCTCGGACCAGAGGGCGAGCTCGCCGCCCAGGACGTTGGAGGTGGCGTTGGCGGCGACGCCGGCGGCTGGGTCGTGGGAGTAGATGAGCTCCCAGCTCTTGGTGGGGCCGCACCAGTCGTTGAAGGGGTAGCCGGTGGACCAGAGCTCGTTGCTCCAGGTGACCCACTGGCCGCGACCGCAGTCGAGGTACTTTTGCGAGGTGCTTTAGTATAGGGACATTTCATCATGACGATATATTTACGGGTAATATAGATATACATATATATATATATATATATATATGATGGAAAAAGAGTACAAAGAAGAAGAGAAAAAAAGAACAACTCACGTAAAACTCATAGTTGGAATCAATGACCTTGTAGCCATTCGCGGCCAGGTCGGGGACGGCAGTGCCGCCGAGCCACGACTGGACCACGACGTCGGACCCAAGGGTGACGTTCCAGGTGGTGACAATCTCCTCCCAGACCATGGGGTTCAGGCCTGCATCGCGGACACGGGTGTGCTGGGTATCAATGAAATCCTGGAGCAGGGGCTGCAGCACAGCGGTGTCGTTGGTGTTGACGTCCGGGTCCAGCAGGTAGTCCTGTGCGTTCAGCTCGTCGCCGCCCGTGTGCCAGTAGGCCGTGTAGGGGGCCACGCGCGGCAGGACGTCGTCGAACAGGGCGCCCAGGAGGTCCTCGACGCCCGAGTTGTTCAGCTTCAGCGCGCCGCAGGGGGGCTCGGCGCAGTAGGTGGTGTAGGGCTGGGCGTCGTAGGCGACGACGAGGTCCGGGTAGGCCTCGCCCACGACGCCAATGTGGCCTGGCATGTCGATCTCAAAGTAGACCTCGACGCCGCGGGCGATGCCGTACTCCTGGAGCGACTGGATGTCGTCGGCCGAGTACACCTGGTCCTGGCTGTAGGCGCCCTTGGCAGACAGCTCGGGCAGGCTGGGGACCTCGAGGGGCCAGGACTGCGAGTCGGTGACGTGCACGTGCAGCTTGTTCAGCTTGCTGTACGACAGGCCGTCGATGGTCCGCTTGATGTCGTCGACGGGGAAGAAGTTGCGGGCCGTGTCCAGCATGACGCCGCGCCATGCATAGACGGGGCTGTCCTGGATCTCGATGGGCGCGTTGACCATGTACCAGGCCGTGCCGCTCGAGTGCTCATAAAAGAGCTGGGAGAAGGTCTCGAGGCCGTGCAGGACACCGCTGGTCGACACGGCAGAGAGGCTGGCCGAGCCGCTCTCGCTGATGGTCAGGTTGTACGACTCGTCCGCCTCGGTCGTGGACGGCTGAAACGTCGCATTGCTGCTGGTGAGGGTGATGGCCAGGGACGTGACGCTCGTGGTGGAGGCGTTGAGCGCGGGCTCGTAGCTGGACAGCTTGTACCGGGGCACCAGCATCCAGGGGACAAAGTTGGCCGAGAAGATGCTGTCCAGGGTCCTCGAGACGCCGGCCTGGACCAGCTGCGCGCTGGACAGCGAGCTGGGCTCATAGTCGGCCGTGTAGGTCAGCTGTGCTTGGAGATTGGTTTTAGTATACACATCCTCATAAGAGGGCAGGAGAGTTTCATGAGTAGACCATCGTACGCTTGCTCCGTTGAGAGTGACCTCGATGTTCTCGTTGATAAATAAGGATGTGTTTCCAGACGAGAAGGTGGGCTGAGGAATAGGCCATAAGCCCCCAAGTCCTTGCGCCGTGACCGAGTCGACAGCGGCGAGGACGACAGGTAAGAGCAGCCGTAAGCCCATCTTTGATGATAATGATGACGGGGGCTGTATGCTCTACACCTGGGAAAGAAGTACAAAGAAGAAAAAAGGAATGCAGAGGGGAATTGGTCTTTTAGTATTGTTCTGAAAGATCCTCAATGAATCAATCCAACCTCAGACCTGATTGAATGTAAGTTTGAGAAAAGGTTGGGGAGGGACAGAGACGGCCAGACGGTCGATACTTTTATATCGATCGACGGCTGAGATTACTTGCAACAATGCAATGCACTGCCGAATCCTCAGGATCGAGGCGGCTCCTGTGAGGAACAAGAGGAAAAGAAGAGGCAAAGAAGCAATAAAAAAGGGTAGATGCGCGCAGGCTGTGCGAACCTTGGCGGATGATGGTAAGCACCGAAGGCTCCAAAGTTGAAGGAGGCGCAATTTAACTATAAGTACTTTGATGTTTCTTTTTTGGCGGGTCGTTCAGGCAGGCCTTGTAACGACGTACTATAGTGTAAGCCAAGGTGAGGAATCGTCCCCAGGGCTCCTGTCAGGCTGGACCGATTGGCTGAGAAGGACCGAACAAGTCCTTTTTTCTTTCTTTCTTCGGTGGCCCTCAACTTTTGTTTAGGCTGCTGCAAGCAGTGGCAGCCGTTGTTGGCCTTCTGAAAGGGGGTGGCGGCGGGTTGGCCAACAGAGAGGAGGAAGAGAGCATCAGCTGTTGTGGGAAGTAACTTTTTTTGTAGTCGTGTTTTGCCAACACACGCCTCGCAGCAGACTGAACGTGCCTTTGGAGTGGAGGAGGAGGAGGGGGCGAGTGTGAGGGGTGTGCACCGAACAAAACGAACAACAAGATCGATTGTAGGATGTGGTGTGTGTGAGTGTGTGAGGAGTTGTTGTTGTTGTTGTTGATGATGTTGTAGTAGTAGTTGTAGCGCAACGTTACTTTTATTAGGCCCTGCTGCCTTGTTCTGCAGACTTGTCATGCGGGAACAACGCCTCCTCCCGAGAAAAGGGTGTAGACGAGTGGTGACGGGATAGGATAGGTTGGCAAGACGCAAGCCACAATGTGCGTTTGCCGGCAGAGGGCGGAAGGATGGCGATCCGCAAAGGGGATGGGGAGGGGAGTGGGTTCATATGGGCATTGCGCGGGACCCCACCCGTCATCTCTTGCTGTTCAGGAGGATGTGGACCACAGCATTCCTCCATGCCTTTTCACTCAGCTGCGCAACGAATCGTTTTCCGGCTGCACAACCGGACAGAGGAGGAGATGTAGTTGTGGGGGGTTTCCGATGTAGCCTAGACATTCAACAAGCCAGGAATACTATCTGATGTATCCTTTGTTCTCCCCCCACCACACACACACACTCTCTCTCTCTCCATTGTCCCATGTTGATGATCATGACGACGATGAACTCTTCCTCCTGGACAGCGACCAGGGTATCAAGATAAGATTAAACACCCAGGATGTTTCCTCAACCTTAATTCTCGGACGAGGCGGGGACAGTCAGCGTCCAGCCGTTTCTCCCGTACACTAGTTCCGGGATTTGGCTGGCATAATGTTAAGACACACCATTCCCCAGGAGGAAGAAAAGGAGGATGACTGTCTCCTCGCAGCGCATCGCTCTCCGATCACTTGCACCATTGCCAAGAGAAGGCTGAAGAGACAAACGTGGTTGGTAGTCGAGGTGCCTTTTTGGAAACTGTGTCTCCAATGCCAGGACCAGCTCTGCATGGCGTCGAGACAAGGGCCTGCAAAAGAGAGCTTATGATCGATCGGATGGACGGCCACAGCTGCCAATCGCACGCGTGCACTAGATGCGTGCTATGGAGAATTCAGAGGTGCCCCCCCCCCCCTTCGGCGACAACGCCAATTCGTCCAACTGACACCATTAGGCCCCCTCCTCGAAAATGTGATCAGTATGTTACATTAGCTTGCGAGCCCATCTGAGATCGCTCCGAAACAGAAGGACAGGCATCGTCGCCTCTGATAGATCGAGTCCTCGAGGTCGCATTCGACTGCTGTCACGGGAGAGACTGGCTCTGCAGGTTGAACAAACACAATGCCTTTTGATGAGATCGACTCGAATTCAATCAATGACTGTCGTTGGCCCCAAGAGTTTTTGCTGTCAAGGAAGGACATGGTTGTGTTGGGTTGTAATCATCGTGTAATTGTGTTCTGTGTACGCATAAAAAGATGTCGATTCTTGACTCATCTCGACATGTCATCTTCAGCTTGACCCAAACATAAACAAACTACTTGAGCAAGTGCAGGGAGGGGATGAGATACAATGTCATGTGCACAAACAAAACTGACAAACATCTTCCACCAACTTCGATTTGGCACATCGTCACCTTTCATCGAAATAAATGGACTGGGCGAAAGACCTGGATGACTAATTGAGCCCCGCCACAACGGCTGGTGGCTGGTGGCTGCGACTAGGAAGGGACAGGCAAAGTGGCTAAAGCAACGGCAGGCGGGCAGGCAAGCGCTGCTGCAGACAAGCGTGAGTGGACGGCGTGGTGAGCATTTTGGGTTTGGCCTGGTTTGGCCATAGCACGGCTGGCTGACTGTGCAAACTTCACCCTGTCGTCACTTTTTTCCCATTCGTCTCCCCAAAGTCACCAATCTTCCTTCCAACCAACAATCTCCACAACCCCTCCCTCTTCTACCATATCACTACCACCTGCAGCTACCATCACCCAGTGTCTCTGTTCAATCTCCTGCCTCCCCCTTCTTGACAGGGAGAAAGGGTCCATTCAGACGCTGACCCCTTCATTGGGTCTTTGTTTCGAGGTCTCACACCCGCTCGCTGCTTTGACAGGGCGCAACCTTCATTGCTCTTGCGCAACCACTTCTTCGCCCCAGTCATTGTCGCGTCGAATCTCTGAGTTGAGCATTTATTGTCATTGACAAACCAGCTTGACGTGCCTCCTCCTGCTGCCCCTCTCCCTCCCCTGTGGTAGCTGTCTTCAGAACAATAACTCTGCCTCCCTCCTCGACCAACTACAACCTACATCCACCCCCCATACCACAATCCTTCGCCACAGACTATCAACATCATGACTGTCGTGATCGAGCTCAACACCCCCCTGGCTGATGCCCTCAATTCGGCCATCCAGCCAAAGCTTGAGGAGTTCGGCTGGGCCACCGGTGGCGCTGATGATGCCGCCCTGACCGAATACATCATCCTCATGCTCGTCAACGGCAAGACGCAAGATGAGGTCGCCCAAGAACTCTCCGCCGATCTGCTCGGCCTAGATCCCAGTGACGCTGGCCTGCGCGACTTCTGCAACTGGCTCTTTACCACCATCGACGCGCTCTCGGCCCAGTACGGCGTCGCGACCGTGCAGGGTGGCAGCGGCGCCACAACTGGGGGCGCACAGGCAGACCCCGCCGCAGCGGATGGCGATCAGGATATGGACATGACACCAACAGACGGACCATCAGAAATCAATGCGTACGTCTGCTCAGGCACCCCAAACCCGCCCCTTCTTCTGCTTTTTAGCTGCCAGCCACAACTTGACAGACAGTGTGATACTAACTTCTTCTTCTACCATCAGACCTACAGGTCCTAAAGCCATGCGCAATGGTACCGACACGCGAGGCCGAGGTAAACGCATCATGGGCCAAATAAATCGGGCGATGGACAGGACGCACGAATCTGTCTTGCATCGAGTGCGCGGCGCCAGCGGGACCGAGAGGATCAACACGCACAGTCGCACACCACCCACAGGCCCGCGGATGGGTGCTGGCAGGCAGCCGAGAGGGGCCAACTCGCGGACGGCCAGCATCCAGCACGGTCTCGCCAACATGAACAACATGCCGTCACCCGGCATGAACGGGGCGGGCATGGGCACGATGCAGGCCTGGGGGGGGATGATGCCAGGTCATCAACAGGCGCCCGACGTCATGTCGGTGTTACAACAGCAGCAACATCTGTTGAACCAGATGCAGCAACAAATGCAGCAGCAGCTGATGGCACAGTCCGGACAGGCTAACGGCGGCTTCAATAACGGCAGGGGCGGTCGCGGCAGGTCTCTGATGGAGCGAACCCAGCGAGGAGGCAACTTCCGAGGCCGCGGTGGGCACCACCAGAACGGCAACCACGCGCAGTCAGCAGAGCAGAAGGACGCTGCTGCTGGGCCCCAAGGCGAAGACGCTGAGATGGGCGGCACCATCGCGCGCGACCCAGCAAACCCAGAAGACAGCATCTGTCGCTTCAACCTCAGGTGCACGAACAAGGACTGCAAGTTTGCCCACCAGTCACCAGCCGCACCACCCGGTGCGACCGTCGACGTCAAAGACGTGTGCAGCTTCGGTGCCGCATGCAAAAACTTCAAGTGCGTCGCCCGGCATCCCTCGCCGGCGGCTAGAACCGCGCACCAGAGTGAGCAGGATTGCAAGTTCTGGCCTAACTGCCAGAATGCGCGCTGTCCCTTCAAGCACCCGTCGAAGCCGCCGTGCCGCAACGGCGGTGACTGCAAGACACCAGGCTGTGAATTCTACCACACCACAGTCATGTGCAAATTCAAGCCCTGCACAAACAGGTACTGCACATTTAAGCACGAGGACGGTCAGCGTGGTGCCTTCCCCGACAAGGTCTGGACAGCCGAAGGTGGCGCGGGCCAGCATGTCAGCGAGCGCAAGTTTGCAGACGGCAATGTTGTGGAGGAAGAGGTCATCCCTGGAGCGGGCGATGATGCAATGGGTGGCACCGATCAGCAGACAACCGTGGCCGGCTAGGAGTCGCACGTGTTCGATATAACATCGGATGTCGAATCCGATGGAGTGATTCTATGAGTAAAGGAGAACAGGAACTTGGTTCAAGTGGGTGGCATTTGGGAGGCGGGCAAGAACTGGATTTTTTATTTATTTGAAAAATCAATCTGTCTTGCCCTGTACAATACAAGCAAATGTGGTAGGGTGTGATGGCTCTTCTATGTGAGGCGACCGAGACACGGTCCTGGTTTCTGAGCTCTTGAAAAGGACAGGCGTTTGGGAGACGGGCTTTCAACGGTTGGCATCGACCTGTGAGAGTAGAGGAGAGGGGGGGGGTGGGAAAATTGAAAGAAGCAATTTATGTGCACGGGCAAGTGGAGACAGCCAGAGCTCTCTCGCTTTGAGAAGAATTGAGATGAAAGGAATCCCAAGGGAATAATACTCCGTCTCAAGACCAAGTGTTTGTGGTCTTGTTGTATACCAAGCTTCGTTTGTCCCACTTCTTCTGTGTCTGTGTCTTAGGTGGTTGTTGTGATGATCTCTCTATTTCTTTCTTTGCCTTACGTTGGCTGTTCTGGTGACATGCACGAATTCCGATAGGAATAAGACATCAAATAGGTACTTTGAAGGAGGAAAACGCTTCTTTTAGCCGCAATACTCGGCCCTGATGAATATCTCGCGTGTATGTGATGATCTTCATTCTTGTTTACTTCCACACACTCCAAGCCATTCATTCCTAAGGAGTCCTCACCACCCTTCTCTTTTCTTTTTTATATTACCCTCCTACCTCCTGCATCCCTCCCTTTCCCCCCTACCATGAGGGAAAATCCGAAGCATGAATGAACCATCACGTTATGTAAGAAAGAAAGGAAGAGGAAAAGAGAGGACCAACAAGAAAAGGACATCGAAAGGGAGCGGGATATAGGTGCAGGCGAAAGGTGGCCCCGTCACTGACTGGCCTGGGAGAGAAGAGAGCAAGCTACCGCGGGGAAACACCATTTTTCTACTTCTTCTTTTTCTCTCTCCTTTTCGCTTCGTTTTCTTTTCTTTTCCTCTTTACTTCACGCCTCCACGGACTCTCATGAAGCCAGTGGTCAGTGGCGACAAGTAGGAGTGGCTTGGAAGGAGATGTCTCGTCATACAAACAGACCATGGCCGCGGTGAGTTACCGGGAGGAGGAAGGTTAGTAGTGTTGAAGTTCGTCACATTATCTTCTTTCCCCCCTTTACACCTGTCTTTTTCTCTTTCTTCCTCTCTTCCTCTCTCCCCCTCTTTCTCCTCTCTTTCTCTCTTTCTCCCTCCTTCTCTCTCTCTCTCTCTGTGTGTGTGTGTCTGCCTATCTGTCTCTGTCTCTGTCTGTCTCTCTCTCACACATCTCGCTGGTCTCTTCACTTGCGTACTTCAAGGAAAAGAGAAGGGTAAAAAATTGCAGGTTCTGGTAAAGCAGTTTCATCATTATGCCCAGATAACACAACACGAAATACACACAAAAAGCTATGTACTTGAATTATCGCGCAACCAAGATCAAATCAGTCAGTCAAAAATAGACAGGACAGGCTGGCTGGCTGGCTGGCTGGCCATTGCAGGGCCGAAGATTGCGATGCAATGACGCTCTCTCGCTGGTGTGAAGAGGGTAGAAGAAAGTTGTGCGGGCATGAAAACGATGAACCAACCACTGACAACATACAAAAAACACAATACCGCGTAACGACCACTGTCAACGCCCGTTCCGCCGTATTTGATCTTGCAAAAGACAATAATTGGGAGAAGACAACCAGCCACATTCTTTTTCTTTCATTGGGGAACAAGAGAAAGAAACCAAAACAGGGTAAAATGATAAAACAAAAGCCAGGCACTCCAACACATGACAGCTCATGTCTCCAGCTGAACCAACGCTGACAGGCAAGAGCCGTCTTGGATCAAGCGCAGATAGACAAGGCATGGCTTGCGCCAGAGAGGCACCCGCCCCAAAATATTGAATCTTCGAGCTCGAATCGCGTGTCGAACTGGGTTGGAGAGTTTCTATACACTCTCGCCGCCACCACGCCTCAGTCACATACAATATTTATTCCCAATCCCGTGAACCATCATGACAACCTCTTGCCCATTCCTCAATTTATAAGCTGGTGTCCTTCCTCATTGCTGATGAAGGGGCCTCGGGGATGCGCCGGTGTGGTTTTTGAAGGGACATCCAGTCGGACAATTTTCTGCTGCTGCTGCTGATCTGTTGGAGGAATGGCTGTAGCTTGTGTGGTTCGGTAGGGAGGGGCACAAGTCCATTCATACAATCTGTGGCACTCGCAGTCTCGACGCTCACCGTGGGGGTTTAAACTCAAGATGCGAATGGCCAACCAAGGCACACACGCAGAGACAGAGAGATCTCAGGCTCTTTTAGTGGATGCGTGAGCCGCAGACGAGGCAGTTCACCTCCTCCAACCAGGTCTTCTGTCCACCCTCGACGCCAGTCCTCAGGTCCTTGATGTCGAACATATCATTATCCGGCTTGAAGGTGGCCTCGAAAGAGCCCTCGTACGGTTTATGGCTCATGTCGTCAGCCTTCTTGCGAGCGCGGCCGGTGCCTTTGCGGATTGGTTCTGCTGCCGGGGTCTGCGTCGTCGAGGCCCGGCCATTCTGTGCTTGAGCTGAGCCCTCTGCGGCGATCTCGCGCTCCTCCTTGACATCGACCGTGTCGCTCGCCTTCACCATGTCGCCCTCACCGTCTGTCTTGACCTGGATAGGCAGCTCGGTGGCGACGGTGGCGCTGCCGGGCTCGATGGGGCTCAGTGGGCGCTTTGCCTCTTCCTCTTCCTTCTCGGCCTTGACGCCGGACGCCTTGTGAGGCTTGTCAGTGCCGAGCTCCTCCCATACCCTCATAAGTATCTCGTGCTTCAGGCACTCCTCGTGCAGCCACTTCTTGCAGTTCTCGTTGGGACACCCGATAAGGACCTTATCCGGATTGCCGGGTTCGTTGCATCTACACACGCGATCCACAACCTGTGTCGAAACTCATGTTAGCGCGGCTGTCGCTGGTTGTCTCGACTGTTCTGCTCTGGTCTCGAAAGGCTTACCGATAGCTCGAAGGTGCGCACGTCAAGGGCCTGGCGCCAGTACAGAGCGCTCTGAATCTGGTCGTCGTTCTCGTCGGTGACTTGGTTGACGGTCGCCTGCTGAGTGACGGATACGACGTTGATGATGTCCACTTGATGATTTCCCCCCTCGAGTTAGCTAGCTGTTACAAGCACCTCGGAAGTTCCTACGTGCAGACTTACTATGGTTGGACGCGATCAGCTCGTTCTGCCCGTGATAGGGCTGTCGGCCAGAGACGTACTTCTTTCCGTCGAGTGTGTTGGGGGGGAGCTCGTCGGGCCAGTACATCCAGTACACACGAGCGTAGACGTGGTGTTCATCGCTAGCGCGGATCTCGAGAATGCGCGCCACCCAGTCGTCGTCAGAGTGCGTCCTAGGTCCGGCCTGACCACCCGAGGGCGCAGATTTCTGCCGCTCGATCGTGCTCTCGTTTGCGACGAAGATGTAGTTGTCGCTGAAGTACTTGGAACCATTCACTGTTCAGAAGCCCAAGTCAGTTGGTCAGCAATGCGCCGCCCGGGAGGGGAGGTGGGAGTTCCGCCGTGGAGCCTATGGCGGGCAGGGCAAGACGAGGGCCGCGAGGGAAGGAGGGGGAGGGGGGAATTCAACATACACACGAAGCTATTGTACCGGGTCATCTCGGACCATCTCTTGGATGGCTCGACGGCGTAGTGGATGTCCATGGTCTCATGGGTCTTGAACTTGCCCGTGGGCGCAAAGGGAGACATCTGGACGGGGATCTTGGGATTGTCGCCGTCGGGCTCGTCGTCCCTGCGCCTGCGCTTCTTCTTGAGCTCGCGCTCTCTCGGGTCGACATGACGTATGGAGAAAGGGCACTCGGCGCGGCTTGCCTCGTCAATGTTGTCGCGAGGTCGCTTGCGAGCAGCAGCCATCTTTTAAAAAGGTGTTTCGCAGATCGCGCGCGGGTGGGCAAGCGGGGTGGAGGTGGTATGAGAGTATGCGACCGTCCTCTCGACCGTTGCTCAGCCAAGAGTCAAGGTTGGGCAGGATGGGTGGTGGTGGTGGTAGTGGTTGTTGGATCTCGCTGTTGCGAGCTGCAGTGTGCAGCAGCAGCGGTGGTGTGGCTGGAAAGAGAGAAAGAGGAGGGGGAGGGCGGTGGGGTGAGTGGGCAGGTGGGTTTCTTGCGTGTGTATGAAGAGGTGTGTGTGTGTGTGTGAGGGAAGGGAGGGGAAACACAGCTGCGTTTGCCAATCGGTTGGAAACAGATCGAATCACTAATCAGGGCCTGTCAGGCAGGGCTGCCGGGAGATCAGATGGCGCAGGCTCGTGGCAGGGCCCTGCAGCAGCTTCAGATGATGGGCTGACCCGTTCTGCGAGATGCGCGAGCGCCAATTGGTGATGGAAAGGAGAGATTCTCGATGACGAACGTCGTCGCGAATGGACCACCGTTGGGGAGTTGCCACGATGCGATGCGAGATCAAATTTCTCGGGAGCGCGTCGCAACGGGCACTGGACACCTTCAGGTAGGGTCAGGTCCTCGGGAGCTGGGTTCTGGTGTCCTGGGCACGCCCTGTGCGGGGGAAGCGGCAAAGGGAGGAGGGCAACCTACAGCCACTGGAGCTACGTGCAGCAGAGGATTACAAGCCCGGCCTTCCCCTCAGCGCTGCCCTGTGCCGCCTGTAGGCGGGTGGCTGGTGGAGCTCCGTTAGCTCATGTGGTGGTGGTATTGACAGGAATTAGGTGGTAGCATTTTGGGGTGTGCCAGTGGCCCCAGGATGGCTTTGGAGCTCGACTAGCTCCGTGGCTCACAAGTGTAGGCGGGGCGCAGAAGGAACCCTTGCACGGGCCAGCCAGGATGTTCTGTGCTTAGCCGGAAGGAGGTTGGGGAGGCGGGGGCAGTCTACTGCAGCGAGCAGGGGAGCTCGTACAGCATAGCACAACTTGGCATAACAGTGAAGAGTACTGGGACCGGGCCGGACCAACATGCTATAGGGGGTCCTATACGCTATAACGGATGACAGGCTTCACAGCATCCAAAAGTCATCTTTGGGGGCCAGAGTCATGTCGAAGGATTCATACAAGTGACTGGTCTGACACAAACCTTTCTCGTGTATTCCTGGCCAAAGCAACCGAGGCATATGGGTCGGACAATTACTGTAGCCAGAAGAGATCATGAAGCAGGGTGTGCCGTCAAGTATACCAACCCCCTCTCCCTTCACGCCCCGCCCCCGAGGAATAGGAAGTACAACACGGGAAAGCCCAAAGGATGAGACACACATACATGCTCGCTCCAGATATCAAATAAAATAAAACCAACCTCGTCAAGCGCCATGAAACACCGTCGCTATGCCTGATTGTAGCTGCCAACTGATTCATCTTCAACGGACCCCACCCCCTTCCTCGTCCTCCCCCTCCCACCGTCTCTCCATCATCGTCCCTCCACATCCCTATCGTGATCATCATCCTCCCGCTCACGCCCGCCGATCATGGCCTGGTTCTCCCAGGGCTCGCGAGGACTCTCGCCCCTATCTCCCTGTTGAGTCCTCATGTCGTCAATCACATCAGCCAGCCGCTCCGCCTCCAGCTTCCCGCGCTCCGCATCGACAAAGTAGATCAGCGGCGCAGGCAGGCCCACCAGGACGGCCAGGAACCAGAACGCTGGCCGGATCTCGCCAGTCGCCTCGATGATGCTCGCCACGATAAACGGGCCGAATACACTCGAGCCCTTGTCTGTGATGGCGTACAGGGCGTAGAAGGCCGCCTCGGACCCAGGGGGAATCAGCTCGCCGTATACTGCCCGGCAGTAGCTGCTGAGACCGCCCATCACAAAACCGTAGACAGCGGCGAGCGGAAACATCTCCCAGGGCTGCTGGAGACCGCCGACCCCCCATGCCTGGACGAAGGGCAGGTAGCCGAGAAGGCCGTAGAGCGGGATGAGCTCAAACAGGCCGATACAGGCCAGGAGTGTCTGGTGCGGCTTGAGGTTGAATCGTCGTGATATGTAGGACCACGAGAGGGCGCCGGCGATGCCGGTGGTGGTGGAGATGACGCTGATGAGCCCGAGCGCCCACGATTCCATCTGGAGGGACGTCTTTGCGAACAGAATCGCCGTGGACGACGATGTGGCGATGGCGTCCGACAACAGGAACCAGGCCCCGAGGAAGAGAACTATGTCCACCAGCTGTCGTGCCAGCTTGACCGTCTTGTATAGTGACTTCCACGCAAACGCCGTATAGGACACGAGCGCCCTGAGCCCCTTGTGGTCTTCTCCTGCCGGAAGGGGTGGCCCGGGTCGTGGCCGAAGCCAAAACGCTGCTGGCACCGTGAACACCGCCCACCAAGCTCCGATGATGAACAATACAACCCGGAGTGACCAGGTGGTGCTGTTCATCCGGACCAGGATCAATATGGCAACGCACTGGACAAAAAGGCCGGCCGCATAGCCGATACCGATGCCCTTGGCGGAAATCTCTGTCGATAGCTTCAGCTCCAGAGAAGTCTGGTCCTCGTGGGTCATGGTCTTGACGAGCCCGTTGCGAACTTCATCGCGCAAGAGGCCGGTCGTGGAATTGTTGTCCTCCATAATCTGCGTCTCCTCCGTGTCCGAAGCCTCGTCCGAGGTTCGAGCTCCTGCATCTTCGCCGGCCCACAGCATCCTCGGGTGGTGCCTGACAAGGAGTGGCAGGAAGGAATTCAGCAGCACAAAGGACGCGCCGAAAGCCACATTCGAGATGATCGCCAATACGGAGCCAAGTATGTAGAGGTTTTTGGAAACGAAGATGTACAGCATCACGCTGGCGCTGCCGATCCAGGCGAAGCTCAGGAGGAGCTTCTTGCGATACTGGCCGTGGTCCGCCGCAGAACTGATACTCACCACGAGAAGCGCCTGCACCAGCACGCTGATGCTGAAAGTGTACATGGCGAAGCTCGCCGTGTTGATCTCGACGCCGAGGACATGCACGACACACTGCTTGCCGTCATCGCTCATCTTGTCATTGCTTGGACCGCATGGTTTGCCGTTTTTAAGCAAGGTGCCGTTCTCTCTGGCAAGGCTCTCAAGGAGAATCGGGATAAATGAGCCTGGGCGTGGTAAATCAGTAACAAATTCGATTGACCCCTTCCACTACAACTTCGCGTCTAGAATCATCTCATGAGATAATTTGCATACCGATTGCTATAATTCAGTCAGAAATGATATTACTTGACGAATTTCTGGGGAGAGGGTTCACTCACCACAAATGACATAAGTCTCGGCCGCAAAGGCGTACATGTACCATCCTCTCAGCTCCCTAGAGCTCGTCGCTAGCAGAAGATCGTCAGAACTTTCATCAAATGGGAACAAAACAAAGCCTGTGTGGTTCACACAAGAACACGGCCTTTCTGTACTTACGCCTTGTGTCCTCCCCTGGATACCGCACCGGCGTGCCGGCGCTGCTCCCTATGCGTGGGGACATCGTGCTGGAGTAGGTGTCGTCGTCCGAGTCCCTGGAGAGTTCGTCGTCCGCCTCGATGCCCGAGCCCTGAGAGAGGAAGGACTTTTTAGAGGCGTATGACTGGCTGGACTGGAAGCGCAGCAAGGGAGGTTGTTGCTGTCGACTTTGCTGCTGCTGTTGCTGCTGCTGCTGCTGTTGATGCTGCTGACGGAACTGCGAGCTGGATGCGGTTGGAATAAGAGTAGTAGTAGTAATAGGATGGGGTTCGTTGTGTGGAGCCATCCCTTCAGAGGGGTGCAACTGCACTGCACTGCTTTGCTGGCTGCCCGCTGTCTGACAGATCGCGGGAGGGCTATCTTTAGCGTGGTCCGGCCTCCTAGTGCGCCGTGCAACATAAGCAAGCTTAGCGGCAACGTGCTACTAGTAAGTACAGGCTTCTTTTAGGGGCCAGGCCAACTGCCCTCATGGCGGGTGCTGTTGCCTCTTCTGCGTGCTGTTCAGTGGGCCGGGTCTTGGTGGCTGGCCGGCTGGCTGGCACAACTGGCTGTCTCGGTGAAACCGGTCAGCGGGCCATTGGGCCTGCCTGTAAAAGGCCCTGTACACAGTAATCCACAACGGCGTGGTTTCAACTGAGTTTCTGAAGCGCGCTGGCCCTCAGAGCGGGCATATAGCACAGCATTTTTTCCCGACCTTTGTGTGCATCGATGTTTGAGGAGGAGGAGAGGTGAAGATGACGATGACGATGACGAACGAGGGGAAGGAGAGAGAGGGACACATAGAGAGAGAGGAAGAGAAGAGGGGGGGGGGGAGCAGGGACATGGGAAAGGCAGAATAGAAAAGAAGGCTTAGCAGGAGGCAAGTCCCAGTTGGGCTCATGATGGACGCGCAAGGAGCGGTAAGACATGAGCCCACCACCCCCTGCTCGTGACTCCAAAAGCTCGGGGTCGGTCCTCGAAAGATTCTCCTCTCTCTCCCCACGTGCATCTCTTCTCTATTCTGTCTACTGCTGACGAGTATCTTTCCTTTTCCTTTCCTTTTTCCTTATGAAAATCTGACTTTAATACTCGGTGGGTTATATAGGCCAACCACTTCTTTCCCAGAGGGCTATCGACGAGTCATGACCACCGTAAGGAAGGAAAAGAAAAAGCACGACATTACCTCCATGTCAGTCCAATTTACCCGAACCTTACCGGTGTGCGGTCACCATCGTGAGGTTCGGAACGGTCGAGAAGGCTCTATTACATCCTTATGAACTTGAGGTTTTCCAGTCCACCCCACTGACGTCTTGCAAGTCTCCTGATCCCACCTCTTCTGATCTCAAAGTAGCACACATGCATTAAGGGAGAGTAGCTTTTTGGTAACAACCATGCCCATGATTCAGAAACAACCGACAATACCACGCTGTGTGGTCAGGTGAACCACCTTTTGAATGAAAGAAACAAAGAAGAAGAAGAAAGAAAGAAAGAAAAAAAAAGGGGGGGGGGGTTATCGGATATCATTCAATACCAAGTAAGGAACGCCTCTATTCCTCAGCGCGACGCAGCGCAACACCCTTCACTTCTTGAAGATGCCCGTGATCTTCGCCTTCAGCTTGTCCGCCAACCCCTTGCGCCCTGCAGAGGCAGTGGTGGCGCCGCCCTCCTCCCCGGCCGCCACCTTCTTGTCTTTGTGGTCGTGACCCGGGGCGTGGTGCTCATTCCCGGCGCCGCCGCGGCCCACGTGATAGTCCTGGTTCTCCATCGAGGGCTTGATGGCCTCCTCCGGCACCACCTCCTTGTCCTGCCTGGGCTCGGCTGTATTCTTCTCAATGATGTTTGCCGCGCCTGCACACCCGATATTTGATTAGTTAAATCCCGCCAAAAATGACTACTTTGCCCCCCCCCCCGGAAGATGAAAGTGAAGGGAAACAACGATAGAACCAGATCCTAGCTCAGACCATGATCCTTATCGGCAGCGGCTGACCTCTGCCGGCGGGCCTCGGAGCGATGGGACGGAAAGGGAAAACCAGCCACGCGATGATGATAAGACCATCAAGAGAGAGAAAAAGAAGGAAGAAAAACAACCCGCCCTCTCAAGAAATGCTGATTTCCCGCTTTCCCCCTCAAAGCACCCATCTCCCGGCCAGCCAGCTACATAGGAAGAGGAAAGGTCTTATCTCTCTCTCTCAAATTGCAACATAGAGAGGGAGTGATGGAGAGTGTGTCGCATACCTCCTCGCCCGGTGCTCACGCCCGTGCCCTCGTCGGCAGTCCTCACGATCTCAGCATCAGCGTACTTGGTATCATCCGGTGTGATATTGCCCGCGCCTCCACGGCCGTGGGAAACTTCTGATCCGGTCATCTTGAAGGCGTCTCTGTAGGAGTTGATGTTCGTGTTGACAAGGAATTCTGGTTTGTTGATTTGACTTCAAAAGGAGAAGGAAGGAATAAGATGAAGAGGGCAAGCCTGTCGACGGTGAAAGATCGTTTCTCCGGTTTTCAGTTGTTTCTTCTTTGTCTTCGTCTTGTTCTCTGTGCCCAGGTGGCGTGATATTTTCGAAAAGGCATAAGTAAACAGCCACCAAGAAAAGCCCGAAAAAGCAAGAAAGTCACGGAAAAAGACAAGGCCTTATAAGGACCAGGAAGCCAAGATAGAGCTGTGCACGCGCCTGGAGCACAGTTAATTAGCAGGTGCGAAGTTGGTCTAGCCCAGGTTCCTGCTCTAAAACAGTGGCGCCGAGTTCAGTAGATAGTACAGATTTGTTTGCGATTATCAGCAAGGAAGAACGCCGCATGCGAAGAAAGACCCCTTCATCAGCGCTTGCTCCCGCCAAGCCGTCGTCTTTGCCCCTGCTGTCCAAGCAATGCCCTGCTCTCCCATAGTAATGAAGTCCTTTCCTAGAGACATTAGCTTTCGTGACGTCACCCAAAAGCCTTGCGCAAAGATAAGATATACAAGAGCCCATTTGACAATTTCCGCCCGGTGCCCAGGTGCCTATGGACGGAAGAAATAGGGCCACACAGATCAGAGAGCACATATCGTTGATGATCAAATCTTATGACAACAAGGAACAGCCGCTCTCGGTCATGTACTGGACTGTCCCGGCTGCAAGACCCGGATGGACCACATGCCAGATCACAAAGGGTTTAGCTCATTTTTCTCAAGGATGCCGTTGATTGAGTCAGCGATGTGGAGCATCAGGGAAGCCACTGCCTGGGGGGGTTGCACTGCATGAAGTAAACATTAGCGCGTAGGCAGGACATGTAGCAGTCGACATGATCACACTCGACCAGCGAAATGAGTATAAAAAGGTATAGTACCTATTGGATTTGGATGGTCTGCATACACAAAGTCTAAAGATATTTACTACAGTCCATCCATCGAATTTTCTTGGTCATTTTTATCATCCATCCGTCATCCGTCCTGTTCGTCGCTCTTCGGGGGCGTCAGGTAACAGTCGTCAGTGATTGTTGATCCACCGCCCGCCCCCTTCATGATCGCCTCCGTGACATTCGCTACAACCTTTTCGGCTGCTCCCATGTCTTCGGACTTTTCCATGTCCTCGCCGTCGCCTGTGATCTGGTTGGCGAGCTCCAGCTTCACCTTACAGGCCTTGTAGATCAGCTCGTCAATCGTACCCTTCGTAATCAGCCGGATCACCTCGACGTCTCTCTTCTGTCCCAGTCGGTGGACTCGGTTCTCGGCCTGGATGTCAAGCTGGGGGTTGTCTGACTGATCAAAGATGATGATCTTGTTCGCGCCCGTCAGGTTGAGGCCCACACCGCCTGCCATCGTCGTGAGAAGGAACACGGGAATCGTCTCGTCCCCCTGGAACTCGTCCACCAGGTCTTGGCGATCCGCAACTGTTGTCGAGCCGACCAGCAGGCGGTAGTCGATCCCCGACTCGCTGAGGCATTCCTCGATGATGCCGAGGCTCTTTGTGAATGGCGAGAAGACCAGCACGCGGTCTCCGTTTTGCCGGAATTCCTTCACGAGCTCGAGGAGCTTCTGTAGCTTGCCGCTCTCGTACCACGATCCCCGTGGACAGTCAAAGTCTTGTACGCACTTAAAGTCTCGGCACCACAGGTGAAGCTCGAAATCCGAGTATGACTTCAGTTCGTTCTCCATGTGCAAGAGGTTGTCTTGGTCCACCCGGGATGGAGCCTTCTCCATCAGAATCTTCGCCATCTTCTCACACTTCTTATCACCAAAGAACCGCCTGAATAGCTGAGGATGTGTGGCAGCCTTTCGCAGCTGAATCCAAGGGTTGTTCTCATCGTTCTTGCGCTTGTCTGCCGTGCTCTTCTGACCCTTTGCTCGGCGGAAGTCATCTACAAGGTCATCGTACACTTTCTTCTGAACATCTGGCATGTCGCAATAGATAACCCTGCGCGTCTTGGGCGGAAGCGCTGACACCTTGTCCTTCTTGCGCACCAGAATGAATGGTTCCAAAATGCTTCGAGCGCGCTGGATACGGTCGCTCAGGAGTGTAGCGCCCTCACTGACCTCCTTCAGAGACGCCTTCTGCATGAACAGCTCCTCGATGCACTCGCGGTCGCGGTGGAAGAGCTGTGGCGAGATGAAGTTTAGAAGGGTCATCATCTCCATGATGTTGTTCTGAATGGGGGTACCCGTGATTAGGATCTTCCAATTTGCCCTGATCCGAATGAGGTCCGAGTACGTCTTGGTCTTCGCATTCTTCAGTCGGTGGCCCTCGTCAAAAAAGGCTGCATTGATGCCGATCTTGTCCATCCAGATCGCATCCTTCGTACGGCTCATCTGCGAGAACGAGGTGAGGATGACGTGGTAGTCCTCAGACGACTCCAATATGTCTCTCGCTAGCTCATCGCGTACCTCGGGAGGGCCGGAGTACACAATCACAGACAGGTTCGGGGCGAACTTGGCAAACTCTTGCTGCCAGTTATCGACCAATGTGGGGGGGACGACGACCAGGTTGGGTCCAGGCTTGTTCTGAAGGAGACCGGATTTGTGCACGTCGTGAAGAAGTGCTAAGAAGGATATGACCTGGAAAGTCTTTCCCGTACCCATATCATCTGCCAGAATGCCTCCGAAGCCGCGGGAATACAGCTGCCACATCCAATTCATCCCGTATAGCTGGTGAGGGAATAGCTTGCCGGTGACAAGCTTGGGCTCTTTGGGGAACGGCAGCACGCCGGGATCGGTAGGGCTCTTGACCGAATCGTCGAGTTTGCCGAATCTATCCATCTTCCAGCCTTCGATCTTCGATCTGATGATAGTGCCTTGGGTCTCGCACTGCTCGACGACTCTGTCGATCGCAGTCAGACGCTTGATGTGCTGGTTGAGCTCGTGAAACACATCTTCCCCGAGTTCGACCTTCTCCTTCCTCTTGCGTACGGTCTTGAAGTGGTAGACTGCTCTAACTTGGTTGATGCTGTGGAATGGGCGCTTGGAGATGAAGACCTTCGCGTTGTCCTTGGATATTTTTGCGTCAGCGGCAAGTTGATCCACAGTGCAGGTTTCTAGGTACTGCATGATCTTGACAGCGCGCTTCATTCCGACTCGAGGCTGTTCGATATCCTGCTGCTTAGTAGACTGTGCCTTTTGGTGGCCATCGTCCTCGTCCTCAGTCTCCTCCTCCGATCCAGACTGGTAGTTATCTCCGTCATCCTTAATGCTGGAGATGGATGCATCGTCATTATCGGAGTCAACAAGACTGATGAGAGGGGCAGCTGAAGGCTGCGAGGAGTTGGTCACGTTGGCAGGGTTACGTCCTCGGACGAGGCGTCTGCGCTTTGGTTCAGGGACAGGAGACGGACTGAGAGATGCACTGGAGCGCTTCGGGGAGGATGACGGCCGTCCGAGGCCCCCGCCATCTAGCAACGCCTTCTCAGCAGCAGCCATATCATTCTTCATCCGCGTGAGCACGGTGGCGCAGAGGTGCAAGGAGTACTTCCGGTTTGTCTTCTCGCGAAGCTTCCTGGCCCTCATCTGTGTGCGAGCATCGTAGTTCTTCTCGAAATCAGCAGCCTGCTGAGCAGCCTTGGTGGTGCGAGAGTCGTTCTTAAACGGACTCGTGGGTTCCTTTCGCTGAAATGAAGTACTCTTGATGTCGGCACGGTTGGATTGGTCACTGCTCGAGCTGTCTGAACGAGCACGGTACTTGGGGCTGCTATGAAGCTCATCACTGGACTCCGTGGGGCCCGGCTTGCGGTTGGAGAGGCGGCTGATCATCCTGGTCCCATCTGCCTTGATCTCAACTATGATCCCGTCCGATCTGGCCTCGATCGTAGTCCCGTCCGGCTTCTTGGTGACAGTCTTTGTGACGCTCTGGGGCGGTCGATAGAGAGTACCAGAGGGGAACATGCCCAAGATGGATGGGCGAGCTCTCTGCTGCTGGACTGGAGACGGCTTGAAAGGCGAAGAACGGGGCACCTCAATCTTGCTTGCCGGTGAGGACTTATCGCTGTAGGGCGACGTGCTTCCAACGGGGGAGGAGGGGCCAGTGATTCGGGCCTTGGTGCTCAAGCCCAGAGTTGGGCGATCAGTGATCTGAGTAGGCTGAGTACCAGCCAGGGGAGTGTTCTTTGAACCGCTAAGAGTAGAGCGGTTAAGGATCTGGGTGGCCTGAGTGCCCTTCGCGTCGTTGCCCTTGGTTCCACCGAGTGTCTTTCGGCCGACAACCTGGGTAGGCTGGGTGAAATAAGGCGACGAGAACTCAGGTTCAATACCATCATCATCGTCGCCGTCACTCAGATCAATAGGGTCATGATGCGAGCCTCGGCCGCTGGTGGGCATCGCCTTGCCGCCGTCCCCGAGCCGAGCTGGCGAAGTGAGTGGCGAAGAAGAAAAGGCCATGATGCCGCTGTTCCAGGGTGGATATGATAAGGACAAGCGGAAGACTGAACTAATTGTCGCGCATTGCGCAGGGAAGAGGCACGAGGCCGGTGAGTAGGTACAGTAAGTGACCAAGTGAGAAGAGGAAAGTGAGGAGGAAGTGAAGGTTAGGAGGAAGTGGATGATGTGCGTTGGATGAACTCGAGGTCGATCTCTCTCTTCCTCTCTCGTGATGCGTGGCACGTTACAGACTTGGACGAATGCGCGCGACAGGATTGAAGGAACTCGAGTTTGGACAATAGAGAGACCAGGAAGAAGTTCGCAAGAGAGAGAAGTACCTAAAGTAATGACAGTCGAAGGTGTGGAATCGAAATCCCACCCCTAGCGTTATTGTCCCTGCGGGACCCCGGCCTATTGTGGAGACACAGCCAGAAATATTGAGAAAAAAAGAACAATAGAAGTCGCGAATAAAACACGCTTAGCCAGCCGCTAGGGAACCACCGTCACCCTCCTTTTTAACGCGTTGCCACGTGCCAGGTTCAGATGTAAAATGCAGCAATGCAAGAAGAAAAAGAGACAAGAAAAGCAACCACCGTTCCAGCTTCTACTTCTCGTTGGGTTTGCTTTTCCTTGTAGAACTCTTGAAGCCGTTCCAAAGAAATGATCGTTTCTTGTTTTCGCACCGGTCAATCCACCTACAATCAACTTTGGCTCATGTGAAGTTCGCAGCATTACATGTAGCAGGGCCTTTGATTGTCAGGTACCCGTACTATTCATTATACCTTCGAGGGTACAGAGAGCTCTTCAACCACCACCAGTCATATTCGGCCAACAGGAGTAAAATAGCTCCCATACTTTTAGAAAGGAAAGAATGCAAGAGAAAAGTAATTATTGAATAGAAAGAGAAAAAGGAACAAGTCAGAGGATTTTTTACGAGTACTAAGCACCTTGGGCGGATGAGCTGAAAACCAGCACCAAGCTAAGTCGTTGCAGCGCTTTTAAGGCTCCCTGTCCAGTACCCAAGTACCTACAAGGAGCACCACAGTAGGTACCGACTTACCCACGTCGCCTCAACTCAGTGACCTCACTCCCACCATCATATTGCTGCCATCTCAGCATCCTTCACAAACCTCCTTACCCCTATCCCCAAACCACATCCTCAAAGATGGCCACCCGCAGGATCATTTCTACAGAGAAGACCATTCTCGACAAAGATGACACCGTGGGCGCCAGCCCAGCAGCGGACCAGAAGTCCGACATCAAGCCAGCCGTGCCAACGTAAGTGAGCTCGCTCGAGTTGTGCCACCCCCCCCCCCCACCCCAAAGAAAAGAACAAGTCTCTTTCGCCGTCTAACACTCACTTGGCAGGGATGTCATACTAAAGCTCCTCGGCTTCACGCTTGCCATGATCGTCCTGCCCATCGGGTCGTACTATGCGACAGTCAACACCGTGTTCAATGGTAGGTCAGGTTGGCTCCAGCGGCCTGGAAAGCCAGGGAGCTGGTCGCCGGCCCCGCGACAGAAGGAGAGAGAGGGAGGGGGGGGGCGTCGGGCTGGGCTAGTTGTTATACACGGTGCATGTAGCTGACGTTCACTTTTCCTCAGGCAATTCTACCTTTGCAGGTGCTCTGGCTGCGATCATGGCCAATGTCGTGCTCATCGCCTATGTGATTGTCGCCATGAGAGAGGACCAGTCGGAACAGCAGCAAGAAACGAAGAAGGATCGCTGATGACATGACTGTGCAACATTGGCAGCCGTAGAGGCCAAGCCAACCCCGACCGGATGCCCTTGTTAGCTTAAAAGGGGATTGCTGTTGGCTTGATTTGGGAAAGCAGCTGTTTGTGGAAGGTATCACACCTGACCCGAAGGAAGATCTTTACTGAGGTGGCGGGCAGAGCAGGTCAAGGTTGTGTCTTGCGGAGACAAACAGGACAACGTGAGAAGCTGCCTTTCGACGAGGATAGTACGTATCAAAATTGGGCGCATGGATCAGGTGCATCTTGAGGACAATCAGGTAAAGGAAGTGCCTCTATTCTAGCGGATCTTCTTATATGAAGTCACATCTTGACATGTTATCTATCTCGGATTTCTGACAGCCGGATGGACGTGCATGTTGCAGCTCATGAGGCTGTTCTTCCGATAAATACACAATTTATCTGGGGAGATGTGCTCTGGGTCTAGCACCCTCCCGTAGAGTGTCCTCTGAACGTCTTGATGCCCTCGCTGTTTACCCCCTCCCGCCCAAAAGAAGAGTATCTCCCATGTCCCCACCCGAGTTGAATCCCCAATCTGAGGATGTTCACTTGTCCGCAGATCTAAACTACTTCCTCCGTGTTGTCCATTGCTATCAACTTCCTCGGCACTGCTTATAAATGCACTGTAGACCCAGAGCATGCAGAGTGCTGTACTAGATGCTCAGCGTCACTGACCGTTATTTCGATGCCTTCGAGTATAGAGGCGTGGCGGGGGGGGGGGGGATATCTTCTTTGAATGGCATTCAGCCTCCGGTGGAGATCCGAACTTGCAATATACTGGGACAGGGACTTTCATTAACTCTGCTCTCCTGCATATCCCAACTCCAACACTAACCCTCCCACGAACAGACTGTGCCGAAGCAGATTCCGCCCGCTGGTCACCATCTACTACCACTGCACTGATGTATAAGGACGAGAAGGCAACATTGTGAGCTCAAATAAGTTCTTTCCTCTATGATGAGCCGCGCAGTTCTGTTAACTCCCGGCTGCATGAGACCGCCGACGTATTCTATCGATGTTGATCGAATCTTCCTTCCTGTGCGTAGCTAATCTCCGTCACATCCTTTCCGCCTGAGTTCCATGCACATAGGCAGCCACCGTGCCCTTCTGCTAGACATAAGAATCATAATGAGTGTTCCTGGAAGTGACCTGAATATGCCACTGCAGACGGTCTGTCGTGCACATGATGCCGGCCCGTAAATATTCTTACAGAAAGAGTCCCTCCCACAGCTCCGTTCCCATGATGGGAGCCCAGACACCAGCTCCTCTGGTGCCAAAGATTATCGACTCCACGCAGTCGTTGTTGAGATACAGCCCTGCCTCTTTCCACCATATGTACTCATTCCCTCATCCCGTTCGTAGAAAAACCCGACAAGTTATTGAGCTATTGAAATGTCGATACGGTAACAATCGTGGCCTGAATAGGCCGGACCCTGAAACAAATAAAATAAAAATCAAAGATCGAGAATATGAGGTTGGTTATGATATGCGCTGCAGACGGTGCAAGCAGTGCGGAAGAGCATTTTCTCCCTCTCTCTGGGTGGGGGGATTCTGGGGATTCCATCTTCGCACCGCCTATCGAAGCCACCGTGGCTTGGGCGCCATTGGTATTATCTTTCTCTTACGAAAGCCTCTTGTGCAGAGATCGGCCATCTGACTTCCACGTTTGGTCCGAATCTGTCCCAAAATGACTGTGGCTTCCCATGCTCTATTGCGGCTAGTTTCTGGGTCGTAGGCCACCCACATCGTCCCCACGCAACAAGCCGTCACCATCTTCTGGGGCTTCCTAGTTCCCCTTCCCAATGCCGAAGAAACTCCTGCGTTTCTTCTGTTTATCCGCTGTGGCCTGAGTATCCTGTACGGGCTTCCTTAGCATGGGACCATCCTTCCCAGGCGGAGGTGGCGCCCCTCCGCCGTTCTGGTTTCCATATTGCGGGGCACCATTGCCACCCACTGAAAACGTCGACGAGGTATACTCAGGAGCCTGACTGAACCCAATGCCGTAGTCGTTCACGGGTTCTGGCTGCCGCTTGGGTGGCGATTGACGGCGCTCGATAGAGCTGTTGTCTGAAGTTGTAGGATCTCCCGGCGTTCCAGAACCTGAAGCCACCGCATCGTATGACCGATTGTCGTAATACGCATTGCCGCCGGCAGCTCGCTGGTTGAACTGCATCTCCGAATTCATTCGGGGGGCGCGTCGTCGGTCTTGAGGTGGACCCCAGCGACCCTGTGGTTGTGGCTGTTGTTCGTAGTAGCTGTCGGCTCGGAAGGCGCCCGACTGGGGGCGACTGGCCTCACCACCGTAGTAGCTCTGCTGCTGGTAGCGGCCTGGGAACAAGAAAGAAGAAACACATTAGCCAGACTGTTCCATCTACAACTGAGCAAAACGCAGTGGAGAACAAACAACAATTGAAATAAAATAGCTGGCTTACCACCGTTCCCATGATAGCTATTCCGTGGGTTCCAGCCGCTCACCACGGATTCGTTGTCTGAGGCGGAGAAATAATAAGTCAATAAACAGCCGGTAGGAGGGAAAGACTAAGAAAATAAATGCGATCAAATTCCTCTCTCCGCGCGTCCCCGATTTCGTTTTCTTGATCTGCACCCTTTTCGTGCTCGGCTTTCCAAATGTTTGGGTCTTGTGCTCATTCCTGTTGGGTATTTTGGAACGGGTTGAAGGGGGGCGCGGGGTTGCAGATGGTAATATTTACCTCCTCCTGTGTTGATCATTGAAGATCTCTCGTTGCGTCTGATGGCACTCTCAAAACCTCTTATTGTGTCAAGAGGCCTCTCTAGCCTCCAGCGCGTTGGATTGGATTGATCCGGATCGGCTGCAACGGAAATTTAGAATCTTGGTTTATGTACGCGAGAGGAAGGAGAGGAGAACTCACTAATAACGTTTCCGGTTTTGTCTGTGTGCTCCATCATGCGCAGGCTTCCCATCGTGTGTCTGGCTTGCGCCGCGATCAAAGCTACGGGGAGAAGTCAGCCAGTTGCGATATGTCGCGCCATGTAAACATCGGTGCGAAACGTACCAGGCTCCGCCTCGTTCATAGCCATAGTCGGATCGGCCTTGCTGTGCAGTCGCTTTGCTTCCTTCTCGAAATGTGTCTCGACAGGGTCGTTGTGGCCTTTGTCTGAACTGCCCTGGGAACGAAAACTGAATCCCCTGGATCGAGTCTTGTTGGCCCTGGACGGTCTGGCGTGGGAGGGCTGCGTAGATTGATAAGAAACCTGCGGCTGCTGATACTCAGGGTTTTGTTGCTGGCCTGGGGGCGTCGGCAGTGGATGCCTGTTCTGTTGCGACTCCATCTTGTTTGTCTGTGCTCGGGCACGATCCTCTATCGTACGTCTTAATTGCCCGGAGGTTTGGCGCTTCAATGGGTCTCGCAGGGGCGTAATGGGGGGGGGGTTCCAGTGGAGACGGGGTCCGCTGATGCAGATGGGACCGAACGACAATTCGATGGTGGTTGATCGGAAATCGAGTTTGCGCCTTGAAGGGTTTATCGCAAAGCGGATACAGGATCGGGAAGCGGGTAGCTGAAAGCTGCCAAGAAGGACGCAGATTAAAAAGAAATAAAAGGCAGAGAGGGGCAAAGAAGGCGTGGCCAGCAGGAATGGTGGATATTGGTCGATGTCTTGGGGCAGCTCGATGTCGCAGAAGTGGTAGCGCGCCAGGAAACAGGCCTGTCTCGTGTGGCTGGGATGGAAGTAGCGCTTGGGAGAAGTTGATGAGCACCGGACCACTGCGACAGGGGCCGAATGAACGTGTCTTTTGCGAAGGACGGGATTCTCCGTGACCACTCTGGAGATGTCCGCCGATGGTTTTGGCGCCCTTTGTCCGCCTGGAGATGCAGTTCGTCTTTTCGTTCACGGTGACAGTCCAGAAGAGCCAGTGACCATCTGGAAGAAGAAAAAACCGAAGGGGCGGGGGGCGGGTTAGCAACGCTAATATGTAGGTGCTTTGCTTTCTGGGCGAGCAACCGGTGAGATGGGGAAGCTGCGGACACGCGGAGTCCAACACGGGGCCGTTTACGGGTTCTTTTTATTTGTCTTTCTTGATCCCTTCCCTAGCGGATCCGATGTGTCTTGTCGGGAGGTTCTTGCTTATGTACTACGAATGATGGTGATGGTGTGATGCTGGCCGTACAGGCTAGCTCAGTTTTTCTTGGTGGTCGCCGTGGTTCTCTCTTTCCACCTAGGACAATGCGATTCGTGATCGAGTATGCGTGTGGAGGGGCGTGACGCGGCCCTGTTTTTGTGAGCGCACGCCCAGCATGAAGGATCGCCTGTCAATCGTTCCGACAAGTTCCCAACGCGCGGAGGTGAATTGCCGTGGATGGTGGCTGCTTGTCGATTCCCCCAGGCTCCTTGTAGCATTGGCCAACCCCTGGTCGGTCTTGTGCATCCGTAGGGGCCGGAGGCTAGTACTGCCTGCTGCTGGAGGGGTTTTGCTGGGCTGACTTTGGCTTTCCACTAAAGCCTTGAGTTATGAGTAAGTAAGTAGTTAGTACAACCCTTCCTTGATGGCCTCTCTGTACGCCTCGTCGGACCGAACGGTGCAATCTATCTGCTAGCCGTTAAGCGCCTCAGCGTGTCAATGATGACCCTGGGATCGGATTTCAGATTGGGTGCAAAATTGGCCGGGCAGCAGGGAGGCGCCTAGAAGCCTCAACGTGCTAAAGATGCGCGTTTCGGCAGGAGAACGGTCTGATCAGATGCTTGCGGTACGAGCTGACGTCAACCTGGAACTGAAGGGTCGAGCCTAGCAGTGGTGGCGCATGTGGAGCGGGGCTCGAGGATGGGTTTCGAGGGGCGGAATGGCACACTTGGCGCCTGACGTAGAATTCTTTGGTTGCCAGCGATTTGGGAAACTTGCTGGAATGCTCTGCGTGATGAGAATGTGTTAGCTTTAGAGATGCACCAGCCAAACAATTAAAAATACAAGAGTAGTTGTGTTGTCCAGTGCTGCGGCTGTTGTAAGAGATCTGTCGGGTGCCAGGCAACATGGGCCCTGGGACAACCACTAACACCGGGAAAGACCCACGCGGAACAGTGGACCACGCACAAACCAGTGGATTGGGGGGGGGGGGTGGTGTGGTGATAAAGTGTGGCAAGTGGAGCGACCAGGGCAGTGCTGGATAGTTTCGACGAAAAGAGCTGACTGGGGTCGAGGTTAGTGACAGATGTTGCAAGTTGATGTATTTCATGAAACAAATAGACGAGAATAGGATGGCAAAACTCAAATGCAGTGATGATTGGCAAACTTCTAACAAACAACAAATGTTATGATGATAGCTGACGACATGGCTTGGGTTTCTTTTTATTCTGATGGTTGGAGTTGGAGG
Organism: Cryphonectria nitschkei; assembly: GCA_006503525.1. Taxonomy (NCBI): domain Eukaryota; kingdom Fungi; phylum Ascomycota; class Sordariomycetes; order Diaporthales; family Cryphonectriaceae; genus Cryphonectria; species Cryphonectria nitschkei. The sequence continues at coordinate 46,867 of LAZJ01000016.1, read as the reverse complement.
AAAATGGGACCCTGGGGGACAGGGGCACAGCACACCTCAGCAGCATTAGGGGGGTTATCTAGAGAACCTGACAGTGTCAAACTCGCCTCTCAATCAGCAATGACAAGGCTTGCTTTCATCTTCCTCAAGACGCAAGGTCAAATGTATGAAAACAGTCCTGTAGTTGACGAGGGCAGCAGCTGGTAGTACTTTCGTGGCCTTGACAACCCTTGAAACCCTAAATTCAGGTTTTCTCGAATTTCCCCCCGCCTGTTCCGTTCTGCAGGTGAGACGGGTATGGTTCTCCTGCCACCGACCGTCTCACCCAGCCAGCCTATTTAGATACTAGCTTCACACCCTGACCAGCACTTGGCCAATGGTGTATCCAGATGGAGTATCGCAGATCAAGCAGTCAGGCACGTTACTGCATCCCACCCTCGTGTTGAGAAATCCGTATAGTACGTGCAGTAGCGATCTCTCCCCCCGCCCCCCTCCCCCCAACACGGCAAACCAAGAGGCATCATCCCTAGAGGATTAGAGGATACGAAGACCTGGAATATTTCCCATGGTAACCTAATGCACCATACCACACTGCCTACACGCGTGCATTTGTGACTGGTAAGCATACAACCCTTTCCAGACCTGCCAGACAATGCTCTTATCTGGTTTCGATCTGTGGCGACATGTCAACTTTGACGTGAACAGACAGGCCTTTCGAGGTGGGAAGACAGAGACAGCCTTCTCCCAACCCCTCGCCGCATGCGTAGTGAGGACGAGGCTACACGATCGCATGGGCGGGGCTTAGGAATGAGATTGTGCATGTCGTTTCGGCTTGTTTTTTGTCGTTCCATGATACCTGAGAATTCCAGCGCGCTGCAGTCCACACCCGTATGCGCGGCACCATTACGTCCCAATGCTTCGCCTCCCACGTCGAGTGCACGTATGCCACTCTGCCACTCTTACAATACAGTACACCATTCATCCAACTACCAGCCCTGGTATTAATTGGAATTTTTCTTAGCTCTTTTTTTCTTTCTTTTTTCTTTCCGTTTTTGCCCCCCTCTCCGTCACTGACTGCTAAGCCTCCTTCCCGTCGTCACTGCAACGTGGAGACCCCCAACGCCCAGGCTCCACCCGGCCCGAGGGGTTGGAAGATCGCCCCAAGGCCCTGGCTGCTGGCAAGGATTCCGGGGGCTTGATATCGATTGACCTTGTGGAGCACCCTGGGAGGGCAAAAAAGGCTTCAGAATAATTATTATGTATCTTATAGTAGTCTGCAGTTTCGGCATTGCAGGTTGCAGGTGGACCCTCCCACGCTACTTGCTGAGAAATCCTGCAGGGCATCAAATTCAATGGTGGTTGTACAAACTCGGTGCCACTGACGTTGGGGCTTAGGGAACGCTATTAGGATATGCAACCCTACTCACTCTAAGTCAGAAAACTGCTTCACCATTAGCATAGTTGTGCAGAGTAAGTCACGTTTGGGACGGTTGCTATTTTCGCTCGCTTCTCGCCGTCAACTCAAGCTTCGTCGATGCCATGTTCTACATAAACGAATGTTCTTCCAAAAATATATCAAACGAAAAGCCGTGTGGGCGAACTTTGGTTGGCCGCAGTCAACCTGACTCTCACTGTTAATGTGAGATTGAGTGGTATCAATTCGGAGACATGAGTCGCAGGTCTGCGTCGACGTATCGGGTATATTCTCGTCAGTCTCTGCCAAAGCCCATGCGAAAACGAGAACGTGGAGAAAAATCAAAATAATTCATAGAAACGGTCTACAGCCAAGATTAAATTCCCTGTCAAGGAGACACCCATGAGATCATCAATCTGCCTTGCGACTTCATCAAATCCTTAGACGGTGTACCTGCTGAAAAAGTCATTTGCTTGAAAATTGGCACATGGGCTCGTTGTAGCGGGCCACACATAGTCTGAAACCATAAGTGCAGTCGTACGGAGCCTGCCTCGCCTCGCCTCCAGTGACTGTTGATTTCAACAATGTCAGAAGAAGAACAGGAAGAAGAAAGAAAAGGGGGAAAAGGGGACAATCAAAGAATATGGCCACTGGCCCTGCTTGTCACCAGCCATAAAAATTACAAAAGCAACTCCCGACACCGCGACGCATGAGGGACGACCAAGTATCGTCCCCGGGAGCTATCAAAGTTGTACGACGGCCGTTATATAATATTTTCAACCGGTTCGCTTTGAGATATTGACGATATGAAGTCGGCCAATCGCTGTTCATACCTCCTTCACCTTGGAACTCTCCAGGATACTTTCAGCAATTATTTGCCTTTTCCTTGCTCGCGAGATTGCGTTTCGTCTGATAGAGCTCAGCTTGCGTTCCGTCGACATCGCAAGTTGTCACCGCAACGCATGCAGGGCTGAACAGGTGGTTGGCACCGCCTACTGGGGTCCGGCCCCTGCTTAAGCTCACCATTGAACATCTTACACCGCCTAGTAATAAGGGTGGAAATAGTCCAACAACATAAAATAGGTTGAGCGCTGTCGAAAACGGGTTTTCAATAAAGCACGGCGACATCCTGGGCCGCGTCGAAAATCACGTTCTCGAACCGTCTCTTCAGCTTCGTAGTCCTTCACTGGCCGGAGATAGAGATCACGAAAATTTGGACAGACCTGTAAATAAAGACGAACGTGACTCCTGTATGAAGAATGGAAAGAATCAAAATACGGAACAACATAATTCCATACTAAGTACGGTCGCTCGGTCCGTGCTATCCAGTATACGGCCGGGCACCAGGATTCGGAAGTCACCACTTCCTATGGTGCCGGGCGTGTTACCGTCTGCCCAAGGCCATCAATTGAATGACGGGAGATTTCCTACGCCAGTTCCTATAGCTAAATGACGCTGAAAATAAGTACTTGTCATAGGGCAGTTCTATCTCTCACTATTCCCCGGGACCAGGAGGCTACGAGGCACTCCGATTATGGTCGGGCAACATGATTCGCTAGACACATAACGTTAACCCTGCTCAAGTTGCGCTCTCGGCGCCAAAAGTTTTCAATAAACATATCACGCAATTTCGCCAGTCAGGGCCTTCCACGAGCTGCTTAGCATTCCGAAGGGCCAAGCAGGTCGCTGAGCGCTCCGCTGGGGAGGTGAAGACTCGACAACACTGAGCCACGAGGGCCTGTCATGACGATGCAACCATTGGAACGGCGTCGCAGGTGCTCAAGCACTATCATTGTGCTATCAGAAAGAACATGCCGCCCTCTGAAATGGATTGAGTCAACACATGCCAGGATAACCAGAATAGTGAGCGGGTGGGATAATCAGCACATCCTGAGTGTGAAGAAGAACCAAGAAAGGCACTGGTTCATGTCAGGACCTGTCGTTGGTATGAACATGACGACCAGAGTAGTTATTTCGTGGGAGCTCCACCTGCATGTTGAATATTGTTAACGTCCATCACACGAGCGCGAAACACAAGACGCAAAGACGATAGTGTCAGGTATGTGTTGAGGTAGCACGATCGGCTCTTCAAATTCAAGATGCTTTATTGAGTCCTAGGGATCTGGTTATTCCCTGTGTATGCAACAACCGGCCCCGTTTCCAGAGCCTGTCGTCTATAGCCCCGGGGGGGGGGGGCTTCCTCGTGTCGGACCAAGCACGCGAGAAACCACGGATCGTTCATCGTCTTTTGTAGTGGCCAGGCAACTCTCATCAGTTGATTTGCAAGCCAGAAAGCTGGCCTCGAGTAAACCCCCACCAAACCGAGATGCAGCTAATCGATTCCAATTTTCCCTCAACTCCATCCATGAAAGACCGATCCCTTATATCGCAGAAGGGTAGAGCATGATGCGGACGGAGGCACCGAAAGAACGAGAGGGGAGAGGGTTGGAGAACTTGGCGCGGACGACGCCGGAGTTGCCTGTAGCATGAATTGTCAGTGATGTGCCTTTCGATGGTCCGATTCGCACGGGTGGGTATGTATGTACCGTGAGGGCGGGTGACCTTGCCCCAGATGACGCGGATCTTGGAGCCGCGGACCTCCTTCTGAGCCTTGTAGACATATGCGACCTTCTTGCCGAGGTAGAAGCTGTTTTCTTGTCAGAATCTGACGCAACGAATGTCCCAGATGATGTTTTGACGACGTACTTGGCAGCATCGGTGTTGTCGACACCCTCGATCTTGATCAGACTGGTGCTGGGGTGGGTGACATGTCGGCTACGCTGGTAAGACAGGTGGCGACCCCTGTGATTATCCTCGTTAGTCTTGCTGTTCGTGTGTGTGCATTCGTGACAGCCTCGTTCGCAGAAGGGTCGCATCGTCGCTGGCTTCGGGTCCCATCGCATTGCCTTCTCCTCCTCCACGTCTTCTCTTGCTTCACATCGCGCCCACATATGCCGCCTCAGATTCGACCCAAGCCCCACCATGCACTCCTTTCTGCTCGAGGGATCGCAAATTGATGCAACTTACTTAACGTAAACTGGAGATAAGAAAAGTCAGTTAGCAGAGGATTCAACAGAGACTGCGGCACGTAGGGTTTGTGGGCTACGATGATGTCCACCAAAATCCCCTCAATGGTGACGGTGACACACCAGGACGGGGATGTAAAACTCACGTCTGTGACCGGCGTCGGTAGGCATCTTGACTTTTTCGAATTCTCTCCGTGCCACTTGGAAGGGAAAGAAGGGAAAAAAGGAAATTGGAGTTGGCTGCGATTGACTTGGTGGTTGATCGTCTTGAAAGTCGCTGTCAGTACGAGGGCGTCTCCAAACTACGGGGCGTCCAGAGGCAGGGCACACTTTGGAAAATTATTGCGATCACGTGGTTAAGCTGACATAAGCCGAGTGGTGGACATCCCTGTAAAAGCGCCGAGTTCTGCTCTGGGACTCAAGAAGCGCGGCTGGCAAATGGTATCGCGACTCGGCGCTTGAACCACCCACCCTAGACCCACATATGATGCAATGCACAAGCGTTTCCGTGCTCTGATTCCTCGCTGTCCGAAGCTGTTCAGGCTGGTCTCCTAAAACCGGAGCAGTGATGGATTGATATAATACTTGGAACATCGCGATGCGGCTGTCCTGTAATTCTGGGCCTCAAAGATGGGATTCAGCGCATTACCCGTACATTTCGTCCTGAGCCCTGACAAATGCTAATCAGAACTGACCGGTAGCAGCAGGTCTCCGCCGGGAGGACTGCAAATTGCCCAGTCCCCGAGAACTCCGGCCGGCTCATACTTGTCCGAGTTGTTGAACGAAATTTGGCAGCTGGAACAACGCCCAGTAAACCATGTGGAGCTTACAAAAATGTCCGTAGACAGGAGGAAGAGAAGGGGACCCCCCCCCCCCCAAAACAAAACGAAAGAAAGAAAGAGCGGAAGGTGCCCGCAGAAGGCAGATATGTCCACGACAAACCCTTGCTACATGATCGTCAGTGCCCACTGCCTTGGAACCATTACAATGTATTCGCTCAAGTCAGCGAGGCTCGTCCTGGAAATCACCCCCAGAAAAAACCATTCACATTCCTCGTGAGCGATTTTCATACGTCAATACCATGATTTTCAGCGAAGATGAAAATTTGAACCTGTCCAACAGGCTGGAAAAGCTTGAAAATAAAGAGGGCTATCGGCATAAGTGACGGCAAGTCAATAAAGTCGGATGGAGATAAAAGAATTTGAAATCGTCCGCAAGACACCATTTCATCATGACCACGTATGTTATATAGGCCAGTTGAAGGATGGGAGTCAATTGTTGAGAGCTCCAGTCTAGCTCCCAAGTCACTAGCTCTGACGCCGGGCCAAAAATTTGTTTACACCGTCATCATGCACCCTGAGACCTGGGTGTATCATCAAGCTATTAGTCGCAAATACCTACCGTTTTTGGCCGCCCAAAAAGCTTCTCTGATGGTGAAAAATACCTGGAGAATTTAGCTGTGAAATGTTATTTTTACCTTGGGACTAATTGAGCCCACACAGCCATGATTTTACGTTCAAGTTGCTGCAAAGAGACACGGAGATATAGGTATCAGTGTACCCACGAATAGCGTAAGTGCGCCTGTATCGGCAAACAGAGGCTGTTAGTGACCCTATCAGACCCAGAGGGAGTACCCCGCGGCGGTGACATCGACCCAGCGGAATCTGCGGCATGAGTAAGCTTGGGACTCGCCTCTCCTAGCTCCTGCCGTCAGTACTGCGACAACCCCGAGCGCTCCCTCCGATTTTCCTGCCTTTAAAACATCCTGTGCCCCCGTTTCGCCCTTCCTCACCGTGAACAGAATACTTCTGTCGACCCGCTCTTGTGTTCCTCTCTACAATCCTGTATTGCCCTCCTCCTCCCTCGAGCAAGATCAATATGGCAGACTTGCACTCCGCCGCCGCGTAAGTGAGCCCCGCGAGCCCCGCCAGAGGGACCAAGTGTGTATCCAATGTATCGACCAGGGCTGGGAGCGGCGAAGCTGCGACGAGAGACAGCCCGCCCGTCCACCTGGAACAACACCCGTTCTTCGTAGACAGCACCCAGAATGAGGCCACCGCATATGTTTGGAAGCTATCCCTATATTGTATCGCAGCTGACCAGCTTTCAAAACGCAGCGCCATGGACCTCAAGGACAACACCGTCATTGTGGTCCTCGGAGCCTCCGGCGATTTGGCTAAAAAGAAGACTGTGAGAATCACAACATTTCCCCAGCGTCATAACTGTCTTGGCTAATTATTTCTAGTTCCCGGCCTTGTTTGGTCTTGTAAGTCCAACCAACAACTCGCGAACGATTCCCGACATGTGCACTAACGAGCCCTCACCAAGTACCGAAACCAATTCCTGCCCAAGGACATCAAGATCGTCGGCTATGCCAGAACTAAGATGGACCACGAGGAGTACCTGCGCAGGGTCAAATCATACATCAAGACGCCTACGAAGGACATGGAGAAGATGCTTGAGGACTTTTGCAGCCTCTGCACATACGTTTCCGGCCAGTACGACCGAGACGACTCTTTCCTGGCCCTCAACAAGCACCTTGAGGAGATTGAGAAGGACCGCAAGGAGGCACACCGTCTCTTCTACATGGCACTGCCACCCAGCGTCTTCACAATTGTCTCCCAACATCTGAAGAGATGCTGCTACCCGACAAAGGGCATCGCTCGTGTTATTGTGAGTCGCCTGTACCCTCCCTTGTCATCGTGTCCTCAGCTGGCTTACCCGTACTCTTTCCCTAAAATAGGTCGAGAAGCCATTCGGCAAGGATCTTGCCAGCTCTCGTGAGCTGCAGAAGTCCCTGGAACCCGACTGGAAGGAGGATGAGCTGTTCCGCATCGATCACTATCTTGGCAAGGAGATGGTGAAGAACATTCTGATCCTGCGCTTCGGCAACTCGTTCCTTGGGGCCACTTGGAACCGTCACCACATCGACAACGTCCAGATCACATTCAAGGAGCCCTTCGGTACCGAGGGTCGCGGCGGATACTTTGACGAGTTTGGCATTGTTCGAGATGTCATGCAGAACCATCTGCTGCAGGTTCTGACCCTTCTCGCCATGGAACGACCCATTTCTTTCTCTTCCGAGGACATTCGAGACGAGAAAGTGCGGGTTCTCCGAGCTATCCCTGCCATCGAGCCAAAGAATGTCATCATCGGCCAGTACGGCCGATCCCTTGATGGCAGCAAACCCTCTTACAAGGAAGACGACACCGTCCCGAAGGACTCCCGATGCCCTACTTTCTGTGCGCTGGTCGCGTACATCAAGAACGAGCGGTGGGACGGCGTTCCATTCATCATGAAGGCGGGCAAGGCTCTGAACGAGCAGAAGACGGAGATCCGCGTGCAATTCAAGGACGTGACCTCTGGTATCTTCAAGGATATTCCCCGAAATGAGCTGGTCATGCGCATCCAACCCAACGAGAGTGTCTACATCAAGATGAACTCGAAGCTGCCAGGTCTGAGCATGCAGACCGTCGTCACAGAGCTGGACCTGACCTACCGGAGACGGTTCTCTGACCTCAAAATTCCGGAGGCCTACGAGTCACTGATCCTCGACTGCTTGAAGGGTGACCACTCCAACTTTGTCCGAGACGATGAGTTGGATGCAAGCTGGAGGATCTTCACCCCACTTCTTCACTACCTCGACGATAATAAGGAGATTATTCCCATGGAGTATCCTTATGGTGAGTTCTCATTGAAAGTATTCGCGGTGGCAAGCCCAGACTCTAATTCGTTGAACAGGCTCTCGCGGTCCAGGCGTGCTTGACGACTTCACTGCATCGTATGGATACAGGTTCTCTGATGCCGCGGGCTACCAATGGCCGACGACCTCAGCCACGCAGCCAACGAACAAGTTGTAAGTCCTGTGAACTGCAATGCGCTCCGAGTCGAGGGTCGCTATGGTGAGCACTTTGAGGAATTGTAAATAACAATCAGTAATAGCTAGAGGAGATATCTAAGAGTCCTATTGGCGCGAAATTCTCGTCCTCCCCCCCCCCCCTCCCACCAACCTTCAACCCTCAACCTGGAATAAGATTCACAACCCCAATTGATGGATTCTCAAGAGATTAGGATATACGGTTGCCAGAGAGGATACTTATAGAACAGAAGGCTACTGATCAAGTTCTGTAATACAATCGGTTTACCCAATGTCTTGAAAAGCTAATTGCAACGTGACGAACTCTGCCCATCTCCTTATACTGTAAATTGATTTGAATTGCTAAGGTACATGTTGATGAAGTCTGTTTGCAATGTATTTGACTAATGCCATAACATTTTTGCATATACAAAACTGCATTCGATGAGATGGTGCATTCAGCGCACCTTGCTGACACTCCGAGTGCCAGAAGAAAATGGAAGACCTTATTGTGGCATTTTTCTAGTCTTCCTTAATTACGCTCCCAGAGGGCGTTCGTACACTCGCTACAGCTATGATTGTAAAGGCTGTAATAGCGGAAGAGATGGACCGAGTGGCAGTCGGCGCCGTAGTCACGTGGTAATAAGGTGAGAGGAAGACAAAGGAATAGTACGGCTATCAGTGGCGTGGGGAGTCTAGTAGAACTTGTCGTGGCTAGGTAGAGCGGCCTGGCAAGCGGCCTGGCAAACGGACTGTAAGCTTGGGCCAGTCAGTGCTTGTCACTACAGGGTACTTACTTACATAGTACGTAGGCTTGTAGGTTTGGCGCCGCGTCAGGACAAGGCCTGGGCACCTGGCGCTAGAGTTAGTGCCTGCGTCCCACCCCGGCTTCGACCTGACCCTTCACGTCAATCAGCAACCTGCCAACCTGGGACCTTTCGAACTTGTTACCATCATCGACTTGCCTACATACTCGAGTACCTAAAACCTCCCACCTGGCTGTCCCCGCCTCGTCTTAACATCAACATAAAGGAGCGCTCGACAACGCGCATTGCGAAAAGAACCACTTTGGGAACAGTCGCAGTATCTACAGACAGAAACCTTCGTGACAGCTTTTGCGGCGACGACTCCCAAAAGTTCCAACCTCCTCCACCTCAACCACCGAACGCGACCGACGACAGACTGGCAAGCGACCCGATTCTCTGACGTAGACGCGCCTGCCTGACCTGACCGACGCGTTGGAGGCCCTTGCATCGCCGCGATTGCACTTTGGGATTCCCAGACAGCCCTCCTTTGCTGCTGTGAAAAGCAACAGCGACGTCGTTGGAAGGGACCACGAGGCTGCGACTGGGCTCCGCGACCTGCCTGCGAATCACAACCCGCGACTCGGTTACCTGTCACCAGCGCTCATCGCTGCGATCGCTTGACTTGCGTCTCGGTTCTTCTTTCGAGTTTTAAGCCTGTCGCGTCGTTGCCAACCTGCTCACCGACGGGGCGCAAAGCGAAGGAGGGGCCAAGAGGCAGGGTGAGATCTCGCGAATGAGATTCTCGCCCTCGGGTCGACTTTAGGTTGCTGGGGGCTCAGGTCAAGATGGAGACTGGTGCTACACAGAACGGGGCGGTCGCCCGCAGCAACCATGACAGAAATTCCAAAGTCATCAACGGCGTCGTAAACGGAGTCGTGGACAAGGAGGAGCCTTCCCCAAGCAAAGCCAGGCAGGCCGTCGGCGGCACTGCTATGGTCAACGGCAACATAGACAGCATCCTGCAAGGTCAGGCGGATTCAAATGCCACAGGACAGACCATCATGAGCTCTCTACCACCCGAGATTGCACACATCACTGCCAACTACTACCCTCTACCCTTCATTCTCCAGCGTCTGGCGCAGAAGTCACACAATGAACTGCAGTTAAGGGTAGAGGAGCTGGCGAGGATGCCACCTGGCCAGGGCGCAGCAGTCAATGGCAACCCATCTAGTGCTGCTGAGGACAGCTCAGAGGAGAATCAGAACAAGAAGGCCTACCTCCTAAACTTCCTCAACGAACTTCACGCCAAATGGACCAAGGCACTGGTCATGTCAGAATGGAGCAGGAAGTCAGGTCAGGTCAGCAAGCTCGTTGACCTCCACTCCCACATCCTAGAGCAGCTGGCAAAGTACAACATAGTCCTCGATCGCATGGGTCATGTCAAGAGGGGCATCTATGACATTCGACTACCAAACCCCGACATCAAGACAGCACTGCAGGTGTTATCCACAGGACGAGCTGACTGGATGCCTGGTGTAAGATTAATTCCTATATCTGCCCCATGGATTACAGCATTTACTGAATCTTAACAGAATAGGTTCATCGCTCCACCTGCTTTGAAAGCTGAGGAGATCCAGAAATGGTTTGGCGAGCTGAATACTTTGCTATCCTTTCGCTTAAACCTTCACGACTATGACAAGATACCTTACGAATTCAAAGAATTCACCGTCAAGGACGGCCGTGTCACGTTCAAGGTGCAGGGAGAGTTCGAGGTCGACCTTACCATCGGAAATGACGACCCGGAGAGTCAATGGTGGTTCATCGACTTTCGTTTCGACTTTTCCCCAGCACCTCAAGAGCTTACTGACAAGGTCCGCCATTTCATGACGATGAACGTGAACGATATCCTCGGCCGTCAGGGTCTGAAAGGATGTTACGACTTTCTCCATGGATACGTCTTGACACACAAGATCCGCGAGCTGCAGCGACAGGCTGTTCTGCTCAGTCAACAGCATTGGATCAACCACATCAAGGTAGAGCCCTTGAACAGGGCGCTCTGCATACAGTACTGGGCGCAGCGCTATCCTGGCACTGGGCCCAAACCAGAAGCCAATGTCGGGCCCAAGAGCTGGATCATCATCGGCGTTAATAGTGGTAAGACGCCATCTGCGGGCTCGCTGCCCAGTCTTCATCCGACGAGTTACCTCACGATTCGATGGTTCAGAGACGGCAAGGAGGTCAGTGGTGACGATCTGTCGTCGTTTGGAACAGAGACGATCTCTGCCGAGGATCTTCTGAATCGAATCATCTGCAAGCACATCAGCTATATTCTCAAGTCTATCAGCGACAAGTTGATGTCAAAGCCACGCTATGCGGGCCGTCAGGTATCAGTCTCCATGAAGCTCCACAAGAGCGAGCCATCAGAGTCGATTCTGGTGATACAACTGACGCATTCGGAGACACTGAGTGTGAAGATCAACGGCGTCACCGGCAGTTTCTATCTGGAGCCTACCAAACCTCTGATCAGTCGGAGAGAGGCCGTCCTCAATCTTCGGGGCAGGGATGCTGTGGAGGACAGCTTCAGCCAGATTGAGCACATTAGGTGCGAGAGCCTGTTTGAAGAACTTGTCAGGCTGGGCAGGGCTATGGGATGGGTCATGTGCAAGCGGCCAGTCTCACCAGACGAGGCCAAGAAACTGCACCCCTCCAGAGAGTTCTACCAACTCCTGTGGCTCAGGCGAGACACTTGGCTCTCCCCGTGGTACGTGGTGGTTTGTGTGAGCTTGGCCGGCGACAACTGGTGGCTCGTTGAAGTGTAAGTATTTGTCCCGAGAACCCTTCCCTCCACTCTCTACAGGAGACTGACTTTTTTTTTTCGTCAGTGTGGACGACGGCTCCAACGCGGTTAAAGCAGCCCCGTCAACTGCTCCCAACAGAGCGGCGAACCAACTGCCAGATGGCAGGAACACCAACATGCACAACCAGCCAAATGCCCGCATCAAGACATACAAGCCTCTCACAATGCCAGTGAATCCTAAACTCTCGACCGATTTCTTCTCGAGACTTACGAAGATGGTCAACGTTGCAATGTGCGGATTCAAGGATGCTCCACCAGATTACCACGGCGTTGGTAAGCCTGAGTTTGGGTTCAAGCCGGTGGACAACCCTTACCTACCTCCTGGCCGTCAGATGCCCGGGATGTTCTATAAGACTGTGGCGGTCATGAGGCAATTACCGTCTCGGGGTGGTGACCGGACGACCAAACCGCTCAAGACGTCGTGGGCTGGCGATTATGTCACGATGACATACCGAGAGGAAGTCGAAGGCGCCCAAGGACGGCCCGAGATCATCCAGGACGTCAAAGTAAAGGTCAAAGACAAGTCCATGTTCTCACTGATCAAAAAGAAGCACGTCGACCGCGACGTCCGCTACGATGCGCAGGCCGGCCAATTCGTGATGCAGATACAACGCACGATGGGCAGTTCTTGCATCCCGCTTATCGCCACCCGTCTGAAAGCCATAAATCGCCTTGTTGAGTTCGTGAGTTCGATGGGCGACCGCGCCGGTGGAGTGAAGTGTGAGAGCGTCACACTGCGCAAATTCGTCTTCACCTACGGTGAGGCCGGCGGCGACGCGTCGACACGAGACAAGCGATGGAAGGTGACGCTGGACCTGGCCAAGCACCAGGAGATCAAGATCCATCTAGAATCGGGTAGTCCTCACACGCGCGTCCTGGACATGCTGAACAAGCTCATCAACTCGCAGATCGGCATGAAGGCGCTGCCTCGCTGTCTGCAGACCACGCTCCCCCTCCACCGAGCGCTCGACTCTATGGAGGCAACCTGGGCCGTCCTGTCTGAAAATGGTCAGGGCTTCTTCGAGGTTGTCCCACACACTCTGGACTGGATCACGGTTCATTTCGAGCTCGCAGCCGTGGCGAATAGCAAATCTCCGCGCAGACTACGGCTCAGCGTCAGAGTCAGGACGCGAAACGGCGAGGCCTGGTGGGAAGTGCAGCGCTACGGCCGGGAAGGAGGACAGCGCGATGAGCTGGACGAGGTGCTACAGCCCATATTCACCAGCCGTATCACACCTGAGGGATGGCAAGGCCTGGATACTGCCGCTGTTGTAAAGGTCGAGGGCGGCGGCATCAAGGCTCTCATGAGCAAGATCAGCGCTGCTGTCAAGGCTTTGGCGACTGGTGCTCCAGCAACTGCTGCTGCGGCACAGTTCCACATGCCTTCGTCCCAAGCAGCACCGATTGTGTTAGATTAGAAGGGGCCGGCAAGAACGAGAGAGCGGAAAGAAAGAAGAAAGTAAATAAAATAAAAAAGAGAAGGGAAAAAAAAGAATCTTTCAGGACATGGGGGACTGGCGTTCGTAGCTTGATACCATGAGATGCCTCTACGGCCAGCGAATGATACCTAGGTATTGAAATACCATTGCTTTTTTGGTCTGCTTCTTGGAGATTTTTATCTTATCATAGGAAAGATCTCACCCTGCCTCTCTTGCACACGGTGGACACGGTGTGCACGGTGTAACAGGTACTTTGACGCAAGGACAACTATGGCGAGAAACATACTCATGTGTAATTCTAGCCGCATGCTTGTGGAGATGATATCATGATAGGGGAACGGATGTCAGGCAGATGCAGTGTGTGTATTCCTTTTTCATATATATATAGAAGTCCCCGGAATCCAAACTGGACAGAGGACACGTTATACCAAAAAGGAGATTGCTGGTTTTGGCTGGACCTGCACCCACCCAAGAAAGAAGAGTTCCAAGAGGAAGACATAGAAAATGAAGAGTGCATCGTCAATCATGTGTGTATATACCATAACCCCATTCACCCATCCCATCATCAATCGAACAAATCAAAAGTCCAGCATCATATCAATCGTCCCCATAATCTCATCCAGCTCGCGCCTCTCGGGCTTGCGCGCATACCCCTTCAGCAGGCGCAGGCCGGCACCACGTGCGCGGCCTTCCTCGACCACGGCCGCGACACCATCGAGGCTCTTCCCAGCCTCCTTCATGACCCCGCCGTCGGTCGACACCGTGTCGGCGAGCTTGAAGCCACTGTGCATCTCGCCCGCGGCCTTCTCCATCTCGCACCGTAGGATCCACCTCTCCCAGCTCCATGTGCCCGCGACGCCGGCGACGGCCGCGGCGCCATCGGTGCTGCCTGTTGGGGCATCTGGGGTGACCATGGCGTTCAGGCACAGCGTCTTTCCGCCGCGAGGGGGCTGCTGCTGCTGCTGCTGAGGCCCGCCGGTCTTGGCGTCGATGGGACCGTGGGGCCCGTAGCGGATTGGACCGGGCCTCTCTGCCGGTTTGGGGCCGAGGGGGAGCACGACCCAGCCGCGACGGACATCGTCGAAGCCGGCGCGGTGGAGACGGGAGAGAAAGGTCTTGGTTGGGCTGGGGTCGTAGCCGAGGGTCTGCAGGGTGAAGCCGAACTCGACGCTCTTGGCCAGGCCAAGCGGGCCGGCATTGACAATGTCCGAGTCCATGACGCTGAAGTCGACGTAGCCGCCAGGCTTGAGCACGCGCATGACCTCGCGGAGACAGGCGTCCCACTCGTCCTCGGCGTCGGCGACGTCCGAGTTCTTAAGAACGCTGTGCAGCTCGCGCGCCGACACAAGGTCGAACTGGCCATCGGCAAAGGGCAGCCTCGACAGGCTCGTCACGGCGACCTGCCTGTGGTTGGGTGGCCCACGCACGTTGGCGTTGGACAGCTGGCGGATTGACTTGGTCGTGACGGTGTAGACCTTGGAGTTGGGGTACTGGTGGGCGGCGTACCAGGCCCAGTCACACGTGGACTGGCCGCCCAGGTCGAGAATGCGAAGGCGCTTGGGCCCAACAGCAGCACCAGGCGCGAGGGAGAGGCGCGCCAGCCGCTTGTGCACGGGTGCGCAGACGAGACGGCCGCCGTTGAGCATCTTGGTCGCCGCGACGTGCCAGCTGGCGGTGGCCATCTGTCGCAGGGCCTCGGCCTCCTTATCGGCGCGCATCTTCTCTGGGTCCTCGAAGATCTCGTCGTCGCCGCGGGCCACGTTGGCACTCATGCGCTTCTTGGCGGACTGGGGGAGGACGCTGAGCTGGTACTTGCCGAGGAGCTGGGCACGGTGCTGCTCGCGGAGGGAGATGCGCTGGGCCTGGAGGGCCTCGAAACGGGGCACACGCGAGACGAAAGGGTCTGCGTGGCTGGACTTGACGATCATGGACTGGAAGGCGCGGTAGTATGTGGATTCTTGCTTCAGGAGCTTGGACGGGAGGCTGCACGGCATCTTGAGCTCCGAGGAGGGGCCGGTGGTGGTGACTTGGCTCGAGAAGCGAACCGTCTTCTTTCGCACCAGGGCCGTGGTGGGCCTGGGCTGCTCACCATCCTTGGGAGGGGGTGTAGGAGCCCGTGCGACCTCTTCTTCGCCTGCATCAGATCCCTCCGTCGTCTTGATAACGATTTTCTCGGGAGCGACATCTGCGCCAGGCTCTGCTGGCTCGAAGCCCACGCCTCTCAGGTAGGCAAATTGTGCCCTGAGCCACAGCTCAGTACGGTCGATGTGCGAGGTCGCAATGTCACGCTGTTTTCGGGCGTATTCGGGATCGAAGTCGACGACGATCTCTGTCACCGCATTCTCATCTCTTGGTGAGTGCGGCGACAAGATCTGTTCGGCGTCGACGCCCGGGTTCGCAGGTGTTTGGGGTTGTGGTACTCGGATGGCAGTGATGGGAGACCTGATGCGCATTGCGGTCAAGACATCTTGCTCTTCTTTGATGGTCTCGAGCGCCTCAATGATGTGCTCCACGGGTGAGGTCGAGTAGTCGCCAGCTGTCATGCGGAAAGGCCGTTGGGCAGGAGCTGCAGCCACGGGCGGCTGAGCCTCTTCATTGGTCCAGGGCACTCGATAGAATTGCTCAGCTGTCGTTGACGTGGGAGGAGCGACATCGTTAGCGGGTGACGTGCCGTAGTGCCATGTTGTCCGAGACCGTGGTGAGAGCCCAGAGAAGAACCCGCCTGGTGATGGGATCTCCAGCTTTGTGAGATCTTGCAGGGACGACCTCTGCTGAGCGGGCGAGAGCACAAAGGAGCCCTTCGAGATGTTGCTGGTGAGGAGGCGAGGGCGTGATGGGCGGCGTGTCTCCACCATGGGCATCTCAGAAACCTCGATGACGTGGTTCTGGCGGTGCTCGTCCATCTCGTCCTCCGACTCTGGCCCAGAAAGCGCCTGGAGAGTCTCCATCGCGCCAGGCTGCAGCTGGACACCTGCCCAGTCTTCACTGTCTGAAGGATCCTCGCCGGCCATGACAGGCGTTGCCGGCGCAGTCATAGCTGCCAGCTGCTCAGATGTGAGGCTGCCATCAAGAGATCCGTCCAGAGATGGCGGTGCCGAGATTGTTGGTATGGCGTGTGCATGTTGGGCTTCCATAAAAACCAGCATGGCCGGGGACATGGCCACAGCCGAGGGTGGTGTCGGAGGAACTGGCGATGCATGTGTCTTCTTCATCCCTCCTCGGTGTTCTGGCGACCACGCCACATTCTCTGCTTCTGGGTGGTTAGGGATGGAGAGCTGTGGCAGTGATTTCCTGGCCTCGTTGGGTGTTGTCTTGGAGGAAAGCCTGGATCCGTAGTACTTGGGACCTCGAGAGGACCTTGCCGAGTTGCGCTTGTGCTCTCCCCCTTCCTCATCTGAGACGCCATATAGGTCGTCAAACTCGGTCACATCAGTCATGACGCTCGACCGCTGCCACGAGTCTGACTGGCACGATGATCCCCCTCGAGAACTGTCTTCCTCGCCCGAGAATGAGGCCGACGATGGAGAGGACGGCAGTGCGGGAGCGGTCATGAAGTGGCGACCCCTTGGGGTCGGAAAGCCCTTGGGTGTAAGGACGTCCTCCCTCAGTGTGGGCTCGAGGGGTGCCAGCCACGCCTGGATCTTGTTCCTGTCCTCTTGTGTCCTGTTCCTGGCAATCTGCTTCCTCATGAATGGTGAACGAATCGGCGACACGTCGTCCTCTTGGTCATCTTCGATTATTGTATTAAGCTCACGACGCCGCCTCCGTTCCTGCGGTGAGGGCGCCTGATATGTAGTCTGAGGTAGGACGATCAGATCGGCCATTTTTTTCTTCTGGATAGCCCAAAGAAAGAGAGAAAAAAAAACCAAGAAAAATAATCAATCCCCTTATCGTGCAGATATGATGGCACGAATAACAACTGTTGTCATCCCAAAGATAAAAAAAGAAGTCGGGTAAGGTGTGGGAGGGTCAGACGGCTACGACGCTCTGCGCCGAAGCAAGGAAATAATAAGAGAGGGGGCAAAAAAGAGATGAAATATTAAAACCTAAACGACAGGAATGCCTCGCCCTGCGAAGCTCTCTCTCTATTCCTGCAAACTCGCTGGAGTGAAAATGTAAAGAAGAGAACTGAGAAAAAGAGAAGCTGTTCCAGAGGAACGTGGGCCATGAAGATGGTTTTATGAAATGAAATAAACAAGTCTCCCCTCCCAACCATGTGCTGGGGCGCTCTCGCTTGAGAAACCCACATGTTCCCGTCCGTCGAGCGGCTAGCAGCGTGCAAGGTGGAGGAATGAGAGCACCACTGGCCGGCCCACGGCCAGACCCTGGATTGGGACAGGGAAGTGTGACTCGATCTGCGTGGGTCGGCAGGGCGAACGCTGACATTGGACAGCATTGAAGCCAGGCGGCACATCACACCCGAAAGGTCCCTCCCTTAGGTCCCTCCCTTGTGCTGACGCCCTCCAAGATGACATGCAGAAGCATATGCAGAGGGGGCAGGCCGTTGCGGTGTACCGCTCGGTGATGACCCCGTTCCGGCTGTCGACAGGGTGGTCGGCGAGGTGTCCACAGGCGTCCACGACATTGCGCAGAAGAGGCAGTAGGGTTGCACTACTTCTGCAGGACCACCAATCAAATCGAGGCCCGGGTTTTCTGGGGTTTCTTGATTTAGATGTCGAGACTCTCTAGTGGCTCGCGCGCGGTAACTTGGGGGCCAATACCGTCTTTCTTGGGAGTAGGAAGAAGAAAATAGTCAAATGGAAATTGGCCAATAGTGTGACACGATGGCCGTGGCGCGTCGACCTGGGCGCTTAACTTGCTTTGCCAATGTCACCCCAGACGGGACGCTTAGAAGAGAGGGTCGAAGGCGGTCATGGACTGAGTCGGTGGATCCAAAGACAAAGAGGCCTGGCTATGCCTGGTAAGGGGTAATGGCTCTCGATCGATTGTGAGATCTCAGGACGCCAGGTAATCCTTCATGATGCCCGCATACTTGGCTGAGAGGGGCCCATGCAGGAACGAAATGTTGAGGACGGGCCAGCTAACACCACTAGGTTCGTACGAACCCTTCTTCCCATCTAGACTCGTTAGGCAGAACGAGAACTCGACTGTCCCAGCCTCTTCTTGCGGGTCTGCCTGTCTGCTTCTGGTCTCGTGACTGCGGGTCTCGATGCATCTCCCGTTTCTCGTTCTCGATCGCCTGCCTAAGAGGAGTGCTGGGAAGGCCAGTAGCTGAAAGAACACTTACCCCACAGAACAAGAAAAACAAGAATCAGACAAGCGCCCATGTTCAGGAAACATCGACTCATCTGGTGACAAGGTCTGTCGATATGTGAATGTTTCCAAACGATCATCGCAGCCGCCCGGCGTATTGCCTGATGAGTACAATCTTGGGCGGTTCCAAGGTGCACTATGGAGAAATGGTTAGCAAGGGGGATGGCAGGGGAGCAAATGCAAGGATTGGCTGGAGAGCCCGGGTCATTCATTGACGGTCACTGAGGCGCAGACCTGATAATTGATCTTCAAATGTATCCTGAACCATGGATATGATGAAAAGCCCAGCGCTTGTTGATTCTGAACCATGGACTCGAGGAGGAGGAGGAGTGGAATAGTATGCATGGACAAGGAAGGGGATGAGGTAAGCTCGTTGCTAGACGGGGCCTCCCTTCTGCTGCTGTGAGGAGACCTTGATGATCTGCCTGAAAGACTTATGTAAGCTGGAGCCCACTAACCCGCCCGCTCCTCCCCCTGGTTCTGTGACGTCCCAAGGCCCTGGTCAACCAGGCTACCATAGTAGCAATGACAATGGCGGGGCACTGGGAAGGAACCCCGCGTCTCTGAACCTGGGCCAACAATTGATCGTGAATAGTACACTTTCAGCAACAACAGCAGCAGCAGCAGAGCACACACACCAGCCCAATATATAGAAAGAAGAAGCAGCCTCCTTGCTCTTCTCTCTTTTTTTCTTCTTTGCTATTCACTGTCATGGCTGATGTTGAGTCCTCTGTACCAGGTGAGCTGCAGGCTCAGAAGGTGCTCTATTGTGCTGGTATGTTTTCTTCTATCTTTGTCGTTGGTCGATGTCAAGATCTCCCTTGTGATTGAACTAACTGTGGTACAGTCTGCACTCTACCACCAGAGGTATATCACAGAACTCCTCTGTCCTCCTTTGTACACCCATCACTCAAGAAGTGGACCAACTGACCACCTGTTTGGGAACAGTATTGTGAATATGGAGGCACGGTGAAGAAATGCCAGGAATGGCTCCAGAAGACTCATCCAGACCTCTACCACAGGATATGGTCACCTGGTATGTCATGCAGCCCCTGATTTCCCCTCTCCTCTTTCCTCCTTTTACTTCAACATTGGTGCTGATATTATTTTCCCCCTCCTTCTTTCCCGCCCCTACAGAAGCCCTAGCAGCCTCCACCGCCGACCTCTCCATCGAAGCCCAGAAGCGCGCCGAAAAGGACGCCCAGAAGAAGACGGCCAAGGCCGAGGCCGCCGAGCAGAAGCAGGCCGACAAGCGTGCCTCCAGCACGGTGGTCATCAAGCGTATCGAGAGAAACAAGCGCAAGTTCGTCACCGCCGTCTCCGGGCTCGAGGCCTTCGACCTCGAGCTGAAGAAGGTCGCCAAGGAGTTTGGCAAGAAGTTCGCCACTGGCTCCAGCGTCACAAAGACCCCATCCGGCGGCGAGGAGATTGTTGTGCAGGGCGATGTGAGCGACGAGATTGAGGAGTTCTTGCTCGAGAAGTACAAGCAGATACCCGAGGATAACATCGAGTTCGTGGACGATAAGAAGAAGAAGGGTGCGAGCGCTGCAAGTGCCGGCTAGACGGGATGAAGGCATGACAGGGGGAGGCTTCTGGTTATAGGCATTGTGCGTGTGTTTCTGCTTGGAATACCATGGATTGAACAAGTCATACATAATTCTGGCAAGTGGAAAATGGAATGAATACATTTCGCATAGCGCTCTTGGTACGACCATGTAACGACCTCTCTGAATGCAGCAGAGCCAAACGCCGTGCGCCTCAACCCGTGCAAGCCCATCCAGACCCTTAGAACGAACCAATCCCTTTCACAACCTTTGGCCTTCTCATACCTATACATGTCCAAATCAGTCCCGCCTCTGCAGTCGCTCGGCCCCCAGATAGATTCTCCGGAACACCACCAAAACAATCATTAGTTTCTCTTCCTCAGGACCCTCCCAGTAGCAGTGGATGCTGAGGTTGCCTTCGTAGTAGCTGTCTTCTTGGTCACGCCGGCGCCGGTAACGCCTCTTCTGATGGTTCCCAAGACACCAGTTCCCTTGGCGGACGTGGCCTTCTTCGCCGTGCCCTTTTTGACGATCGTCCCTGTGCTGCTCTCACTCGACTCGCTGATGCCACTAACTCTCCGCTGAGTCTTTGCGGTCAGGCCACCTTTGGTGGTTTCCTTGGCCGACTTGGCGCCTGGCTTCCTCCCCCACCCCACACCGGCAGCTGAGTTCGCAGTGGCCGATGCCGACGCGTCGCCGCGCTTGGCCCCAGTATCCTTTCGTGTGCCCCGAGCCTTCTCAGCCAGACTGCTGAAGAGGTTGGAGGCGCTGCTCTGCTTCACAGGCGATTTTGTCGGACCGGGCGCGATCTCAGAGAGAGGTGTGGGCCGGATGGGGGCGGGTTTGTCGCCGGGCGCGGGCCGTGGTAGGGGCCTGACATTGGGTGATGCTGGGGAGAGGACCTTGGAGGCCTTGTTGGCAACTACCTCAGCGCGGTTCTTCGTCTTGGGGGGCTCCAAACTTGTCGCCTCGCCACCATTGTTCTTCCCGGTGCCCCAGATCTCATCACTGATTGTATGAGCACGGAAAGAAGTCTGAGACGGGTGAGTGGTGACGAACCTGGTCTTCTTAGCCGGACTGCCCGGTCTAGCATTTGATGGCGCTGTCGTGTGAGATGCCGCTGAGCGCGTAGAATCAGGTCGCACCAGAGGCGGCCTATCCTTCTCAGGCACTGGTGGCGGGAGTGTAGGGCGTGACGCTGAGAGCGCCGCTGAAGGTGCAGGCTTGAACTGCTGGGGAGGCTGGCCGTTCTTGTACCTGTCCGCGAGCTCTCCCATCTTGGCTTTCCGCAGAGCCATGGGAATCCTGTTCACGCGTATCTCTATGCGTGTCCTCAGCCCCTGTGCCTGCAGACTGTACTGCGCTCGCAGCTTGCGTGCGCGCTCCGTGACTATGAAGACGCGTCAGAACATGGTTCACTTTCAACCCCTGAATACAGTACTGGTCGCGTGTTGCTACCTACTTTCGAGCTGGAGGTTATCGATGAGAACCTGCTTCTGGTTCATTGAAATGCCTGTCTTCTGCTTCTTGGAAGGTCCATCTGCGTTTGGAGGCGTGCCAGGTCTGGTCGCAGTCCTCTGCGGCTCCAGGTTCTGCACGTTGTCGACGTAGCCGTCTGCTGTTGACGACACGCCTTCATCCGACTTTCTCTTTGTACCACGAGTTGCCATTTTTGAAGACTCGACTCCTCTGAAATAGTAATGTGACAGCTTATCAGCGATGGAAACGATACTGAAAGCAAAATGGTGATGATCGTGTCCAGCTTTGCGCGCCTTTGAATTGCCAGATGAACCAGCGAATAACCGATATGCATAAGTGGCTGGCTGGCAAAGGTAAACAAAAGGCGAGTCGCTCGGGCTAACAGGAGAAAGGTGAGATGCCTGCAGGGATCTGGGCGCGCTAAACTCTGTGTGGGCCTTTGCTTGAGAGGCCCTGCCAGTGCTTGCCGTCCAGGGTGTGACGCCCCAGACAAGTCCAGGCTGAACCCGCCTTACGAATGGCTTTTGGGAGCTTGCCATACCTCAACGTCAACTTACCCGGCACCTTAACTTAGCACTTCACTTTTTGTCTGCCAACGTCTGAACCTCAACCACCTCTCCTCTCCCTAGACAATTTCCCTTGCGCGCTGTGTCTTGTCAATCCTTCCTCTCTGACTTGACATCTGGACCCTCTCTAGTCACGGTCTAAGGTCTTGACCGACTTGCGATCCCCCCCCCCCCCAAGCCCGGCATCGCTCCCCACGCCGAACAAACACAGCCAAGATGGTCCTCGAAGCGGTCATGATCGTTGTTGACAACAGCGAGCACAGTCGCAATGGAGACTATGCACCTACTCGTTTCGGGGCGCAGAGGGATGCCGTCAATATCCTCTTCCAGTCGATCACGACAAGCAACCCAGAGTCTTCCGTCGGCCTCATGAGCATGGGTGGCAACGCACCAGAGGTCCTCAGCACGTTGACGACAGAGCAAGGTCGTATCCTCGAGGGCCTGCACCGGACACAGAAGAAGATTGGTGGTGAGGTCAACCTAGCTACAGGCATCCAGGTGGCAAGTGTATGTGTAACCCTTTCCTCTTCTTCCTCTCCTTGTCTTCCCAGGAGATCCAGTTTTGCGAAGGAGTAGCAAGCTGACACGAGGTGTTCATGACGATTAGCTCGCCCTCAAGCACCGACAAAATAAGACACAGCGGCAACGCATCGTCGCTTTCGTCTGTTCGCCCGTCCAAGACACCGAGAAGACCCTGGTCAGCCTGGCCAAGAAGCTCAAGAAGGTCAACACATCGGTCGACTTCGTGCTGTTTGGCGAGACAGAGGGCAGCGAGACGTACGGAAAGCTGACCAAGTTCAACGAAAATGTCAAGTCCGGCGAGGGCTCTCATCTAGTGGCGATCCCCGCAGGCGTGGGCCTCCTGTCGGATCAGCTGGTCAGCTCTCCAATAATGCAGGGCGAGGGCGGCGCCGGTGTTTCCGGGGCCGGCGCAGATACCGGCAACGACTTTGGCGAGTTCGGCTTCGACCCCAATAATGATCCGGAGCTGGCACTCGCCCTGCGCATGAGTATGGAGGAGGAACAGGCCCGCCGGGACAAGCAGGCTCGTGAGGAGGCAGAGGCAGCGCAGAAGGCGTCGCTAGAGTCGGTCAAGGAAGAGGATGAGTCGTCGAAGCCGTTGTTGGATCAAAACGGCGAGCCAAGCGGCAGTGGTGGTTCGAAAGAAGACAAGAAGGATGGTGACAAGAGTGACGATAAGATGGACATTTCCTGATCTGCCAAGATCCTTTCTTAAGAGTCTGTTTTGCCTACAGGGCGTAAGCCAAGAAGGAGGAATAAAGAGTTTTCCTTCCCAAAGGTTGAATGCATGGGGATATATTATGGGAAGGAGGTGTTTATGGTATCCACGGGTTTGAGGTTTAGATTCTCGAATTACGAGGGGGCACGAGCTGTACCATACTTCAAGACACCAAACGAGGCACGATGACTTCCAGTGCTGCTTTCTATTCCGGCTTCGCTTCAAGTATATATGACCAAGATGAAAATTGTTCGTGAGAACGCCGTAACGCCTACCAACCATCCACTCCCTTTCCCCTTCTCCCCTCTCCGCCTAGGGTGCCCTCGCACTGGGGCACGGCTGTGTCCCCCCAGGAACTCATCTGTTGTTGATTTCCCGTATGTAACTGCTCAGCTTACGGTCGAACATCTCACACCGAACAGGCATCTCCAGCTGATAAAACGGGTTCTTCATGACATAGTCCGAGTACAGCTCGTAGATCTTGCGGGTAGTGACGTCCACGTTGGCCTGCGTGGTATCCGTAAACACCAGGAACTTGGTCCCCGTCATGGTGTTGAAGCACTGCAGGCGGAAGTTCTCTGTCTCCATGACCTCGAGGCCGGAAGATGGCTCGGGCCGGTTAGGAATAGCACCGGGTGCTGTTATTATGTGAGGTTGCTTGACTGGGTTGAGACGTGTTGTGATGGCATGAACACTGCGTTTATCTTCATTTTAGCATGTATATATACATGGATGCGGAGGGAAGTTAAGTGTGAGGGGTTCATGTACCCGTGAAATGTGCCTGCTATCACCAAATAGTCATTTGAGCTGAGCTGGTTGAGGCCACCCTCCTGGAATGTGCGGTTGTATATTAGGCCGCCTGCCTTGTTGATGATCATGAGTGCAAAGACAGTCCTGTGTATTGCTTTAGATGACTTCAACCAGTGATTTATTCATGAAGCAATGTTGTACTTACATGTTGGGAGAAGAAACTCCTGGTCGGCCCAGACAGCTCTCTGGCTCTCCCTCTCTTTCTCGCTATACAGGAGGAGACTTATGAACAGAAAAGAGTCTGAACAGGATGAACAGTCTCGTCGACTTTCAACTTGTTCTCACACTGGAGCAGAAAGAAGCCAGGTCAATACATTTATGAAGGAATGAATCAATCAAGGGATGTGGTCGCTGGAGGAAGAGTGAGGAGGCATCAGTCGTCCTCCCCTGAGATCACAAGTGAGGTTGAATAATACCTTCTAACGGACACTGGCAGAAGTGCACTGGGGGAGATCATTGTGCACCAGGGGCTAACTGGGTGGGTGCGTGCAGGGGTATGAAGTGCACGGACGCTGAGCGCTGCAAGGTCCTTCAATATTGGGGGCTCTAGAGGCTACCTTGCTTAGGCTTTGCTCTGTGCTTCTCTGCCATCACTTCGACCTTCAACAACGCCACGACAGCGCAACATTTACCCACAGGCCAGCTTTGCAGCTATTCAGAAACACCACTCTCTGGGACAAATAGCTGCGCTCACACAAGAGAGAGAGACGCTGCACAAAAAAAGGGTCATCGCACCCACCTCTCTCTCACACCCTTCCGGTCGCGCTCCCGCCTCCTCGACACTCTCTCATCCCCATCGCGACAACGACTCCGAACTGCCCCCTGCTGTCGCTCAGCGTGTATTCACACCAGTCAATATGGCAGAGCAGGCCAACTACACCAGCAACGGCCAGCAGTCGCGCCCCCGGCGCCCGCCCACCTCGCGACCCAAGCCCGTGGCCCGCGGCGACGAGCAGGCCGGCGCCGAGCTGAAGCTGGGCGAGTTCGAGAACGTGGACACGCTCACCCTGTCCGAGGCGTCGCTCGTCATCAACGCGCTGATCGCCAAGCGCCGCAACGACCGCAAGAACTTCCAGGAGTCTGAGATCCTGTCCAAGACCATCGACTACCTCGATGCGTTTGCGCGCTTCAAGCAAAAGGAGAACGTCGAGGCCGTCGAGCGCCTCCTCAGCTCGCACAAGCAGCTCAACAAGTTCGAGCGCGCCCAGATCGGTATGCGCTCGCCATATCCCCTGGAAGTGGCTCGTAGTTCAGTTTGCTCTAGGGAGGCGGGGTTGTGTGTGTGTTGAGAGAGAGGCGTAAAAAGGATAGAGACAAGAACCTGAATCTTTTTTTGGCTAACGCGGGTTCGCTGTTTGCTATGTATAGGCTCGCTCTGCTGCGACAGCGCTGAGGAGGCTAAGACCCTCATTCCTTCTATTGCCGACAAGATCGACGACGATGTCCTACAGGAGCTCCTAGACCAGATGGCTAAGCTCCAAGGCTAGAGCGACCTGCTTCGAGCGACACGCACGCGACTCCCTCTCTCTCTTTTCCTCCAGGGCCGATGGGGAACACAGTCCGGGTTGTTGAAGGAAGTAGAATGCTGCTGCAGCGGAAGTGGTCTTCTCACGGGACTTCACGATTTGCTAAAACTCTTGGTTGAGCAAAGGATACTGCGTGATGTTCGCCTGGGACGAAGTATTACCACCACTATTACTACTGCCACGACGATGACGACGACGAGAACGAGTCATAGAGGATGGACAGAGGAAGAAAAAAACATATTACGGCAACGGTCACGGCATCACGGTAAGGGGACACCAAAAAAAAAGGGAAGCTAGACTGAAGCAAGTTCTCCTTTCCTTTTTCATACGGTCATGGAGACTAAAGCATGGGACCGGCGTTGGGGAGGTGCACGAATCTGCTTTCGAAGGAGGGTCTGACTTTTCATTTTTCCCTCTTCCTCCTTGCTCTTCTGTTCATACGTTGTATACCCCCTCCCACCCAAAGTGTGTTTATTTGAGGAGTTGAAGAAGAACAAAAATGGAGGAAAACCAGGCAGGATTCAAGTGATCTCAAAGATATAGAAGGAATTTGCATGTCATGCCTCTAGGCTCTTCTCTGTACATGCCATGTTGCAGTGCTCCCTGTAGCCTTCCTTGGAAATCCCCCATCTCATAATGCCAGTGTTCTGGTTGATATGCTGGCAATCAGGCCCAATACGGCTGTATTCCCTTTCCTTGGCCGTAACACGATGATCGCGAAAGCCTGGCTCACGCACGAGACCCGCACGCCCGGGTTCGAAGTTGGCCAACTCGTGGCGTCGCCATGGGCATCCCCCTCGGCGCAGGACTCAGCATATGGAAGTTGTGCTCCCCGGCGCACGGCAACGGACTTTCTAGCCGCCGCCCACTCTCGATATCGGCCGGGGAGGAAGATGAGCAGTCTTTCTGTCGCTGTGCGGGGCTTTTGCCGAGAGAGGAGGAGTGGAGTGAGGAGCATCATGAACTGTGGTCCAGGGGGTGATAGTGATAGGAGTGGTAGCAGTCATGATGGCGGTCCTCGACGGGACGACCGTTGGGCTGCAACGGGAGGGGAGGACAGGGCTTGTTGACGTTCAGCTGGCGCCGTGAGTCCTGCTTCTGCTGCTGCTGCTGCTGCTGCTGCTGCTGCGGCCGATAGTAAAACGGCGTGGTGGCCACGAGCCTGGCCTTTCGCGTGCGCGTCGCCTCCTCGTCGCCTACCATGCTGATCCTGCCATTGCGCCATAGCGTGCAGAGCACGAGGGCCATGAACAAGCATAGGATGGCGGAGGCGGTTAGGTTAACTGCGACTAGGGTGGTGGGGAAGGCCGGGGTGTTGTTGTTGTTGTTACCGGACGCCACCGTGGGTGTTGGTGCTCCTGCTGAAGAGGATGTATATGATGAGGGCTTGATGCTGGCGGTGGCCGAGAGGATGTTTGTCGGTGTGGGGGCCGTCATCGAGAGGGTGAAGTGAGCAGTGGTGATAGTGGTGTTGCTCAGAGGTACAGTCTGAGGTGTGTTTGAGGCTGATAGTGTGGTCGTCGTGGTTACAGTCTTCGTGACGGGAGGGACCGAGAACATGTTAGCTGTGGTTTTTGGAGGAGGAGAGGACGTCGAAATGGGAGGAGGAGGAGGAGGAGGCGTCAGAGTCCTCTCTGGCGCTGTCGACTCGGGCATGGTCGTCCCAGTCGGTGCCAGGGTCAATGATGTTCTCGCCACTGTCGATGTCCTCGCCAACGTTGTCGATGTTGTCTCTGGGTCCACAGGCTCGTTTTCCAACGCACAAAACGCCCCCAGGCCACACGGGTCGACCGAGCAGCAGCCCACGAAGCCATTGTCCGCACACTCGTACCAAAGGAAGCCCGCTGGGCAGTTCTCAGCCACCAGGTCGCGGCGACGACCATATGCTGTTTCGTCGCGCATGGTTGGGCGGTGTTTCTCTGACCGTGTATTCAAAGGGGTGAAAAGGGAACGAAAATAACTCTGGTTCTTCTTTCTTTTTGGCCCAAGGGGAGGCGGGAAGGGGAAGGGAAGTTGTTGGGCAGGGGGCAGACCACTGTCCAACTTTCGCAGCGCAGCAGCAACATAACTGATTCACTGAAAGAAGGTTGTCTCACAGGGCCTATTCAAAGAAAATTGGGGGAAATAGGACAAAGTATTTTCTCATGTGTGGAGAGAGGGAGGGGTTGGGGGGGCAAGAGGGAGGAATGGTGATTAGCGAGGCAGCACAAAAACATATTTCGATCAAGGACTCGACACCTAGCAAAAGCTCAAGTCATGAAATGGAGCGAGCTTGAAAAGCTTCACTTGACTGGAGATCAAGGTAGAGTTCTCAAGTACAAGGTTCAGTGGATGATGGGCAGGATGCCATTAGTGGGCAGACACAAACATCTTATCCCAACACAATGTCGACTTGAAGGCTTTTGATCTGCTCAACGAGATATGCCGCTTGTGGTTGGATACTCTTGGACGACTGCCATCCCAGTTTTCAGTCGCAGTCGACACTCACATGCAAGATATACCCAGAGTAGCAAATACAGTTTTTTCTTGACTGACCTGCAACTGAGCTTTCGACCACCATGAACTACCCTACTCCACACTCACCACTCACTCCTTTCAATCACACACATGTACCTATGCCAGACTTGAAAATCCTACCACTCGCAATGCCAGCCAACAAACCTATACTCATCACGAAGTCCACTGTACCAACAATGAATGAACTGTCTGAGAATCTGCACGGACAGTGGTGTGTGGTGTACAGTATTTGTTTTTTAAAAGGGCTTTCCATGTTAGTATTTGATAGATTTTCTAAAGGAGGTAGGATAGGAAGTCGCATTTTTTTTATACATTTTTTGCAGTATGATCTATATTGTCTCATTAAAAATCAGAACGTGAGAGAGGGAGAGAAGATTCAAAAAACAAAAATAAAAACCGGGGGGGGGGGCATAATTCACTCCCACCTTCTCAAGATCCAGCAAGCGTTCCATCATTAACTGCAATCATCATACCATTGTCCTTTCATCATCGACCAGGCCCGTCCTTCTCGAAAGCCAAAATGCAGCGAGCGTGGGAAAGCTCCTCCTTGGATGCCTGCGCCGCGTGAGCGTGTGCATGTTTGGCGAATACCCTTCCTGTGCGACGTTCCATGAACAGGATCGGTACATGGGACGAAACAATGACATCAACAGGTGGAAACAAACAAGTGAGATCCCAAAACATCTGATTGACAGCGTTCCACGAGGTAACATTTTGTGAATGGGTTGGAGAGAAGTGCTGTTCTGATTAACCCTCTTTCTTCTCTTCTCTCATGCAATTATACATGTATACGTCAGATTTCCCACTCGCAATAACCTTCCTGATGCGGTGTCATTGCGTGCGCGGGCGCCCAAACTCCCATAAACCATCGAGCCAAACTCATAGCTTCTCCAGCAGCAATTTAGCACCCGCATTGCCGACCGGCCGCCGGTCCTTCTTGAAAGCGCCGCCCTTCTTCTGCTTGCCGCCCGCACCGCCCTTCTCTCCGCCTTCCTGCTCGGCCTCTGGCTTCTTGACCGGCTCCGTGGCGGCCTTCTGCAGCTCTGCCTTGTGTTTCTTCAGCACCTTCTTGATCTTCTCCTTCTGCGAGAAGCTGTCCGACTCCAGGAGAGCCACCACTACGAAGGAGCTGCGGCTGGTCGCCCAGGCCGTCATGTGGTCCTTGATGATGGGGTAGAGGATGTTTGCAAAGTCCAGCGGAGGCTCGACAATCTTGATCTTCTTGGACGCCTTGTCAAAACGGCCGCCTTGGATAAGAGTCTTGAACATTCTCTCCGCCCAGGCTGTCTGGGATGGATGCGGGTATTCTCCCGTGTACAGCTCCTCACTGTTCTCCGAGGCCGCTGGGTCGCCCGCGGCGGCCTCCGCTACTGCTTGTAGGGCTTGGCTCTTGTCTCCGTCTGCGTCAAGGAGCACGTCTGTCACAAACTGGCAGCCGAAAGAAGTCGAGACAAGGTCGCGGGCAGATGTGGCGATAGCCTCGAGTAGGGCCGGGGACATGGCAGCCACAAGCTCCTTGCGCCGTATCTCTGGGTCCTTCTTGCTGGTTGTCTTGCGGACCTCATGGACCTCCTTGAGGATCTCCAGGTCCGCGCTCTGGCTCAGCGGGAACAAGGCCCGCGACATGCCCTCGAATGGATACAGGATGGTTGTTCGAGCATTGATGTCGTTGGCGCAAAAGATGATGTTCTGCTTTTCCTCATTTTTGCCTAATATTTCAGGGAAAATGGCCTTGGCGGTCATGACGGTGTCGTCTATCACATCGTAGGCCGTAAGGATAACCAGGTGGCCATACTGATCGCCGCACATGGCCTCAAAGGTCTCCTTGTAGAGCTTCAGATACTGTCTCCTGTCCTTTGCACCTCCATGCGCCAGCAGGAGACAGGCTAGCCTCGACCCAGACTTGGTAAACGCCAGGTTCTTGAGCAGGTCCCCAGTCTCATCGTCCTTGACCTTTTGCAGGAACTCGGTATGTTCCTCAGTGCCCGCCTTCAGGTTCAGGAAACACTGAAGCATGGCGTCGTGCAGCATGGTGAAGCCGTTCATCTTCTTTTGCACAAGTTGGTCGATCATGCTCATCAGGTACTTGATGATCGGACCTCGCTTTTCCGGGTGCTCCTCCAGAATCTGCGACAGCTCAGCCGTGTTGTCGTCTCCCTCGGACCTAAAGAGCGAGAACTCCGGCCCATACCATTCCCGCAGGATGACGGCCTTCTGCTCCTTTGTCGCGACGCCACGGTAGATGTCGTCGAGGATCCACGAGGCTTCGGGGTGGTTGATGAGCTTTCTGACCTTGCCGTAGAACTCAGGGATGATCATGTCCCGAATCTCGGGGTCGTTCTGGATCAGCATCTTGCCAATCAGGAACTTGGCATATTTGCTCTCAGCCAGCTGCGCGTATGTGCCCTGCAGCTCCTTGGTGATCGTCTTGCGCTGCTCGGGTTTGGCGTATTTCAGGGCGGTCTGCACGGCGCGCACGGAATCGTGCTTTAGGACAAAGTCCTTGACGCGGCCGGTGATGATTTCGAACAGTTCGTCGACCAGCTTCTGGCGCTCCTCTTTGGGGACGTGGGACTTGCGGCGCAGGCGCTCCCAGATCTTCTTGGTCCTCTGCAGCTCCTCGGCGAGGGGCCTGGCGGCTTTTCGATCTTTGGCCAGCTGCTTCTGCTTGATGTGGGATTCTCTCGAGGTTTCGCCTGGTTCTTGTCAGAAATCTCATCCTCCCACCCAAAAGATCGTGTATGGCACGAGGGGCGCAGTGTCTTGGTACACACCCTTCTCAAACTTCTTGGCTGGCTGGGCGCTGGCGCCATCGTACTCCGAGGAAGCTGGCTTGGACTTCTTCTTCGCAGGCGGTGCGACGTCCTCATCGTCCTCCTCTCCATCGACAGAAACATCATCGCTGCTGTCATCCGAGGCGTCCTCGTTCCGCCATAGCTTCCTCGTCGACTCGGGACCCTCCTTCTTGCCCGAGAACTTCTTGGCGGGCTTGCCTTCGGTGGTGGCAGAGGCCTTTCGCTTCTCACCGATCTTTGCGCTTTTCGTTGCCATCGTTTCTGATCCAATCTAATTGGGAACGATGTACAGAAGTGAAAGTGCTGGTAGAAAGAAAAGGGCGAGGGTGGGAAAGAGAGGAAAGAGGATGGGGCGGGTTGCACCTGCATGCGCGCGCTGGGGGAAAATTTCAGGACTTAGAAAATATTCGACAGGGGTCCAGATCTTATCGCTGATAAGCCCCACGACGACTCTCCCGGCCCTACCTAGCTCGACTATTCCTCCTCTTCCTCGTCCGTAACCATGATTATAGCCTAGTTCAGGTTACCCCTCCAAAGCATCACTCTTTCTGTACCTTCACGGCGCGGCACATATTCCTTGGCCAAATCACACTGGACAGGCCTTCGTGTGCGTTCAAACCGCAAATCATCCAAAAATGGGTCGCGAAGAACAAATAGAAGAGCGAGAAGTGCTCGACTCCATCTTTCCAGAAGAAATCACAGGTGTGTCCTAAAAGGAAATTGCTTTGCAAACCTCATGCACAAATGATGATGATGAGTCCAGCAGCATCTGAACATTCACTGACACACAGGCAGACATAAATGAAACCGAATTCAGGATATCCATCATCCTCGACATAGAGGACGACTTGCCCGAGAACCCCCAGCCCGTCATGGTCCTCACGGTGCGATACCCTCCAGACTACCCAGACAAGGCCCCCCACCTCGACCTCTCCACCGACGACGGCAGCGAGAAGCACCCGCTCTTCAGCGTAGCCGACGACAAGACCGCCCTCCTCACAGCGCTCCAGCCCGTGATCGAGGAGAACATGGGCATGGCGATGGTCTTCACCCTCGTGACGACGCTCAAGGAGGAGGCCGAGCAGCTCGTACTCCGCCGCCGTGAGGACGTCGCCCGCGCCCACGAGGAGGTCCTTCTCGCCGCCGAGCGCGAGGAGAACAAGAAGTTCCACGGCACCCCCGTCACGCGGGACACGTTCCTGCAGTGGCGGGACGGCTTCATTCGCGAGATGGAGGAGCAGAGGTTGCGCGACGAGGAGGAGAGGGCTGCGGAGATGAAGAAGGCCCGTATAAAAGACCCCACGAGGCTGACGGGGCGGCAGCTCTGGGAGTCGGGCCTGGCGAAGGGTGAGGAGGCTGAGGAGGCTGAGGATGATGCGCCTGTGGAGGAGATCGACAAGCTCAAGGTCTCAGCATCCTAAGAGATAATTGATTTGGGGTGGCTGTTGGAACTGGATTTCCCAGTAGTCAAATCACACCCCCGTTCCCAAAGACATTCGTGAGTTGTTGCCACCAATTCGTCATCCTGAGACCATAGTTTTTATAATTCTCTCCAAAGGAATAAACATTGTGTGTGTGTGTGTGTATGGCCGAGAGCATCGCAAGCTCAGGAGAAATGCTCAGCATCGCATCTTTTACCGGTCAAAATATGACTCCTCGTTATCATGCGACTACAAATGATCATATTTAACCATTTGGAACGCGGGCATTGGTGTCTCAGCCATCATCTCCGTCAGCCAGTAGAGACAGCCCAGCCAACAGCAGTCCATGAGAAGCACTGGCAGTAGGGAGAAAAGACATTTGATATATCCAAAGCGGTGCCAATTGACTGGCCCGCCATGGTTATTATTCCAAGATAACTAAAGGTGGTTGGCGGTATTCTATGGAGCCAAGCAGTCTTGATGATCCAACCAGGCCCTTCGGCTTGTCCTTCACCCATCTGTCCCTCCATGCTACTTTTGAATACACCCCCCACATAGTCTTGAAGCGAGGTTATTAGACCCAAAAAATAAAATAAAAAAGGTGGAGGCCGTGCTTTATGAATACATGTAGACAACAGCAGCCTCAGAGGCAGATATGCCGAGACTTGTTTGTGTCCAGGAAACATTAGATAGAAGGACGGCGCTTCGAAAGCGTAGCCGTCGGTATATATATAGATGTGTGTATTCGGCGGTAGGGTGGGCGAGCCGCACAATGCTTCCCGAGAAGCTCGAACATGTCCAATCCCAATAATAAGCAAGAAAACGCCGATGCTGGTCTGGTTTCCAGGACAGGGATGCAAGCCTCCTCGTGACGGACGCTGGTAGTCCAGTAAAAAGTGCAGGTCCCGATGGGGACCGGGGGGTATCGCGTGCTGATATGCTCAATCGGTGTAAATGCATCATGCAAACGATCCAAAAAATGTGACGATGCTCTAGTGTTGGTACAGCCATCAACTCATGCCAACTCTCTTTTTTCCCTCTCTTCCGTATTAGTTCGTGATGGTGTTGAAGCGTTCCTGGAAAGCCCTGACCCTCTCAGCCTCGAGCTGTTTCTGGAGCTTCTTGGTCTCGCGCGCGGCGGCCTCGCGCTCCTCCTGGAGGGTCATGACATCGATCTGGGCCGTGTTCATCCTACTCACGACCTCCTGCATCTCGAAATCAGCCGTGACGAGAGCCTTCTCGAGCTCGGCGATGCGCTCCTTCAGCACGTCAACCTGCTTGTCGTCCTCCTCCTCCTGCTCCGTCGTGGACGGGCGGGCCCGAGAGCTCTTCCTCGAGTGCGAGCTGAGCATACGGGGGAGTCTCCCGCCCGAGCTGGGCGACAGAAGTGGTGACATGGGTGACTTCGGAGGGAACAGCCGCGGGGACCTCAGTCCGCTGCCGTTATCACTCCGGCGCTGCAGGCTGCCGTTGTTCGCCTCTCGCAGCGAGGCCAGCTCCTCCTCATGGCGGTTGACGCGCTCTTCGGCTGCTGTCTGTGCCGCCACAACCTGGTCTTCGAGCACCCTCATGCGGTTCTGCATGCTAGCGAGGCGGTCCTTGTTGGCCTTCTGGGTGGCCTCGCCTCTCGCGAGGGTGTCGGCAAGGCGGGTGCGGAGTGACGCGTTGATAGCCAGCTGGGAGCGGACCTGCTGCGTGAGCTCCTCGACCCGGTTCGCCGAGTCCCGGAGCTGGTCTGCCAGATCGCCCTCACTCTCGAGGTGTGCCTTCTCGGCTTCCTCGAGGCTGGCGACCTGGTCCTGCATAGCAGCTGCTTCGAGGCGGGCATCATCGCGCTCAAGGAGGGCCGCGGAGAGCGAACGCTCAAGTCGTTTCATGGCAAGCCTGGTCTTCTCGTCCTGAGACGCGCTGGTGCCACCAATATCCAGGTCCTTGATACCATCAAGTGCCTCCATATAGGACTTTTGCAGATCCTTGTAGGCCTTCTCGAGGGAGGACGAGGTAACAGCCACGCCAGGCTTGCCTGTAGCCGAGCTGCTGCTGTAGCGCGAGAATGCATCCGGGATGAGGATGTCCTTCTCGTTGAGGAGGGCCCTCAGCGAGGTGATTTCTTCCTCGGCGCGGTCCAGGTCGCTCTTGAGGCCTATGAGGCCCTTCTCGACCTGCCACTTCTGCTCGATGGCCTCTTCAGCCCGCCGGCGCAGCACATTGACTTCTTCGCGCAGGGTTGAGACCTCCTTCTCAAAGCCAGCCTTCCGTGGCGAAGCAGAGAGGAGACGGTCGCGCTCGACCTCCAGAGTCTTGATCTTCTTCTCATTCTCTCGGTTCTGGAAGTCCTGTCGGTCGAGTAGGTTCTTCAGTGCAGTGTGCAGGGCATCACGCTGGGCCTCCACGTCCTTGAGCCGCTCGGAAAGGGCTTCTCTAGACTCGACGTGGCCGTTCTTGACGGTGTTTGATCTGCTCAGGCCGGCGGTGTGTATCCCAGACGGTGGGCGCCCGAGCTTGAAGGATTGTCCGGTGATGGAGCTCGACCTGAGACGCGCGAGCGAGTCGTGCTTTGTCTTGGTGTCGCGGAGCGCCTGAAGCTCCTGCTGCATCTTTGTCGTCTCATATGCCAGCTTCTCGCTGTCGGCCTGCTGCGCCTCGAGGCCTTCGACGCGGGCCTTGAGCTGGGGGACCACCTCATCTCTAAGGTTGTCGCGCTCCAGAGAGGCGCTCTCCAGCTCGCCCTTGAGCGCAGAGAACAGATCCTCGAAGTTGTCCTTGACCTGCTTCTCTTCAGACAACCGGCGGCGAAGATCCTCACAGGTCTTCTCGAGTTCCTTGACCCTAGCGTCGGCGTCCTTGCTGGTCATCTGAGCCGTGTCGGCCTGGGAGGCCTTCTCGGCGAGTTCCTTGATCTGCTGGTCGAGCACACTCCGGCGGCCGCGCTCCTCCTGGAGCTTGTTGGTCAACTCTAACCGCAGCTGCGCCCTGTCCTGCTCGGCCCTGCGCTGGATCTGCGCGATCTCCTCCTTGGATGTCTGTTCGCTGTCGCTGGATTTGCTGTAGCCCGAGTCTGAGAAGTAATCACTGGTCCTCTTCCCAGGTGCCTGGGCAACTTCGGCCTGTAACCTCTCCACGAGATCTTCTAGATCCATCTCGCGCCGAATGGACGAGGCCAATTCGGCGCTGATGGCCTTCAGCTCGTCCTCCATCTCCTCGATCTCGATGATGGCGGCTGCTGAATAGGAATTCGGCGGGGTGGGGAAATATTTCTCGATATGCACAAGGGCACTGCCCTTTTGTGTATTTGACTGTATTGGAATGGGTTTTCCTTGTGCCTCTGGAGATTCATCGGGGAGAGATTCTTTTCTCCTCGGTGACGTAGGCGACGGGATGGGGGAGTAGTCCTCCTGGCGGCTACTGCTGCTGCTGCTGCTGCTGTTGCGGTGCTGATCGGTGATGGCGGGAGATGGTTGTCCCCAGCCAAAGAAGCTGCTGATCTTGGACGAGCCGACGGGGGATTTTACTACTGGTGAGATTGGTGGTGATCTCGGCAGAGGTTTGTTGAGGCTGGAAGCACTGTCTGGAGGTCGGCTGAGGGTAGAGGCAGCCTGTTGGACGTCTGAGTTTGGATGATCGAAAACTAGCTGTTGAGGGATAGATTTTCGACCAGTCAAAGACATATTACTGCTACTAGTACCAAGACTATTGGCAGCAACTGGCTCGGATGCTTCCGTAACAACGTGGTCGGAGTCCGGTAAGGCCTGGTCGGTGACGTGAGCTGCTACTGCTGCTGTCAAAGAAGGCCTGTGTGGTCCCAGATCAACGCCTGTTTGAGAGTAAGCAGGGTTGGCGTCAGGAATGTTGTTTCGTGTCTCCAGCTGAGAAGCCCTAGCAGGCCCGCTCGGTGGTGATGGCCAATTGTAATCAAGGCTGTTGTTTTAAAACGTAAAGATTTCAGTTAGTATGACGAGGAAGAAAAAGTAAATAAAAAAAACTTTAAATTTTCTTTCGGTCTACTCCTTGCTGGTAGTAGTAATCTGGGAGTAAACAAGGTTGAAACATACTCGTCTTCGTAGTCGGACTGCTCCTCCTCAAGAGGGGTGGGTAGTGCGGCTTCAGCAATCGGACCTTGGGCCTGGTGCTTGGGAGCCAGCGCGTACAAGTCAGGACTGTTGAGAGAATAATAGCCAGAGTCAGGCGGATCCAGGTCATGCAGCATACGAGAAGCAGACCCAGCAGCAGCAGAGGAGAAGCGGATAGCCAACGGCGAGGCGGTTGGGCTGAGTGGCTTTCTCCGGATCGGAGACTGGCTACCCAGCGAAGCAAGAGAAGCCGCCAGGCTATGGGATCTGGTGCTCCTGGGACTATGCAGAGATTCTGGCAGAGGACGAGGCGGCAAGACAGTATGGGCCGAGACCGCGTCGGGACGGAAGGAGGGGGGCGGCTGCTGCTGCTGCGGTGGCTGGCCGTGCCCTTGTCCCTGAATGTCCTGGTGGCCGTCGTGAGCGAGGGTGAGATCAGATGGAAACTGCGACTGGCGGTGGTAGTCGTGTTGGTGGTCCTCTAGGTGGTCGTGGTCGTGGTGGTGGTGTTCAGCATCGGCTGGTGCAGGCACAGGATGAGGAGCAGCAGCAGCAGCAGCAGCAGCAAGGCTAGATGAGGAGGGGCCGACAGATGAAGCACCTAGTGTATCAGGTGTCTGGGCAGCGGCTGGGGAGCCCTCGGAGACCTGGTCGAATCCGTAGTGGTCGTATGCTTCCAGGACATCCTCATCAGCATAGTCCTGGTGCAGGTCCAGTTCCGATGGAACAGGCCTGGCAACCACAGGTTGTGACATGTTTGTGTGTGTGCCTGGTTCAGGTCGTGAGGGAGGGACGGGACGACTTTGTCTCGGTTCGATTGGCCAGTTGGCGACACTCAACCACACATTCAACCAGACATGGCCCGTCTTTTGTCGATCCTTGGCGATAAAAAGGCTCCAGAAAAGCAGAAACCTCGTATAAGCAAACGGATAAAGAGGGAGAGGGAGGAAGAGAGAGAGAGAGAGCGGAGTCGATATATCAAAAATCGAAAATACGACCGAGCCAAAGCCTACACACACGACCTTGGGGAAATGCAACAGTGAGAGGGACTATAGACAAAAGGAAATCGGGAGTCGAGCAGACTTTGGACTGACTGGAGCAAACAAGGGGCCCTGTAAGGACCAGCATTTGAAAGGGGCGGCATGGGCCATTGTTGGTGGGCTTGGTGGGGTCCTCTAACCATGGTAGCGTGGTGGTGTGTGGGTAGGTAATCCTTACGACAGACGTCTCTCCCATCAGGCCGCTCTTGCGCCGATTAAGCCTGAGCCCCCAAATCCCTTGCGGCCAAGGGGAGGAGGGCCCCCCCCTCTATCCCCTGGTTCAGGGGCCACCGCGGAGATGATTGGGTCTTTTCTGTCGTTCCTTCAGGGGTGCGCCCGCCAGCGAATCGCTCCTGGCCCAGATTGAGAAAGGCGGATGTACTATAGTACCATGTCACCGTAGCGGCAGCAGTAGACGGAGGAGGCCTTCAACGTCTAATGGCTGTGTGGAGAAGAAGGGTGCTTCACTACCTTGAGAAGACCTTGGCGGCTGGGAAATCGTCTCAAAGATTCCAGTGGTTCCCCTTCTTCTCTGCAGAAACGAGATGGCGTGTGCCATCCACCCTTCGCGCGCGTTATCGTTCCCAGGAACCGTGTCATGATTGGTCCCGAGGTTTCATGGTGTGCTCGCAAGGGGATGGTTTTTCGAGCCAATAGCCAGCGCGTGCCTTGCAGATTCCTTCTCTGAGCAGCTAGCCATACACCTAGAATCTGGTAAGCTATTTGGCTAGTTAATCAAAGATTGTTGCTCGAGAGTGGAGGGCAACCGACAGCCTGTCAATTCTCGTCTCCCGAGATGAGGCCCCCCCCCCTCTTAAGCCACGCGTGATATAGTTCGGCGTTGTCGTTCCTCCTCCCAAGACAAAGAACTGATCCCAGGATTTGTCCATAACAGAACAGAGCGGCCACCCTGGGGAGGGGAAAAAAACGTCGGTCCTCTATAGGGATGTGACCGGAGAGATTAAACAGATCCAGTTGCCCCACTTCCCCAGCTGGATCGGGAAATTGGTCCAAAATTGATGCTCTGTCATCAAAGATACGAAGATCCCATCCATGACGATGATGATGGTGCTGGCAGGCCACGAGTCCTGGACGCGTTTCTTCTGGGCTGCCGAGGTGAGCCAACGACTGGCCGACAGAGTCGAGCAGGAGGCATTGCTTGGGTTTTGGCACGTCAAAGGTGTATGACTGTAGAAACCTATAGCTGAAAGCAAGGGTGCCAATGTGTTCAAGGGTGCTGGTGGTCTTCTTGAGGAGGTGACCTGCTGGGTTGGGTCCGGTCGGGTCCCCAAAGTTCAGACGAGAAAGAGAAAAAGAGACCCAGGCCCTCGCAGAGCTGGACTGGGCTAGACTCTCTCAGCGGGCAAGGGCAAAAGACCCTTAGCGCCAAGCCAGAGATCTCTTCCCCCTCCCAGGATGGTCTAGCGTCAGGAACGGCGCAATGGCCCCCACCCCCTTCCGCCCGTTCCCCCCCTAGCCCTCATCTTCTCACGCTTCCCAATTCGTGATATCGGATTGTATAACGTAGTATCTCTAATTTCCCAGCATCAACTCGTCCATACCATTTTGGCAGAAGCGATCGCCACCAGGTTGCAGATCTCTCGTTCCCTCGCAGGGCACCGAAGAATTGTCCAAAGATTAGAAATGCCTCTCGTGTTTGTATGCGTACAAAGTGATATCAAACAGGGCCTTCATAGAGAAAGTATATTCTGTGGTGCGACTATGTACTCGGTGCTATGGTAGACCAAAAGCAAAGGGCTGAGACAATCAGGACCCTTGATCGACGTTCAGTGTCGGAACCATGATGGCATAGTAGAGAAGCTGTCACTGCAAAAGTTAATTATGCAGAAGCCTGTATCCAACCAGGGACCAGGCCAGTATTCCCTGCCCACGCACATGTATATGATCCACGGCATATACAATGCAGTACGTTGGTCTAAAACTCTGTATGGTAGACGACCATCATAGTCATTGGAAGGACAACATCAAAGTTCAACGGCACTTGCAGGAGTTTTAGGAGATGCTTACGGTGATATGTACTGACTGCACTTGCTGGCGGTAGCATCAGTAGCAAAACGCACACCAGAAGGTGTACGAGGAGGGGTCATGACGTGTGCGTTTGGCTCAAATCGCTTTCTCTGCCGAGGTCGCTCATGGTTATTCCTCAGCATGCAACGAGTTTGTCAAGATTCATTTCCCTGCCGGCGCAGTTCTTTGTTGTTCCAGATACAGTTGGAGTCGTTGGTTACGCAAAGCTGGCAATTTGTTGTAGAAACCACCCTGAGATCAACGACGTCAGCAGGTTAGCATCTATCTTGGCTAATCTAGTCTTGGTTGACGATGCACCAAATAATGTCCTCAAACCTTCAGTACACAAAGACAGAATGAAGACGAGAGTCCCTCAGTTCTCCTCCTATGAAAAAGCCGGCATTGATGGATGGCTTGCTCACGAATCATGATGGCTTCGAGAATTCTCCGCAAGATCACGGCCACACTGCAGATCAGCAGCAATGACGACTAAACCATCCCCTCAGCCGGTCTCGGCTGGAGATGCAACACCCTCTTCATACTATCGACCGTAGCCGTCGGCCTCTTCACCGATCTCTTCCTCTACGGCCTGGTCATTCCCATCCTCCCCTACATGCTGCACGACCGCCTCGGCATCCCGGCAGACCAGATCCAGTCCCACGTCGACGGCCTCCTCGCCGCCTACGCCGGCGCCTCGGTGCTCTTCAGCCCTGCCGCGGGCTACATTGCCGACCAGACATCTACCCGCCAGGCGCCGTTCCTGGCTGGGCTGCTCACGCTGGTCTTTGCGACCTTGTTGTTGTTCGTGGGCACCAGTGTGCCTACGCTCGTCGTAGCTAGGATCCTGCAGGGCGTCAGCGCGAGTTTCGTATGGACGATCGGGCTGGCGATGTGTCTGGAGACTGTGGGGCCTGAGAATCTAGGCAAGACCATTGGTTCGGTGGGTGGGCTCTCTGTATAGAGAAAATAAAAGGGAGAACGGAGGCAAAGCTGACCCATCGGAGAGACAGATCTTCAGCTTCATCTCGGTCGGGAGCTTCATGGCACCGCTTCTCGGCGGTGTTCTGTACGCCAAGGCGGGCATCAACGGCGTCCTCGGCTTGGGCATCGCCGTACTGGTAATCGACTTGATCATGCGGGCCCTCGTCATCGAGAAGAAGGTGGCGAGGCGGTACCACATCTCCGCCGCCTTGTATGGGCCACAGGAGGATGAGGACGAGGACAGGCACGAGGCAGAGCATCGACGTCAAACAGATGATCAGCCAGCAGCCGAGGCCGACGAGGAGCAGCCATTGCTACCACAACTCGCCCAACAAAGGAAGAAAGAGCAAGAGGGCTTCAAGCTCTCCAAAGACCAACCCTCCCTCGCCCACAAGCTCACCATCCTCCCCTGTCTGGCCTCCCCGCGCCTCCTTACCGCTCTCCTTGTCGCTCTCATCCAGGCCCTCCTCCTCGGCAGTCTCGACGCCACCGTGCCCACCACCGCCCAGGAGCTCTTCGGCCTCGACCCCCTCCACGCCGGCCTGCTCTTCTTACCCCTCGGCGCGTGTGATCTCGTTGTTGGACCCCTGGCGGGGTGGTTCGTCGACTGGTACGGTACCAAGCCCGGTGCTGTGCTTGGATATGCCTTTCTGGTTCCCGTGCTCGTGCTGCTGCGTCTCCCTCACAGGGTCGAGGAGGGCGGTGAAAACAGTCAGCAGCAGCAGCAGCAGCAGCAAGTCTTATTATACGGCGGCCTGCTTGCGCTCTGCGGGGGGGGGAGGGGGCTGGCGGTCATCGGCGCGCCTTCTATCGTGGAGAGCGGGTCCGTGGTCCAGAAGTACTACGATGCCAACCCAGAGTTCTTTGGGGACCAGGCTCCGTATGCGCAGCTGTATGGGCTCAACTCGATGGTGTTTAGCCTGGGGCTGACGGTTGGTCCGGCGCTGGCGGGGGGCTGAAGCAGAAGATGGGCTATGGGAATATGAATGCCGTGCTTGCGGGGATCAGTCTAGGCACAGCTCTGTTGTGTCTTGTCTGGCTGGGTGGGAAGCCTGGGTTTCTCCTCAGGAGAAGAAGAGGGCGATCATGACTTGTCAACCATGTCCTGGTTTTATCCTCATATCTAGCTTATTGGTATAGCGTTCTCGATTGACATTCTCCACAGTACTACCCAGCGGAGAAAGCTAGAGAGGGAAGCAAGCGACCAAAAGACATTCATACTCCCGTCTGTGTTTCCGTTCCCAGAACCTTTCATGACAGCCACCACGATCATTCCAATATAGAACTACGCAATGCTGTGTTGGGAGGAGGTGGACAATACATTGAATCTGGGATACGGTCGCTCAGCAGTGGCATGAGATAGTACGAGACAAGACACACGACGATGTGTATTTATTCAACGTGGTGTAGAGTTATTAACCCCTTTAATCTACAGCAATGATATTCGCTATCAAAGTAGGTAAGCATAATGGCAGCGTGAAGAAGGGATGGGCCCCGAACAGGGACGAGAAAAGCAAACAGAAAACCCCCCAGGCCACGAGCCCTTGCCTGTCAGACGCATCATTATTTCCGCCGCTCTCTCCGCATTAAGAACGTCACCATCCACGCAAGCAGGATTGAGATGCATGACTTAGCGCACGTAGTTTGTACGTACAGGAATAGCCGAGTCCTGATCAGCCAGTGGCAATGTGCATCGACGACGACGACGCTGCCGTGGTTGGCTGCAACGAGCTGACTGCATCTGGAAGGACACAGCATAAAGAGAGGGTCTCCAGGTCGACTCTTCTCTGCTGTATTACACTTGATCTGAATCATCACACACACTCTGCGAAGACACACTCACACAAACCTACTGCCACAACCCCAATATTATTACCCCAACAGGAACAACAACACCAACAACACCATGGACCTAACCAAACAACTTCTGGCCCTCAAGGTCCCAGACGAACTATGCCTCTCCCCCAACGGCCAACAAGTCACCTACACAGCCAAGACAAAATGGGACCACAAGCCCAAGGACGCCCACGTCAGCAGGTCCATCTGGCTCGCAGACACCAGGTCGGAAAAGTCCTCGCGCAGGCTGACGAATGGCGATTTCAACGACCGCGACCCGCAGTGGGCACCAGACGGCCAGGCCATCGCATTCCTCTCGGACAGGGGCATACGTGGTAAGAGTTGCGCCGTTTATTTCGTTGGGGCTTTGCCATCGTCGTCGAGTCCCAAGGCCATCACACCAAGCGACAGCAAGCAGGACATCTCCAAATACCGCTTCAGCCCAGACGGGAAACACATCTTGTTCATCGCACGGCCCGCCAAGACCGCCGCGGCCCAGGAGCGCGAGGACGCAGGGGACGACGCGCAGGTCTGGGGCGAAGAGGAGGAGAGGGGGCAGCGGCAGTTCGCGCACCTGTACCGCGTCGACATCGAGACAGGCGCTGTGGAGACTGTGTGGGACAGGAAGGCCGAGGTTGTCGACTTTGCGCTGGGAGAGGACGGCACTGAGGTGGCTGTCGTGACGGAGAAGTCGGCACACATTGAGAGTCAGTTCCTACACGGTTGCGATATTACGACGTTCAGGCTTGGTGGCTCGAAAGGACTGGAGAGGGGAGGAGAAGGAGGAGGAGGAGAGAGGAGCATTCACCTGCCTCGAAAGCTGTACGATCTTACTTGGTGCGGACAGACACTGCATTTCCTCACCTACAACGTGCCTGAGAACTCATCGACAGGGCTGGCAGTGTACGCCGTCGACTTTTCTCCAGAGGGCCAGACAGGAAAAGACGAGTTGAAGTACAGGAAGGTGGCCTGCGGCGAGGAGAACTGCGCCCAGCCTGGGCTCCGGAGGGTCGGGGGTCAAGTGCTTGTGTACGTCCACCACGGCATCGCGGACCAGGTGAGGCTTCTGGATGGCACGATCCTCTTTAGCCAGGAGAAGAAGATCCTTAGCTATGACGCCGTCGCCATCCCCTCAAGTGGCAGCAGTGGCAACGATGACAGCAACCAGGAGGACAAGAAAGAGATGCTCCTGGTGGTCGCAACAGGCGACATCAACCATCCCACAGAGGTCTTCACCGTGATGAACACAAAAACCACGAGCCCGTCCCTCACCCAGCTCTCCGGCCACGGCGCCTCCTTCACCACCAGTACTCTCGCCCAAGACGCCACCTTCATCACCTGCCCAACCCTCGACGGCAGAGAGTCCATCTCAGGCCTCTTCCTCACCCCAGCAAACACCACAACCACCAGCACCCCCGCCAATGGCCAACCCCGTTTCCCAACCTACGTCTCCATCCACGGAGGACCTTACTACCGCGTGAACAACACCGCCGACGCCTATGACCCCGTCATCTTCTACGCGCCCCTCCTCCTCTCCGCCGGCATCGCCGTCCTCATCCCAGACTATCGCGGTAGCTCCGGCCGAGGCCAGCGCTACGCCAGCTACGCAGCAGCAGGCCCAGGCGCCTACTACGGCACCGCCGACGAGCCCGACATAGCAGCCCTCACCCAGCACGCCATCACCCTGGGCCTGGCCGACCCAGACAGGCTTGCCGTCGGCGGCTGGTCGCAGGGCGGCTACCTGTCGTATCTATCCGCTGTGCGCGGCGGCGGCCTGTATCACGGGCTGGGGTGGCGGTGGCGGTGCGCGGTGCCTGGGGCCGGCATCTCCGAGTGGGATAGCATGGTCTTGACGTCGGATATTGGGTATACGCAGGCGGAGCAGGCCGGGTGTCTTTGGCGGCTGGACAGGGAGGATCTCAGGACGAGGCAGGGGAGTGCGCTGTGGGAGTTCAAGAGCGCGGTGGAGAAGAACTACATTCCGCCTGTGTTGATGGTGCATGGTGAGAAGGACGCCAGAGTGCCGGTTACGCAGGCTTGGGGCTTCAGGAGGGCCATGGAGGAGGCTGGCTTGGCTTTTCAGTTTGTCACGTATCCGCGGGAGGGGCATTTCTTTCAGGAGACGAGGCACTTGGAGGATTTGACCCAGAGGGTGGTTGAATTTGTAAAGGAGCACCTCCTGTAAGAGGAGAGCCTACGGATGAGCTATCTTGTCCACAGAAAATTAAGAGGCCATATCCCCCCTAGTTATATGTGTATAAATATATACATCTTCCATACACAAATGTCTCAGACATGTGGCGGAAAGAGAAAAAGGGGAAGATAGGAAGGCCAAAGGCCCAACAAGGCTTCATCACGTCGCACGACAGGCTGCGTCTCTCTGTGTGTGACCACTAGGATGCAAGCCATAAGCTTTGACATGTGGTTGTCTGAGCTGTGATGATGACAGGATATTCTACAGCAGCCTAAGAAGGCGCTGAGCTCTGAATTGTCCACATGGACAATCCAGACAGGAAATCTTTGGTGAAGTACCC
Source organism: Cryphonectria nitschkei (assembly GCA_006503525.1). Taxonomy (NCBI): domain Eukaryota; kingdom Fungi; phylum Ascomycota; class Sordariomycetes; order Diaporthales; family Cryphonectriaceae; genus Cryphonectria; species Cryphonectria nitschkei. Next base: position 1,889 of record LAZJ01000016.1, on the reverse strand, counting down.
CTTTTCGGGGGCGTGTTGTTGAAGGAGATGAGCAAGAAGAAAAAAGAACAAAAAAAGAGATCATCCTGAGGTGGCAGGAAAGTCCAGGTTCCCGCCTCCCACTGCGAGGTCTCCTTGCATTGCTCCGATTTGTTTTTGAGGCGGTAGTATCAGCTCGAGGCGTTTTATGAACAAAGTTCCGCGTCGATGACTAATAATGCCCATTCAAGCCCTCTCCTGGCTTGGTGCGCCTTTGACTTGATGGGCGACGCCTTGAATGACCGTGCTTGTGAGCGGTTGTGCGACACGGTAAAGAGAAAGAGATGTGGACGAGTCTGACTATGGTGGAGAGACTGTAGCAGAGTCAGCGAATTTGCCGCGACATGATTTGAGGGGTGTTGGGAAGTTTTCAGGATATCAATATCCACTCACCTCTCTTCTCACATTGCTCTCTTCAAGTCTCTTCGGTGCTCTCTGGGACGGTCCAGATTTCCGAGATACTGCCCTTCAGCCGGGTCTGGCGGCGGGTGGCCACAGGCTTGGGAGCCGCAGACTTGACCTGGTGGTGGTGGTACGAGGATGGCGTCGGGGAGGTAGGGCTCAGGATGTCTGGCTGCTCCGAATAGGGACACCTCCCCTCGCCGACAGACGAGCGGTGGCTGTGGAAGGAGCACTGGCGATAGCCAAAGTGACGCTCTTCGTTCTTCAGCCTGTTCCTGGGCAGCCTGAGCTGGGGGTTCTTGACGCGCACGTCGGCGCGGCTGTCGATCATCTTCTGCATGTGCTGGGTGTAGTCGTCGCACAGGTCCGGGAACTCGGCAAACAGGTCGTTGAAGGCCATGGGGTCGGCGCTCCCGTTGCTCAGGGTCCAGGCCAGCATGGCCACGGTCCACTTGCGGAGGCGGAAGGCCTGCTCGCAGGTGCACTCTTCGTACAGGAAGCGCACAAAGTTGACGCTGACGTCCCAGTCGCACCGCAGGTACAGGTCCTGGATGGCGTCCATGGCGATGTCCTGAAGGACAGGCAGGCGGATAACGGCGGCGAAGAGGTGCAGCTTGACCAGGTTCCAGTGCAGCGCCCGCCTGCTGCTGAGGAGCCTGACCTTGCTGGATCCCTTGGCCGGGGCGGTCACGGCGGCGACCATATTCTCGAGCATGCTGCGGAACGAGCTGCGCTGGTACAGCCAGAGGAGGAACAGATCCATCATCTCGGGGCTCTCCTCCGAGAGCCACAGGACCTTCTCGGGCTTGACGACGGCGCCGCCATCGCCATCCTGGGCTGAGGCAGGCGAGCTGGGCGTGGACACAGACTCCAGGCTGTAGCGGAAGAAGGAGCTCGAGCCGCACAGCAGCTTCTTGTGAATGGTAAACTCCGTCCTGTTCGGGCCGACCAGCAGACAAACCATCTCGGCACCAGGCAGACTAGAGGAAATTGGTCGTCAGCATGTTGTATGTGAAATGTAGTAGTAGGAGGAGCCACCAAAGTACTCACGATCCTAACGATGTCATATTGTCTGATTCTTTCGGGAGGAAGGAGAAAAAACCTTGCAGCTGTCAAATGACACCCTTAATCGATCAATCAAAGTAACGAGATCCCAGATCTGGCCCCATCATCTCTTTCCGTCACGAGAGGCCACGAGGGGGAGGGTGAGCCCATATGTATACCAACATGAGCCCATATCGACGGCACGAGTGGGTGGGGCAAAGGAGGAAACTGCCGAAAGAGACATCGAGTCGATCAAGCAATGAATTAATCGCGTCTGTTCCCCTTCACCCATGTCGTTCCTGAAGCACCAGTCCAGGGGGGCCGAAGAGGAGGAGGAGGAGGACAAGAGGGGAAGACGGGACACAATCTTGGATGAACGCCTGCTCGAACAACGAAGTAACAAAGCAAACAAGCCCCCCCCCCCC
>LAZJ01000015.1:0-245617 GCA_006503525.1 Cryphonectria nitschkei | reverse complement strand
AAGAAGAAGAAGAAGGAAAAGGAAAATTAAGGTGACACGACACCAAATCAAGCCGCTAGGCCGCTTCTCTTTGCTCCTTGCTCCTCTTGCCATTCCCCAAGCAACGACCCCTCATCTTGGCAGGAATACACTCGTCTCTTTTACTTCGTCCCTGCGGCCAGCTCCTTTTCAATCTTCTCCCACAGACCAGCAGGTCGATAGCCCTCGAGCCAGTAATTCCCCTTCGCATCCTTGCCGGTGATGATGAAGCCTTCAGGGTAGGGCAGGCCAGTCTGGATCTGCGAGACGAAACAAGGGGTGAGGGGTCCCTCCAGCGTCCTCACGGCGGCGGCGGAGAAGTCGGCCATGTACACGCCAGACTTGAACCAGTTGGAATAGCCCACGTGGTGCATGTTGGAGGCGCCAAAGAAGACGGGCAGAGGGCCGAGGGGCCATGCGTTGGCGCGGACCATGGCCTGGTAGGCCTCGACCTGGGCGCGGGTGCCCTGGGCGTTGACGGCCTTGCGGATGTCGCCCGCCAGCCGGCCCAGCGACGCGTCCATGTCCTTCTTGGTGCGCAGCAGGTTCTTGAAGCTGAGGCAGTTGCCGACGTACAGCCTGTCGGGCGGGAGAAGGTCCCCCGCGAGGGCCTTGCGCGCCGACATGGCCTGCATGATGGTGACGGGCTTGTCGGCGGGGAGGTGGCACACGGCGAGGCGCGACCACCAGGCGGTGAGGACGTCGTTCTCCGTGAGGAACGGGCTCGGGTCGCCCGCGTCGCGCAGCTCCTGGAGGCAGTCCTCGCGCATCTTCTCCCAGAACCGCGGCGGGATGCACACGGTGCGGTTCTCCTTCTTCCCGACGAGCAGGCGGTAGCCGTTGCGCAGCACGTACGACCCCGTGGCCAGGGAGCCCAGCGCCGAGCTGGCCACCTCGTACGTCTCCTCGGGGTGCATGCCCAGCTCGCGCAGCGGGTCCTCGTCGAACCCGTGCAGCGACGGCACCTCGTCCCCGCGCCCCTGCAGCATCAGCACCCAGCTGTCGACGATCGCCCGCAGGCCCATGGCGTCGCTGGCCACGTGCAGCCAGTGGATGGTCACGAGCGTCGAGTCCGTGAAGGACACGATGCGCAGGCCCAGCACGGGCCGGTCCGTGAGCGTGTAGTCCTCGAGCGACTTGGGCGAGTCCGCCCCGCACGCCAGCTCCGCCCACTCCTCTGGGTTGCCCACCGTCGCCGGCCGTTCGGTCGGGATCGTGGCCGCCGTCGGCAGCTTGCTGGCGATCGGGTGCTTTCCCCTCGGCATGTCGTGGGCGAGGTGCGTGTATGCGATGGCTGGTCGCTCTTGGGTAAACTGCTGGGGGACATGGTACTCGAGACCTTTTGCCTGTGGTGAAGAGAGAGAGAGAGAAGATGGTTGATCTGGTTAGTCTTACTTTCTTCTGTCCTCCCTTCCTTCTCCCTACAGTGACACGAGACAACGACACATAAAGAGATGTTATGGGATCGAGCATATGAGAGAGAAAGAAGAAAAAAAAAGGGGGGCATGACACGTACCCCTTTCCTAACCCTACCGCCGAGTTTCTGCCAGGTGTCGCGCCGCACGAGCTTGTCGAGGCTGCTGCGCAGCTTCTCTGGATCCAGCACCTCGTCGAAGACCATGAGAGCGTACATTGTGATTCTGGAGAACATGGGCGTGTCGTCAAAGTAGTGCAACGGGATGACCTTGTCAGGCCCTGCCGAGGACTGAGGAGAAGCCATGGTGGTGGTGAGATTATTGTTGATGTTGACGATAAAGGAGTCTTGGGTGGATGATAATGGTGATAACCTGGTCGTTTAATCGCTCGTCCTCGTGCTGACAGTTGATCTGGGCGGTCTCCTTCTTCTTTAACACGTCCTAGAATTGTCAGCAGACGCTCGAGAGAGGATCTGATCGAGAACTCAAGGCCTGACTAAGGGCACCTGACAGCCTGGGGGCAATACTATAGGGAGGCAAGAAGACAGCGATACATACACAAGAAAACCAATGATAATGAAAATGAAAATGAAAAGGACGAATTATCACAAGGCAAGCCCGTTCTGTATACGCTGTGCCACATAGGCTCCTACTAATACCTAAAGCATGGGATCATACACAAGAACTCAATGAGACTGTCAGCCAACCCCTCTAGACTTAAATCCGGGCCTGACTTTCCAACAGGCCAGGCCCATACAAGAGAGGAGCGGACACAAACAGTTTTACTTTCCTGGCCCTGCGGCTGACAGCGGTGATGAGCCACTCTCCGAGATGTGAAGGATTCCGGGCCCTACCCAGGCACCACTTTCCGTTGTCTACTTCTCTTATCCTCCCAGCGGGATGGATCCTCTTGGGGGCCTGCGCCGCAACGCCGCATGGATAGGGTCTTCTCCAGATGCAGCAATTGTCCAGTTGCTCTTCCCCCCCCTTCTTTTCTTCTTCTTTTTCCTTTTTCCCTCGCTCGGTAATTTACTGGTGATATTGCCCATAGAAGATCATACTGAACTACAGTACCACAGTGCTGATAACTGTCACGGCAAGTTACTGTAACACGGCAATAACTATAGTAAAGTCTGGTGACACACCGTCTGGATCTACAAAGAGTCCACACGAGATTGAAATGGAGATGAGACCTGGGGATGGGGCGGTTGGCGGGGATGATCGCACAGACCTGACAGGTTCAGGCTACTACGCTGGGGAACGACGAAGAAATGAAGACCAAGTGAAAAACCAGGTTGAAGAGTGGCATGGTTTTTGCCATGGCGTACCACTGTACGGGTAAGTATTTTTCTTGGCAACCGTTGAAGGGAGGCAGGGAGCTGCGGGTTTGGGTTTTTCTGGTGGGGCTGTCTTATGTCGCATTTATATTGGGAGTAGGGTATATCCATGGATGGGGGGTTACTAATGAGGAGTATACTGCTTACTTGAGTAAGTATGGTAGGAATTATATCCAGTTCGCACAGCTCATTGAATGCCGAGAGAGGCGGCAAAGGAGAAGGGGAGCTTGGGAGAAGACAAGCAGATCAGAACGCAGGCCGTCATGATCATGATCAGCCGTCATTTGTTGTCTGTCGGTCGTACCACGGAGAACTGACTCGAAGGAAGTACTATGCCAAGTGGCTTGTCATCCGCCGTAGCCAAAAGCACGTCGCTTACTCCGTCACTTGCAGCGGGTTGGTTTCTTGAGAAGGGAAGACCCGCCTCGGCCCTCCCCCTTGCCCCCCGCCCGATTCGAGTTGCGCCATCACCCTTGGGGGCCAAGGGGTGTTTGGCAGCTACCCCATCACATGGCACTTGGTGATGTTGAAGGCACCGAGATGAGATGAGAGTTAGAGAAGGAAGGCCCTACATGCAGATCAGCACATGGACTACGCAAGCTACGTCCATCGCTGGAGGGCGGGATGGGCTAGCAAACCACGGCACAGGGGGGTTCGATACAGTTTACTACTGGTGCTCCGAGTCTCCTTGTGGCCACATTGTGTTAGGGGGTTCATCTCGCACATCATGCCTCCCTGTCCCTCCTCTCTCTTTCTCGGAAACAAGCTATCACGGAATTCATAACCAGACACGGGAAGGGGGTTGCAGTCCAGAGTCAGTTGTCGAACCAGCCGGAGCGGATTGTTGATAAGTAGCGAGAGCCTATGGGCGCCGACGACAATGAGGGATATCCACAATCAACTGACCAGGGGGAAAGTTACGATCGTCTCCCCCACCTTGGCCGTATTGAGCCACGAGCCACCTGGAGTCCCTTCTCCTCCACCCCCGTCTGACCCTCCCCTTGTCCCTTTGTTTGTCGTTTCTCTCGAGTCGTCCACGCCAACGCACTGACATGAATGGCCGTGCTCATGGAGCAAAGTCTAATCGGTTCGGCGCGGTGCCGGGATGACGAGTCTAACCTGGTATGTGATAGAACTTGAGCATAGTATCCATAAGACCCGACGACCCAGCACGTACACACACACACACACACTAACTCGATCAATCCGGCGCAGGGCAGTGCGATTTTCCCTTACCATAACGGCCACAATATACGTCTCATCACGAGTCGTGACCTTTCTTTTATACTTTCTTCCTTCCTGTATTTGACATATGTCATGCAGGGGGCGGCCAGGGACAAGTCAACGCAACACGATGGCGACAATCACGGATCATCTCATCTCGCGGGCCATGAGGACCTGCAGGAGGGTGCCGAATGAGGAACATACATACGATGGTGGAAGTACCAAGGAAAGTATATTTTATATGCCCTTGTCTCACTTGCATCGAAAGGGAGACGAGGACAAAAGGAGAGTAACGCTGGTCTGAGCTGGCCGAGGCGCAGGAATGAACTCAGAGACCGGGGGGGGGGGTTTAGGGACTCACGAGTGACTGCCTAATGCTCCTCTTACTGCAGCACATGTTCCATGGTTAAGTAACAGGTGAGATTCAGAACCATGCTAGGTAGTAGTTCAGGATGGGACATGCGCTATTTCATCACTTTTCGTCTCGATTGGCCAGGTTTCCTAGGGCTCAGCCACACCTTGTCTACATCGTTGTAACGGCAATTCTGATCCTTCCTTGGGGCATCATCTTGTCTTATGGGAAGGGGGAAAAAAGGCCAAGTGAAAGAGGCTGCATAGTTTGCTGCGCTCCTGTTGTGGTGACGGTGTTTTGGTGTGACATTCTTCGCTTCCCCCCCCCCCCTCCTTCATCGTGAGAGTTTCTATTTTTTCCTTCTTTCTCTTCTTCTTCGTCCTCCTTCCCTCAAGTCCAATGTGTTTTTCGAGAGATGCAGCCACGGACCCAGTTATTTTAGCTCCCTTCTCCAAGTTCTTTCGGCACAAGACACCATCATCATAACCTAGAGGCTGTGGCAGCAACCACAACGGTATCATCAAAAAGATGCGACAACGTGCTCGCCAAAGCGACGATAATCATACTGTGCCGTAAAGCGACTAGTGCGGCAGTCATCGTCCCATTGCAGGGGAGAGGAGCTGATCGTCATGCTGAAGGATCCGAAGGATCCTCCTAGTCTCCAGGATTGGTCGCAAGGGGAATATGATGTACGTAGTATCTCTCGTCTCTCGCGTGCTTGATATCAGGGGTGGTATGCCTGGGACGAGGGTGCCCTCTGGATAGGGAAATTTTTGGGCCTCGGCCCTTTTTGAGGCACTTCATTGCAACTCTCAAGAGGACCTTGATTACTTTGTTGAGAGTCCTTTCCCCCATGCACTGCCAGGCTACGAAATCTCATGTGAGACGGTGGATCGAGGTTACAGAGACGGACGGCAGTGGGCTGGGCATTTGTTGGTTTTTGGAAAAGGGGGTCAAGGCCTTTTCTCTTTTTTCGGCTGTACGTACCTGACAACTAGATCTGGCAAGAAATACGTACACACACTTTTTGTCTTTATCTCTGTCTCTCTCTCTTTTTTTTTCCTTTTTTTTTTCCTTTTTTTTTTTTTTTTTGGCTTACCTATATCCAGATGAGATGCCCCAGACCAGTCCTCAGCCCTAGATCTAGATTCAAAAAGTAAAATCCACCCGTCGCCCCAGAACGTAGCCTTCATCGCCTCGCATCACCTCCTCGGGGCTCCATTCTATTATTCTATCCCACAACGGCGGCGACACCACCACCAACATTACACAGATACACACACATTTACACATACAGACGAAGCAATCACAGCCTCGCCCTGGACACAGAAGAGGAAGGGGGGAAGACTTCCTCTACCACTCCCTGGTCGCCAGCTGATCATTGCCCATACTTTGGGGCCAAAAGGAGGGGGGGAAAAAACATTTTGAACAACACCCAATATCAACAATTATGTCGCAGGTCGGCGTGATACCTCCACCAGCGGGTGAGACTGCCCATTTCAATGATGGATTCTCGGATCTTCAGATCGCAGTCATCGTTGTCAACGCGGTCACCTACTTCTTCGCCACCGTCTTCATGTTTCTGAGATTCTACACCTCCGCCTTCATCAACAAGAGGACAGAGCCTGGTGACTGTGAGTTTCGTGTCCCTTTCCCCTCAGAAATAGAAGAAGAAAAACACTCGGTCGCCCAGTGCCCTGCCCTCTTGATGAACACTCTGCTCACAAAAGCGTCTCCTTCTTCTAGTCTTTGTATTTGCGTCTTGGGCCATAGGAGCGGCTTCCTTTGGTGAAACTATGGCAGGTAAGTCCATGGCCTCGCATCCCTTGTTTTCTTTCTTCGTTCTTTGCTCTCTCGACAGAGGCACCTTGCTTGGCCACATAGACAGTACATGTGCTCATATCGAAATGTGTGGACAGCTATCCAGTACGGGTACGGACAACACCTTTGGGATGTAACTGCAGAACAAGTTGCAGGTTACTACGCGGTAAGTCACTGTGGTCTGTTGCTGGGCGAATTCCCAAAACGAAAGAGACGAAAGAAAGGAGGAATAAGGGGGGAAACATACCACAAACAAACACCAGAACTGACCATGTGCTTCGCCCGAGCCCACAGAAACTCATCACCATGAGCGTCACCTACTTCTGGTCACCAAGCCTGACGAAGCTGGCCCTCCTGACACTCTTCTACTCTGTCAACCGGTCCAAGTGGGGACGCATCTGCACCTGGCTCCTGGCCCTCTCCATCTTCGTCTACACCACCGTCTTCACCGTCCTGATCGCGGGTCCGTGTAACCCGCTCGTGCCGACCAACATCAACTGCGTCAACAATGTCGGTGCTGCCCATGCGGCTCTGAACATCTTGTCCGATCTGATCGTGATTGTGCTACCTGTTCCCCTGATCCACGGGCTGCAGATGCCCATCAAGCAAAAAATCACGGTCGGCGTGCTCATGACCCTTGGCTCCTTGTAAGTTGCGGTTCCTCCTTCTGATCTTGTTCTTTGTTTCCGTTGTTGACCAGGCTCGAAACAGCTGTGTGGTTGCCTCCATCGTGCGTATCGTTTATGTCACGGCGATCCAGAACGACGTGGACACGACATATGCCGAGGCCAAGGTCGGCGTGTGGTCCTCGATCGAGGTCAACATCGGCATCATGTGCGTCAGCAGTAAGTGTTGTTCCTTTCCAGCCCCGGGCTCCTGTACGAACAAACATGCTAAACGGAGAAACTCTCTCTCTCTCTCTCTCTCTCTCTTGCAGTGGCACGTCTCAAGCCCTTCATGCAGCGGTACTTCCCCAAGTTCCTCGCCCTCAGCAGCTCTCACGGCGGCTCCGTCAACTACAAGGGAGCAAGCAGCTACGGGCCGAACACGAGCGGCCGACGGCCGACTCACAATGCATACGAGCTCCACAGCGTGCAGCCGAGCAGCATGGTCCCGCCCGAGACGGACGGCAAGATCCGGATCAAGACCGAGTACTATGTTTCACGGTCCACCAAGGATCAGGATCAGGATGCGGAGAGCACCGATGCTATCTGGAACAAGCCACCTCATGGCGAGTGGCATTGAGAGAGAGAAAGGTGGGGAAAGACAGAAGGGAAAGGGAGGGAAAGGGAAAAGGAGGGGCAAAAGGACGTGCGCGCGTGTCTATGTGCTTGCTTGCATTCGTATGTGTCTTTGTCCGGGAGACCTCCTGCTGTTATGTGCACCAAAAAAAGAGAGGGAACATGAAGGAGAAGGAAACGAGCACAGTAACGTGTATATATAGAGGCATCTTGGGTCCTCAAAGATGGCATGTGGTGGGTTGCATCAACCTCCTAACGCCTGGCGCATTGGTTGGAACTTTTCTTCATATAAACGCTTTTTAGTGCGATATGTCTTCATGGACCTCAGTGTATAATATTTTTATAAGATTGATAGATAGGCTATAATGCTCTTCAAGCTTCTCCGAACAACAGACAAGACAAATTTAAAAGGAGAAAAAAAAACAACCAAAAACCAAACTTTCTTGTCTTGCACAGGCTAGCTTCAGCGCCCGTCCTTCGCGAGACTGGCGAACTTTAATGAGGATGTCAACACACAAAAGGCTGAAAAATAGAAGCAAAGCAGGTAATCAACGCAGGACTATTTCTTCAAGCCTCTCAAGCAAACTCCTTGTGAGTAGTGAAGAGCTTTCAGGGCCGAGCCGTCTTTACTTTTCGTTGCCTTCACATTACATTGTCGCTACACGTATGGACGCGTTCATCTCTTTTCCCGCCCCGCACCCATACACAGAATCAAATTGTAATCAAAAGGTCAATGTTGTGTGTGAGAGTGTGTTCCATCGGAGAGGTCCCGAGCAAACGAAAAGACCAATCCACCCCCCTCCCCTCCCCTCCCCTCCCCGTTTTCCCGTTTTCCGAGAGAGAAAAAAAAAAAGAGAAAAGCAAAAATGGAGCCGCGGATCGAGATACGACGGACATTTTCCCCTCTCCTCCCTCTCTCCCCGCCCCCACTGTCTCGTGTCTCGGCTTTTGGATGCGTGTGAATCCTTTGATGATGATGAGACGTCGTTGACTTTCGGACATGCCAGGGATGATGACTCTTGAGAGTTTGAGGCTACCAGAGAGAACAAATGACCCAATTTTTACCTTCCAGGGTTCTCTAGTGTAATGGCACTGAGGGATCCTCTGGGATCGGGAGGCCCCCATATTATTGTGGGTTCCCCATCATTCGATCAGCCTGGTGGATGATGACCGCCAGGGTTGAGGGTTGGAGGGGAAAGAGAAAGGGTAGAGCAAATGCTGTAGTAGCACGTGAGTGGCTGAAGGTGCCAGCATGGACGCGATGAGGATTCATTGGGTAGTCTAGTCTTTGCTTACTACTGATAAGACTAGTACATCTACTTGTTACTATTATTACATAACATGGTAGTATTCTTCTACCTCGGGATATTGCCTTGCGGTAAAGGCACCGCCGAGATACTATTTTTACTATGGTACTACTTCTCTAGTCTGTATGTGCTTCTATAGCAACGACCTATCAGGGATCCGACGGTGAGCCGCCGGGGCAATGGGAAGGAACGAGAGGAGAGAATGGAGACACTTGCGCACGAATGTTACCTGCCCGGTCTGGACTTGGTGAAGGGACGGGGGTGGAAGGGAAGTGGGCTCTCTGGGCCCTGTCGAATTGCCCTCGTCTCGGGGTTGCAGTCGAGGTGGTACTGGATTACTCCAAAGTACGGCGGCACACGGGCAGGTAGGCCGTGTACGAAAAGTACGCTATTGGATGGAGGAAATAAGCAAAGACATGGACACTGTTCCCCGTAAACACACTTGACGGAACAATGTCCAAGTGCAGAAGCCTCCTCTGAGGAAGTTTCCTTAGACTACGATGGCCAATCTTCACCATCACTTGACACCATGTATGCAGCAGCAACCAAGATACTTCAAACGATTGAAGCGAGCTGCGCAGGACTGTCAACCCCAAGATCCGAATGGCCACCAACATGCAGGAGGAAGGGGGGGGGGGCGGTCGGTCACATTCGCGCATCTCGCGTTCCTATTCCCGCCCGATCCCGAGCTGCGGAATTATACGAGAAGGGAGAATTGTGGGTGACTGCCGATAAAGGATCAAATCTCATCTCTGTGGCCAAGTAGTCACTCCATATCGGTGATGGGGGATGGAAGGAATCATGAGATAGAGCATTCCAAGCAGAAGGGAAGGGAGTTGTCCGGGGTTTTAGTACCCTCGGTGCAGTCGTGTAGCAGTGAATTGATTGGTCTTGGATGATTCATTGTCGGGTTAGCACAATGGTACGTACTCAGTAAGTACAGTAAGGCACCTGCCACAAGCCAGCCTGAGGCGTGCACACCCGGTCACGGCCCGTCAGAACAGAACAGAACAGGCCCCTGGTTAGCTTAGCAAGCAACGCTTATCGGGGAAGGGGGGACCTGACCAGGCAGCCCCTGGTTGTTTCCAGTGAGGACAAACGTCAACCAACCGTTTCAACAAGTTTCAACACAGGCGCGACTGGGCCGACCGCACCTCACCCTTTTGTTTTCCCCTTCGACCAGCCTCAGAGCGATTGAGCGACAGCAGCACAGCAAAGCAGCAACTCCCCGGTTTTTCTTCCTCTTCTCCACCAACCAAGCTGCCCGTCCACCGCAACGGGGTTCAACTTTTCGCTGGCAGCGACCAGCATAGCAAGCGGAGAGAAAACACCCCCGCCCCTGTCAACTGTCCCGTCGGTCAAAGCGCTTCACCACAGCCTCTCATCTCTACGGCCTTTGACGCTGTCGAAACGACAAAGCTGCCCAATGCCAACCTGTTCTACCACGTACACGCGCTTGTGGGTGTGGATACGGGCCACCTTGGGCGGTCTGGCGTCAACCCCACCAAATGTTTCAACCTCGCTGTGTCCTATCAGACAAGCCCTCCATCTTCTCTTCTTCTTTCGCCTGCTCGCTAGCTGTCTTCTCTCTATTCCGCCTTGGCGCCCTGCCATGCACTGCCCTGCCCTGTGCGCTTGCTTATGATTCCCCCCACAGCCATGGCGGCTACGTGCACCCACGGCCAGTCATCTCGACTCGTCCTGACTGTCCTGCCGCCGAGGACATCGTCGTGTCTGCGTATCCGTTGGTCATCAAAGGCCTGGAGATGGGCCCCCCCGGCACCATTGCTTGCAGTTTCCGAACCCCCGTCCCCTTCGGTCGGGTCGAGAACCTGTCGAACACAGTGGAATGACAGGGTCGTGCCGGTGGCCAGTCCTTTGAAGTCACCACAAAGGCGCTTCAAGACATGTAACGCCCAATGCGAGGGACGTCATCCATGTGAGGTGAGGTGAGGTGAGGTGGTCTTTCTCGCGCTCAGCTTTGATTTACTCTACTTTGCTGGCTGTTGTATTTTCCTTTTCTTTCTCTGCTTGTTTCTCTTTCTCTCTTGTCCTGTGTTTTCTCTTCCTCCTTTGTCTCACTTTTCTTCCTTCCGTTTTCCAAATCCCACGAGAAGCTGCCATTGTTCATCGTCCTTTTCTACTTGTGGACGTGTACACCAAATTGGGACAATCCCATTGTCGATCACACCTTTTATACCTGTGACTGACTGCCAAAAGAAAAAGACTGTGGCCTGGTCGCTACCTGCCTTCTTGTCATACACACACATTATTTGTTTAATCTAATTATTGACACTTCCATCTGTCTCCTGGAGAGACTCGACCCGAAAGAGAAGTAAAGAAAGAGAAGACGCGACCACCCGGAAGAGCCTTCCATTCCGCCTCACACAACAGAGCGCACACAACTTTCGTTCCCGGCTACACGCCGGCCTTTGAGCTACCTTGGCACGCGCACACACAAACACAAAGCATACCACAACATTCAGGCAACACCAGCACAACGCACACAAGACAGGATGAGAACGAGAAGGATATCGATCAAGAGGCAACCGGGAAGCCTCTTGCCGCCCAGGGCGTCAGCGGTACTCATGGTCCTCCTCGCCATACCGTCTCTCGCATCAGCCTTCACGATCCGCAACCCTCTCCTACCAAGATCACATACAACAACAACATCATCATCATCACTACGATCAGAAGACCTCCTCGCCCGCGACTCATCATGTGGCGACTCCTCCTATGTCCAGTGCGGCTCTGAGTTTCCTTCGGATTTCTGCTGCCCTTCGACATCAACATGCATCTCTCTCGCCGGCGGCACTACAGCATTGTGCTGTCCCACAGGCGGCAACTGCACGCAGATCGAGACCATCCCCTGTGAGCTCTCCCTCGAGGACAAGAGCCAACACCCTGCCGCCGTGGTCATGACCACAGCCCTGACAGGCACCCTGGAGACGTGCGGCGACAAGTGCTGCCCCTTTGGCTACTCGTGCACCACCGACGATGTCTGTGAGGAGGATGCGGACCAGAGCGTCAAGCCAAGCACGAGCTCGGTGGCATCCTCTGCCGCGGCGACGGCAAGCAGCGGCTCGCAGAGCTCGAGTGGTGCCAGTGCCACGGTGACTGCGGCCGTCAGCCCGGCGACGGCAGCCTCGGGCTCATCCGTCACGGGCTCGTCCACAGCCTCGGCGGCGGCCGACTCGTCCTCCACCTCGGGCAGCAGTGACTCGAGCCCTGAGGACTCCTCCAGCAGCCGCGACTCGTCGGCGCACGCCGGTGTTGTGGCAGGTGGTGTGATTGGCGGCATCGCCGCGGCCGTGTGCCTGGGGTTGATCATCATGTTCTTCGTCAAGAGGGAGATGAAGCGCAAGCAGCAGGTCGAGAAGACCCCCGACGACGCGAGCACGGATGCCTTTGGCAATGTTCTGTCCAACCCGGTCACAAGGGGTGGCTCGACGCGCGCCCCCATCTCCAAGCCCATCCTCCACGATGACGGTACGCTGCGCAGCGATTTCAGCCGCAAAATCACTCCACACTCCCTGTCCTTCGATGGTGGTGCCGATGAGGCTGAAGGCGGCGGTGCAGGCCTGGGTCTGCATCACGACTACTACGGCGGCGCTGCTGGGGCAGAGAGGAGCCCAGCTGCGCGAAACTCGAGCAGCGATGGCGGCTGGACCGACGAGGTCAACGAGGACGAACACGACGCAGTGGGCGAGATGCGTGAGATGCCCCGATCCCCACCAGGCCCCCGGGCCCGCGCCGCGAGCTCGCTATACGGCGAGCTCTACCGCGACACGACCCGGGGTTCCGAGTTCCAGGGTCCGCTGCGGATGCCGTCTGCTCGAGCGTACGGTGGCTTCGAGCCCACAGGCACCGCCCTGAACAACCATGTGAGTGAGTACGGTGGTGGATCAAGCGGTACGGGTCGAAGCTCGCCGAATGCCGCGTACATCAACGTGTTCGCCGACGAGAATGCGCTGTCGCCCCACAGCCTAGGGCCGCCGGGCCGGTTCGGCGAGGGACAGCCCGGTGATCGGGAGACGAGATTTTCGGACTTTGGGAGACAAATATGATCATGAGGTTATGAGGAAAGGGGGGCGAGGTGGAATTGAGCTAATATTGGTGCATAATCATGTGGCGTTTCTCTTTTCCCCCCCAAGGAGTGGTGATTTTACACACAACAGAGATACCTCCAGATTGGGTTTTACGACTATTACTACTACCCATTATTATAGTACGATTGAGTCACAACCACCAAAAAGTACTTTCAATTCTTGCATTTTTGATGGACATCTCGATGTCGTCGTGTTTGTTTCCGTAATTGCAGTGGCGAGGGTGACGTAAAGATGCACATGATATCTCTTCTCTTCATCTCGGCCTTCTCATCTTGGCTTTGACTGGATCGGACGAACAGGCGATATGTACCTATTACGTTCATAGCATCCATCATCCATGTTTATGTTTTATGTTTTCTGCCTCGATTAATCACTTTATACACATACACGCCATGCAGATGTAAATAAATAGATGCTCACGAATTGTCTTGGTGAACATTTCCAAAGGCCTTTGGATATATAGTACATCCTATCCACCCCCAAGCCAACTTTGCAGGCCGCCTGCATCCCATTTTCCCTCTTATCTAGTGATTTTCTAATTTTTATTATTGTCCCTCCCCTTCCCTCCCCCTCCCTCTCTTTCTCCCACCTTTTTTTTCATGCCGCCCTCGTGGCTGATTGTGAAGACAGCACCGGTTCCGCCGTCATCGACTTCCCGCCGACCAGACTCGCCCTCTCGGCGACCTTGCCCCAGTTGATGATATCCCACCACGCGGTCAAGTAAGCCAGCTTGCCGCCGACGTCCCAGTCGTACAGCCAGGCGTGCTCCCAGGTGCTCACACACAGCACAGGGACGAGGTTGGCGCCGCCGGGGTTCTTGGCGCTCTCCTTGCTGAGGATACTACCCCCACCGCCACCACTCATCGTCCCAGCCGCAGCAGCACCAGCAGCAGCAGCAGTGCTTCCGTGCAGGGGGGCGCGGCCCTGGCCCACGTTCTGCATGTCAAAGTAGTGCTTGATGGTCTCGCCCGCGGTGTCGGTGATGCCGCCGTGGGCGTTCATATCGGTGCCCTGCTTGCGCCAGTGGGCGGCCGGGTAGGGGGAGCCGGCGAGGTAGGTGGACAGGACGCGGAAGGGGAACCGCTGGGCGCTGTGGCCGTCGGTGGCGCGGACGAGCCAGACGAAGCCCGGGCCGAACATGGCGTTGGCGGTCAGGACGAGCTCGCGCTGCAGGGTCTCGAGGCTGCCGAAGGAGGCCTCGAGCTCCGTCTTGAGGGCGCTGGGCATGTACTCGCCGGGGTCCTTGCCGCCCTGCGGCGCGAGGCCGTCGAAGAAGAAGTGGTTGTTGTGGGCCATGGAGGCGTAGTTGAAGATGGCGGCGAGCTCGGGCTCGCGGGATGTCATGATGGCCAGGTCTTTGACCTCGATGCCTTCGTACTTGGTACCTGGAGGAGAAGAGGAGTCAGAGAAAGAAAAAGAAGAAAAAATAATGTCATGTATGTCAGTTGGGACCGTTGTGATGTGTGATGTATTTTGGGTGTATTGTCAAGCAAAAAAGAGAAAGCGGGCAGGCCGTCACCATGACCATCAATCAAGATGACATACCTTCCGTCAACCTGTTCAGCTCATCCAGACACCAAGACTGGTACTTGGAGTACGCAACCTCGAACCCGCCCGCAGAATACAGACCCGCCACACCCTCCGTGGCGAAGACGTCGTGCAGCTTGGGCGCGATGTGCTTGCATCTCGCCGGCGTCGCGTGTATTGATCTTCTCCACTGTGCAGCCAAGGGCGACGGCGAGACGGGAGAGGAGCTGTGGGGAGAAGGAGGAGGTGTGGTTGTGGTGGTCGTCGTCGAGGAGGAGGACAGACAGGGCCTGGAGAGGAGACCTGTTGTCCTCCTTGGTATCCGTAATCTAGGCTTGAACATGACCTTTTTTCTTTTCTTTTTCTGGTGGGAGGAGAGGTTGTTTGTATGTGGGTGGGCCGGTAGGTGTCAAGATGTCTGTGGTGGTGAGAGGGGAGAGGATACAATTTCTCCTCCGCTGTCCCTCAGGGAACGAATCGCGTGTGCTCGTGACGATGGCAGCTCTCGAACTTTTTTGGCGGTCGCGCACGGACCATCCGACTGAGAGCTTCGACCCCTGTCTGACCTCTACCTTGCTGAAAATCACAGTACGAATTGCCGAATGAAAAGCATCAATACTTTGCAGCACAGGTGCCCAATTGCAAAGCCCCCGCGCAGCACAATTGACCAATCCTTAGACAACCAATAGTGAAATGATGATGTCCATTCTCAAACTATTCAAGAGATTTTATAGGTAGCGCCAGTGCTATGCTTTCTCTTTACGCCCCAAACGCCGCTCGCTACTGCACAATAAATCCAAACTTGAGATCATGAACCCAACCCACCTCGTCCTCGAACTTGTATCTCACCAAAGCCGTGATATTTTTCTCTCTCTTTCTTTTTCCTTTTTCCTTCCCTTTGAAGATGAAACACCTAGAGGGAAAATAGTAGAGATAAATGCAAACACAAGAGATACGAATCATCTCGTAGACCTCATGAGGATGAACCTCTGCTTCTTAGCTAACTCCCAGCAGGTTGCACCAAGAGGACCACAACCCTAATTAAGACCCAAGTCAAGCCAGTCAGTCAGTCAATCTATAAAACCCTTCCACGGCCACACTCTGAAAAAAAAAAAAAGTCAAACTTACAGAGATACAATCATCAAGCCCAGTGCGACCAGCGACACCAGGATCACCGTGCCCCTGCTGGCGGGGAACTTGCCCTTGATGATCCACTGCTGCGCCTGGAAGTACCTGTGATAGCCCAGGAACAGCATTAGTATGCTGATGCCCAGGAAGATGCCCCCCAGCGGTTTGCCAAGATGTCGGAGCGTGTGGGCGTTTGCGGTTTCGGAGGTGCCCTGCTGAGTCTCGAGGGACGTGTTGAGTCGGAAGAGCTGCGTGATGGCGACGCCTATAGAGGCAAAGGACAGAGACGTCCTCAGCCAGGCGAGGAATGTCCGTTCTAGGATTTGTCAATCCAATCAGTTCCTTTCACCCTCTCTCTCTCTCTCTCTCCACAAACACAAACACAGCCAGGTTTCTGGGTAGTACCAACCTAGAGCCAGATGATCCCTCGCGACGGAGCCCTTATTCTCCAGCTCGATGGAGCCAAACTTGGCCAGCTGCGTCTTCCACCAAGCCTCCGCCTCCTTGTTCCGCTCCTCGTGCTCATCCCCGACTACCTCGTCAGCGCCCCCGTCCGTGGTGGTCCTCCTCCGCCCATTGCTGATGCTGCTCCTCGACAATGAGGCCCCGGGTTTTCTCGCCCGCGTGCCAACACTCCCGTCCATAGGTGCTATACTCTGGTAGTTCATAACTGGGGGCGTGCTGTGGTTGTTGTGGTTGTTTTGGCCGCTCGGGACAATCTCTGTTGTCTCGTTCGGCTCCTCCGCCTGCGGGTCTGAGCTCCCGTCCAGGTCTGCATCCCGAAAGTAGGGCGACCGACCCAGTGGCGACCGGCCCATTGGCGACGTGCCGCTGCCGCTCCTTTGATAGAATGGGCTCCTGAAAGCAACAGGCGGGCTCTGGCCCGGGCTTATGCTCTCGGCGCGCTGTCTACCAAGCTGTAGTGCGGTGGCTTGGTCGTTAGCAGCCATTGAGCTTGTATGGGGGTGAGGGGAGGGGGGTTTGAGCACAACAAGAAAGAGAGGAAGTGTGGTGAAGGAGCCGCAGAAGGATAAGTACAAGTATACTGAGGAAGAGGAATGAGGAGGAGGACAATGTTGCGTGGTGGGCACGGATGATTTAACAGAGAGGCGGGTCATGCATGCGGACACTAAAGGGCCTGGCACCTTGGCGCGGGTCATGAGACGGTTGCCGTAGGTTTGGTAGTGTGTGATAGGGAAGAGAGGGGTCTTGGAAGCCCGAGGGCCCAAAGCTTTGTGGGCCAGCAGACAACAGTCATCTGAGGTAGCAGTGACAGTAATAGTGGTGGTGATAGCAGAGTAGTAGTAGTAGTAGTAGTAGTAGTAGTAGTAGTAGTAGTAGTAGTAGTAGTAGAAGAAGAATAGTGGCAATAGTACCTCTAGTATACCGTCCAGCCTTTCCTGGGTGGTAACACGCCGTGGCAGCCTCGCGCCCGTGACGTTGTGTTTATTAGCCCCACTGCTGGTTCTCCGCAGCTGCAGCGTGGGCAGTGTCGAGCTCGTGAAAGGAGGAGGACGCGGAGGAGGAGGGCTGCCGACGGTGCTCGTCGCGAGTACCGGGTCCGAAGTCGACGTCAGAGACGGGGCCGGGGGTTGAGGAGCAGCAGCAGCAGCAGCAGCAGCAGACGTTGACCACGACGACGACAACGACTGTTCGCCTTCTTGTCCTGCACCGGCCATGACAGCTTGCTTTCGCGGCCTTCAGACGAGGGGGAAGGGGGGCCTAGGTCAGATGGGGGTCCAGAGCAACTCTTTCTATGGGTTTGGTTGCAAGGGCCCAAGGGGCCAGCAAAGGCAAAATCTGGGCGTGGTCAAGGAACAACCCTGAGAGTTCCCCTCTCCTCCCCTGCGCCGGACGGAAAGCGAAGTGACACACACGAAAAAAGTTGATGATGAGCGAGAGAGGGGTTATGGAAAAAGAGAGAGAAAGGAACGACGACAAGGGTCTGCCCAGTCGGGACTTGATGAGCGCTGCTGCGTCAGATCGATGCACAGCAGGAGGTCAGAGGCAAGGATTCTTCAGCAATCCGATCGTCCAGCAAAGACTCGAGATCGTTGCTCACACACACACACACACACACACACACACACACACAACAATGTCTCTCAAAAGTTGAAGCGAGGGGCGAGGCGAGGCGAGGCGAGAGGCGACCGTGATGGGGTAGTGCGTGCTGCATCCGAGAATCCACTTTGGCTGGCTCCCCGTTTTATCTCTGCTTTCTCTCAGCGCCGGCCTGTCGCTGCGTGACCAACTGCCTCCCGGTGTGTGTGTGTTGTTAAGGTTTACTATGTATAGTGCTAGTGCTGAAAGTGGGTAGGGGTTCGATGTCGTCTCTCTATGTACTATAGTTGTTTTCTGTCAGCAAGTGGGCCCTTCTTCGGCCGAGGCTCTTGAGTGGTGAGTGGCAGGAGGCAGGAGTGGGTACCCCGCCGCCGGCGCTACTGCTGCAGCAGTCGCAATTGCAGTTGCATGCTGTAGCTGTTAGTGACCCAAGTACCAGAGCCAGTTCCAGTTCTCGTTCCAATTTTCAAGTGCCACACCCTTACCGACGTGGTCGCTGTCCCCAGCTGTCAAGTCAGTGAGTGCGCTGGCTCCTCCTGCAACGACAACTTTCCCTGGAGCCGAGAAATGGGCTTCTTCCTCTACTGTTATTCACTGGGCCATGAGCCTGGTTTGTCTTCTCTCCATCTCAGTTGCAGATCCCTCATTGACAGCCTGGAAGATGATTCGAGAGAGGCAAGAGGCAGGCAGTCAGTCAGTCAGTCATCTTTTAATTCATACTGCTCGCTTTCCAGAACATCCATCACCAGTTAGTCTCATGGCTTTTCCACGCCCCCTTCCTGTCAAGACGCCTTGCAGATTGTTTTGATAACACGCATACATGCATACATACATATATGCAAGTCCTTATTGTAATCCCGAGATCCGTAAAATACTATAATTCTATGTAAATCCGCTTTTGAAATTGCCAAATGCCATGAGAGGGGGAAGCAAGAAGAAAGAAACAGTGTGCAAGCGCTCAGTCCAACATTCTCAGTTGACTTGCGCAATCGCCCCCCTGAAATACACATGGACACATACGCCTCCTCCCCTTCGAAAACTCTTCCATCGGTACTTCAGTCTCTCCACTCTTCTCAGGTCGCCATGGTCAACACATAACTTGTAATGGCGCTCATGCGCTCGCTCGTTAGTTTCAGCGAGATCCTCAGCAGCTCCTGCGCCACCTCGGGCTCCTTCTTCTGCAGCGCGTCCCACCTCTCGCGGTCCATCAGCCACACCACGCAGTCCCTCTCTGCACTGACCGTCGCCGTCCGTGGCGTGTCGCTAAAGAAGGGGAGCTCCCCACACGTTGTCCCAGCCGCGATGCTCTCGTATAGCCAGCCCTGCGGCAGGTTGTACTCACCGCGAAGGATCCCGCTCTCCACAAGGTAGAATCCCGTCGCCGCCTCACCCGCCCGGAAGAGGATCTCGCCCTCGTGGAGCTCCTGCCGCCTGAAGTAGTCCTTGGCACGCACCCAGAAGTCCTCGTTCTTCTCCGAGAGGTCATGGAAGATCTGCAGCATGAGCCGCAGGGGCTCCTTGAAGTTCTGCCAGCGCGAGAGCCGCGCCACCTCCCGTTGGTTGAGGGATTCGCGCGCCGCCTGGTGCAGGTGGCTGCGGCGGGGCGAGCTCGCCAGGAGGGAAGACGGCCCGTGGTCATCGGTGAGATCCCCTGACCACAGGTTCTTGGCCACCGGGACCTCGAGGCTTGTCGTGGCGCTGGCCCCGGTGTTACGGGACGCCGCCCTGAGGGCCTCCTGGCTGGCGTACAGCGTCCGCAGGAGCTCGTTCTCGCAACTCTCCAGGGCCATGTTGAGGTTGGGCCAGAAAAACACCTCGGTGTCTTTGGAGCTCGTCCCCAGGCCCACGGCGAGGAGATCACGCCCCAGAGGACCCTCTGTGTCCACACCGCTGAGCACAAGAGCAACCTGCTTCGCGGCCAGGAGCCGGCTAACGGTGCTGAAGGCCTCGCCAGCCGAGTAATCCAGACCGGTAACGTGCCTCAGGTCAAGAATCAGGAACTTGATCGGTCGCCTCTCAAACTCATCGTCGGCGATGAGCTGCCGAATTTTCTCCTCGACGCTGACGATGGTCCCGAAGAAGAGGAAGCCAGACAATTTGATCAGGCAGACTTGGTTGCCAACCTTCTGGAGGTAGTGCTGTTGGGACGGGTTCCTCCTGACGGTGGATCCGACGACCTCGCCCGAGTAGGTAGCTCGGATCGCAGAAACCCTTGACGCCTGGAAGATCAGTGATACGAATGCGAGCATTACGCCCACGCCAATTCCCGCCACAAAGTCGTACATGCCCATGACGAGTACAATAATCACGACCTTTCATACAGAATTGTGTTAGACTCAGTTGCATCTCAGGGCATATCTCATTGCTCACGGGGGGTTGTTGCTTATGACTTACCGTCAGATACTCGAGCCAGTTTAATTTCTTCCTCGGATCCCAGAGCGCGTTCATCAACAGCTCGAAGCCAAGCACGAAAATCAGCGTCCCAACCATCATTACTGGTATGAAACCGATGATGACAGGACCGATGACCATGACGACACCTGTTGCGGCTGCCAGGAGATAGCCAGCCAACCGGCTGTTGCCGCCCGACTTGATGAAGAATTGACTGTTGGCGTAGACGAGATAGTTTTGAATGCTGCCCGCGCAGCCCGAGAGGAAATTGGATAGACCATGCAGCTTCAACTCGCGGTCGAGGTTCGCATGATCTTCGCCAGTCTGAAGGGCAAGCGCTGGGACGTTGATCGGGACGTGAAGGACTCCGAAGAAAGTCAGGGCAAGCATTGCAGGCACACATTCGGCAACCGCCTCCCAGCTGATGCGATTGAATTCTGTAATCAAGAGTCAGAACACCCCAATTTTCCTCGCACATATATCATGCTATTTGAAGGACAATTTGGACTCACTGAACAAGGTATAGAAATACCACCAGGTCTCTCCGGCAGGTGGCGCCTCGAATATCCAGCCTGTCTCGCGGAGCGGCTCTGGCTGTAGCGAATCAAGCACCAGGACGAAAAACCAAAAGATGGCGGGTTCCAGGCAGATGAAGGTAGGCAGGACGTAGTGATTGTCCTTGAGCTTGTCCGACTGCGTGAGTACGAAGAGGGCGATAGCAAGACCAAGGGGGATGGTCCACAGAGGTACTGTGCCGGGTCGGAAGAGCAGGCGGAGGGTCTCGACATCGTAGTGGAAGCTTCCTTCCAGCCTCGCAGACACCTCGAAGCCAGTCTGTACGAGGAACCAGCCCACGCCTCCTATGCAGCCGATCAGGATGTGACGTGGAATGAAGCCGACCAGGTACCCGAATTTCAGGGCGCCCATCGTGAAGAAGACAGCGCCCGTCATTAGGGAGCTGAGGCAGAAGCAAAAGATGGTCGTGGCGATCACGGCGTCTGGATTGTCCTCGCCCACCAGGGATGTGACCGTCGCGGCCATGCTGTGGAAAAAAGGAACGACCTCGATGAGCTCAGAGCCCACACCTCCTTTGAATATGCTGCCCGTGGAGAAGACCACCTGGGATACAATGGTGCTCACGTAGAAGATGGAGATCCCGGCCGGACCGAGATTTGCGAAGATGGGGTTCCCAAGGGGGAAGAGGATCATGCCGTACGACAAGGCGTCCAGGATGTTTAGAATGAGGCCCACGAAGACAGCTGGAAGAGTCTTGGCCGGATCGAGCAGGAGCGTGTGTACCAGTGCCTTGCCATTCCACACCTTGGGATTCCTCGCCCTCTTGGCCAAGTCCTGAAGATGACCTGCTCTCTCGGCCAGCCAGCTCCTAGGTCTTGGTGGCTTCTGGCCCTCAACGTCCACATTGCCGGTATCTGCGCGGCCGTGTCCATTTCGGTGGTGTGAGCTCGCTTGCGACTTGTGTCTCAACAACGGCGTCGTCTCAACGGCCTGGTCAGGCGCAATCTCTGGATCAGCAGACCACAACTCGGGCTGGCCTGTCCTGCCTGTCCCAGACCATCCTTCGAAAGGTGCCGAAGACCTGGCCTGCCTGGACGACTGTTGATCTGGCCCGAGCTGCGGTGCAAGGTGGTCCTGATAGCTTTCAGGCGGGGACCTTCGAAGCATATTCGCAAGCATCGAAGGTCCATCACCCTGCTGTTCGGCGTCGTCATCCTCGTCAGGGGAGGGCGGCTCAGACACCTCGAGTATGGTGTCCGACGACCCGCCAGCATTGTCGGTGTCGTCCTCATCATCCGACTGGGTTCCACGTAGCGAAGATCCCCTTCTTGGGCGAGTTAAGAAGTCGGAGCTCCGAGGACTTTTCTTATCCGACAAGAAGTAGGAAGCAAGCTCAGCCGTGTCTTCACGAACGCTGGCAGCATACTGAGCACTATCGATAGGTGCTGTCGGGTAGAAAGTTCAGTCAGCTCAGCAGACTGTTTGAGGGACGCTGACTTATCATTCTTGAGGCTGATCAACCTTGAACGCATGGCATGAGCACCACTGTGAAACATTGGCGTTCACATGGCGTAGACCCCGGACGCACAGGCTTGCTGTGGAGGGAAGGGAGCCCATCAAGGTACACACAACTTTCGTGTCACAACGTACCTGGAGTATCTCGGACGCTGCCAGATACAAAAGAGCGTATAGGCTCCCTGTGGGCTGTGGGTGTGGAGGAAGACAGCATCCACGGGTCATTGATGCTCTGAGGAGCAGCAGTGGCTCGGGGTGGGCTCGAAGCACGAGGCGTGGGCGATGAATTGTCGTTCTCCCTGGCGTTAACGGATTGACGACGAATCCAGGAGAATCCTAGGCCCGGCGAGGCCATGACTGCATTCGTTATACGGAGTTTATACTGTGAAGCTCGATCGCAGCCAGAAGCCAGGATACCCAGCAACTACTGGGCTCTTGCCAGTCTGATGATGATAAACCTCATGAAGAAGCTATGGGGAGGGGGGTACGCTTATGCAGGCCAGTTGTGTTGTTTGTTAGGCATATAACGGCAGTCTGTGTTTTTGTTGAGGCGTCAAGATGTTGAGTTGGAATCCAAGCACGCACACACAGACAAGGTTGGCACCAAAGGATGACGAAATGTGACGCGGGTGTGAACGTTGGGAGGTGTGATCCTTAGAGGTGAGCAAATACTAGGAGTTGGAATGAAAAGAGCGTCACACACGACGAGAGCAAAGATCACTTGCAGCTGCAACTTATCAAAGAAAAGAAGAAAGGGAAAGACGAGAATTGGTGGAAAAGAACAGTCCCGACTTCCCTTGGACCTCTCGAGATAGCCAAATGAAGGGGACGGAGGGGAGAGTTGTTGTTATCTTGAGGCCCAGAGATTGGAGTTTTAGCCTTCGCTCGAAGGTCAGGTCAACCTGCTGGATAGCATGTGCTTGTGAGTCCACCCAGCGCAGGCGATCCTGGTCCAGGCAAGAGAATTTCCCAAGAGCAAAAGTGGAATTGCAGGGATTTAGGGGCGACAACGCCTCCCGCAGTGGGAAAACGCAATTGCTAGCTGGATGGTGGGCCCACCAAGCTCTTTTTTTTTTCTCTTCCTTCCTTTCCGCCCTCACTTTCCTAGCAAAGCGCGCGACTCGACCCTGCCAAGCCTGTTATAGCATTGAAACAACTCACTTTGCTGATCTGGTCGTACAGCTGTAGCAGTGTCCACCGGCCGCAGGTGCAAGGGACAGAAGCATGGCTCACGAGAAGAGTGTATGTATGTGTGGGGTTGGGAAGGGGTCGTGCGTCGCTAAGGAAAGAGAAGAATTTTTTTGAAAAGTTGGTTTTACGACCCGAAAGATGTAGATAGACCAGCTATGGGAGGCGACGGTAAACGAACGGCAGAGCCTCGATCTGCAGTCCCCAGGACGGGAAAGGCGATGCGGCGGTGGAATTAGCGAATGAGAACGCCCCAACCCCCCTGTGGGGTCTTCATAGAAACGAGAGCCGCTCCAGGTACCAAATGTGGAGAAGATAGAACGACCAAATCTACTTTGAGCCAGAGCAGCAGTACAGAACTATGTTAGTAGTGCAGCTCCAGGGAGTTCCGCCAAGAGAGACGCTTGTCTAGAACGTCAGGCCTGCTATGAAAAGCCGAGGGAAAAATTCACAAGGGAAAGAAAAGAAAGGAAAGAAAGTCGTTCGAGAGCGACTTCCTAATTCTCGACATCGAACCACTCGAGAACCAACAGTCTCCCCCCCAGCACGGCAAGTCTAGCCGCTCCAGACTCGTGAGGATTATCACGAGAGAGTCTACACATCCCCCCCCCCCCCAAAGAACAGAACCAGTTTCCCTTGCATATTGTACATTGTATCTCTTGTTCGTACATCGTACCAGGGACTCTCTATATAGCCCTCCGGACATCGCTCGAATGCGGGAGCTAATATTAAGGTTGTAGTCATTAGGTAATGGCAAGCAACATCCCATGCACTGCCCGCACTATTGCTCTTCAGAAACACAGCTTCGTCATGTTGATTGCCTCTGCAGCGATCATCGAGGAGACGTCCACACGGCATGTGCCCTCTGGCGCGGGGAAAGGTCGCTTTCTCCACGCGTCTTTGGGATGTAGACAGCCACCTCTGTTACGATCCGGGCGGTCGCATACACCGTACATAGTACGTGATGTTATGTGGTTCCCCGACGTTGCATACGCCCTCCCGCATCCCGATATTGGCCTTGCTCTCAGCATGATAGCGTTTCTCAAAAATATGCATCAGTGTCACCCCCACGGGTCCAACGAATGCCAATGATGTCGTTTCGCCAAGGCTAATGCGAGCCTGCAATCGCTGATCCCGGCTTATGTACTTGATCATGTTGTTAACAGCTCTGTAGCGCACTCATTCTCTTGCGCCATTCGTTCGCCATCGTGGGTGATAGGCTAGGATCGAGTCAGGAAATGGTTGATTGGCAGCTCCGCAACGTCTCTTGTGTGTATGGTTGACCGTACGTGCGATCTATTGTCTGCACACGCCATCACATTCGAAAAGTGGCCCATATGCACGTATGAAGCCAGATAGCAGGAGCTTTCGGAGTGTCGTGCTGCTGCTTCCACGGCAGGCAAGAGAGGGACACTTCCACAAGCTTGACAGAGTGAGCCGTGAAGATGGACATCTAGCTCAATTTTTGCAGGTATCCTTGGGCGATCAGTCGTTCGACATCTCCCTGTCTGACGTAGAATTGGCTGTTTTTTGTCAAGGTGATTGCACTGTATCAAGGTCAGTCGCAGCTTAAGGTAAAGGCAGTTGAATAGCAACCACATACCCATATTCCGTCTGGATCTCACCTGCATCTTTCAACACACGGACGTCGATAAACAAATCTCTCGGGGGTTCCAGCGTGCCCGTCAAATCAATATCGGTCCATTGTCCTTTATACGCAGCCAGCAGATCACCGTACTGCCTGACGTAGTCCTCCTCCTGCGGACTGAGGCTGCTGGTCCCGCCATCATTTGGACGCCCCACGGCCCCAGGAGCATTCGCACCCCGCGCCCCGTCCCTGACCTGCTGCCCAGAGAGGTCGACCACGTCCGCACCGCGCCACACCAACTCCTCAAGCTTGTCCGTCCTCGTCTTGTGGTAGGCGAGCAGGCAGCGCTTATTCCGCCGCATGGATAAGTGATTCGTGAGGAGCGTGCCAGCCGCGCCCTGGTTTGCATTTGGGTCGAAGGAGCCTTGGAACGGCTCCAGGATATTGGCGACATCGCGGTCCAGGTCGCGTACCTCGCGCGCTGCCTCGCGGACGAGCTCGGTCTCGTAGGGCGGCAGATGTGCCAAGTTCTGGGCTCGTTTGGCTTGGACGACCTGTTTCACTGTTAGAAAGAGAATAAGAGAGACCGAGGACGGGCGGGGAGGGGGGTGAAAGGGAAACCCCAAGAGAGAAAGACAGAAGAGAAAAACGCGGGGGTAGCTTGCGGGATGGTGATGCACGTAAACATACCAGTTTGAGGCCGTGGTCACCGTACATAGGCATGGAGAGACATTAGGTGTCTTGAAAAGACGACGAAACAAAAAGCCTCTTGGCTGCCTCTGGACTGGATTCTGGTGGAGAGGAGGTGCAAGCCTTAAGACGATGTGAAGGAGACGCGTAAAGAAGGTTGTTCTGTCGCGTAGGTATTCTGTAGGACTGAGAAACAGGGCTTTCAGGTGCCAGAGGCCCTGAGCAGTACCACTTAGCACAGCACTACGGCATTTACTTTCCTGTTCTGGATCTCATGCTGGGGCTCTGCCCAATGGAAGGGTCACGCTTGGATTCCAGCACAACGTCACAGGCCTGGCGGCACCGATTCCGGCGGGACAGTGGGACAGGGGGCCACCCAAAATTTTAAGTCGAGAACCCCGCGATTATTCTTGCTAAGGGCTGAGCGTGAGCTTTAGAGGGGCCGAGCTCCAAAGATTGTCGTTGAACCTTTTTCCAATTCATCTTCAGACTCATATCTCCCCAGACCCGACCTGCAACTTTCTTGTCTTCACTCATAAGACTCCCCCAGCCCAATCGAACCCCAAGTCTCTCAGAAGCTCGCTAAGCAACAAGCAGCATCCCAAGATGTCCAACCAGGCGAGCGTGGGGCAGCGCATTGCCATCGTCTCTGTCTACGATAAGACTGGGCTGCTCGACCTGGCCAAGGGTCTCGTTCAGCAGAATGTCCGCATCCTCGCCTCTGGAGGAACTGCCAAGATGATCAGGGAGTCTGGCTTCCCGGTTGAGTATGCGCGCGCCCATTCGTCTACCTACCTAGCCGTGGCAATTGGCTCACAAAAGTTCTGTGCAGAGACATTTCCGCCATCACCAAGGCCCCCGAGATGCTGGCTGGCCGCGTCAAGACCCTCCACCCCGCCGTGCACGCAGGTATCCTCGCGCGCAACCTTGCGTCGGACGAAAAGGACCTGGCAGAGCAGAGTATCGACAAGGTGGACTACGTCATTTGCAACCTTTACCCCTTCAAGGACACCGTCGCGAAGATCAACGTGACCGTGCCCGAGGCAGTCGAGGAGATTGATATTGGCGGCGTGACCCTGATCCGCGCTGCTGCTAAGAACCACTCCCGGGTCACGATCCTCAGCGACCCGGCCGACTATGCCGAGTTCCTCAAGGAGCTCGAGAACGGCGAGGTCAAGGAGTCCAGCCGCCAGCTGTATGCCCTGAAGGCTTTCGAGCACACCGCCGACTACGACGCCGCCATCTCCGACTTCTTCCGTAAGAAGTATGCTGCCGACGGTCGCCAGTACCAGGCTCTGCGGTACGGTGCCAACCCACACCAGAAACCCGCCGAGGCGTACGTCAAGGAGGGCCAGCTGCCCTTCAAGGTGCTCTGCGGCTCGCCCGGCTACATCAACCTGCTCGACGCCCTCAACAGCTGGCCTTTGGTCAAGGAGCTGAAGCAGGCACTGGACAAGCCCGCAGCTGCCAGCTTCAAGCACGTCTCGCCCGCCGGAGCCGCAATCGGCCTTCCCCTGAGTGCGGAGGAGAAGAAGGCCTTCTTTGTCGAGGACATCGCAGGCATCGATGAATCTGGCCTGGCCCAGGCGTATGCCCGTGCTCGTGGTGCGGACCGCATGAGCAGCTTTGGCGATTTCATCGCGCTGAGCGACGTTGTTGATGTTGCAACTGCTAGCATTATTTCCAAGGAGGTGTCCGACGGCGTTATCGCGCCAGGGTATGAAGATGCGGCGCTGGAGATCCTCAAGAAGAAGAAGGGAGGCAAGTATCTCGTCCTGCAGATGGATCCCGAGTACGAGCCAAACAAGAGGGAGTCGCGCACTGTGTACGGTGTGACATTGGCCCAGCAGCGCAATGAGGCTGCCCTCTCCCCCGCTTCCTTCGGCACAGTCATCACGCCCAAGGATAATGCCAACGTGCCTGAGAGCGCGCTGCGCGACCTGACCGTTGCCACGATCGCGCTGAAGTACACCCAGAGCAACTCGGTCTGCTACGCTTACCGGGGCCAGGTCATCGGCCTGGGTGCTGGCCAACAGTCCCGCATCCACTGCACGCGTCTGGCGGGC
This sequence comes from Cryphonectria nitschkei, assembly GCA_006503525.1. Taxonomy (NCBI): domain Eukaryota; kingdom Fungi; phylum Ascomycota; class Sordariomycetes; order Diaporthales; family Cryphonectriaceae; genus Cryphonectria; species Cryphonectria nitschkei. The sequence goes on along the minus strand of LAZJ01000015.1, from coordinate 218,123 downwards.
GACAAGGCCGACAACTTCTGGCTTCGCTTCAACCCCCGTGTCCTTGGCCTGAAGTGGAAGAAGGGCACCAAGCGTGCCGACAAGAGCAATGCCATCGATCTGCTGGTCAGCGGCGAGCTGCCCAAGGATGGCCCTGAGCGGGAGGCTTTTGAGGCGACGTTCGACGAGGTTCCCAAGCCTTTCACCGAGGAGGAGCGTGAGGAGTGGCTCAAGAAGCTGACTGATGTTGCTGTGTCCAGCGATGCCTTTGTAAGTATTTTTTTGTTGGACAATGTCTCTCAAGCAATGGATGGCACAAGGTATAATTAACATTTCTGCGCAGTTCCCCTTCACCGACAATGTGTACCGCGCCGCCAAGTCCGGTGTCAAGTACATTGCTGCTCCCGGTGGCAGCCAAAACGACCAGCCCGTCTTTGAGACGGCCGAGAAGCTGGGCATCACCTTCATTGAGCAGAATATTCGTCTGTTTCACCACTAAGAGAGAGAGAGAGAGAGAGAGAGAGAGAGAGAGAGAGAGAGAGAGAGAGAAAGAAAGAGAGGAGGGAGGTGACCGAAGGACAACGGCAGAGATACCCTTCTTGGCTCGGTCACTATTTGCATTTCGCACGTGTATGATGTTTATGATGTGACGGGATGGACTCGAAAATGGGATTGGCATTGGACAAAGGATTATTCAACACGTGTGTGGGAGTTCATTCAACTGTTTATTCAAACTAGAAATGGCATTCTTGAAGAAGGGCCATGAAGAATTGACATTTTGACAAGGCAACTTTGCAACTTTTATTCATACTGGACACTTCTCTCCATCTTACCTTGCCTTCTTGCCTTATGTACAAACCTCAAGCGTTTACTGTCGCATGAATATGATCAGCAGTCCACATCTGACATGAATGTAGAAGAGGATCGATCATGTGACGTCTAGAATTGAGTAAAGGGCACACTGGTCTGGGAACACATCAGCAATTGTGACCTCAATCTCATCACCTATAAAGAAGAAAAAATGCCAACAAAAGATAGATGTGTGGTTCAGAGATGCACTGAGTGCTTGTTGTTATCCTCATTTGAACAGGTCTTGAGTCTGCTCAGAAACACGGACCAATTTTCTCATCATGTAGAATATGGGAAAGAGTGAAGAAGACAAAGAAGGATGGACTTCTCCAAGGGAAATCGTGTACATACCAGTTGGATCTGCATGGTGAAAGTTGGTTTGTAAGAACCATAGTTCACAGTTTAAAAGCTCGTCCTATCAAATACGAGGATGTGCCAGTCCAGTTGGAACCAATCTGGGTGTAGACCTTGAAGGTGCAAGATGGTGAAGAAGGGAAGAAGAGCAAAAAGTCGAGAGCTTGTTTTCTGAGCCGGGGGTTTTGAAGAAAAGTTTCGCTCCAGGATGCAGGGGTATAGCTTTATCGATAAGACATGGACCAGGATCCTGGAGCTTGAGTTCTGGTGGACTTTCCAGAAGCATCTCGAGGTGTCGAGTCTCCAGTCTCCAGTCTCGCCATCATTTTTCGGTGTCGTCAGTCAACGAGGCATTCCCACCTTTGCCACCACTCTTTTATTTCAATACTTGCCATGATGCTTCTCTCCTCTTTTCTGATACCCCTTCTCCTGCCATAGTGTCCACAGCGATCCACCATCATCATCACCACCATGTTGACGAGACATCAATTTCTCACGTCCACGCGGCGCATCGCCAGTGCGCCGACGATTCGACGACTCACCCCACGACCGATCGCTCTCCAACCTCTCGCGGCTGGATCACTCTCCACACCAGCCCTTCGTGCTTCAGCAACAGCAAACAATCCATCAATACGACTTCCCTCCTCATCCGTCTCGTCCGTCCGTCACTATGCCAACGGCCGCCCCCACCCGCCCGGCGGCACCCACCGGATGAACATGAGCGGCGAGGAGGAGAAGCCCGCGCTCGAACAGTACGGCATAGACCTGACAGCGAGGGCGAAGGAGGGCAAACTCGACCCTGTGATCGGACGGGACGCCGAGATCCAGCGGACGATCCAGGTGCTCTCGCGGCGCACCAAGAACAACCCCGTGCTGATCGGACAGGCCGGGACGGGCAAGACGGCGATTCTGGAGGGGCTGGCTCTGCGCATCGTGCGTGGCGACGTGCCCGAGAGCATCAAGAACAAGCGGGTCATATCGCTTGACCTAGGCTCGCTCATCGCGGGCGCCAAGTTCCGAGGCGACTTCGAGGAAAGGCTCAAAAAGGTGCTGCACGAGGTCGAACAGGCCGAGGGCCAGGTGATCCTCTTCGTTGACGAGCTGCACACGCTTCTGGGCCTCGGAAAGGCGGAGGGCAGCATCGACGCGTCGAATCTGCTCAAGCCGGCCCTGTCGCGCGGAGAACTGCAGTGCTGCGGCGCCACGACCCTCAACGAGTACCGCATCATCGAGAAGGATGTTGCGCTGGCACGACGGTTCCAGCCCATCTTGGTGAACGAGCCGACGGTCGAGGACACCATCAGCATCCTTCGTGGAATCAAGGACAAATACGAGGTGCACCACGGTGTGCGCATAACAGACGGCGCGTTGGTGGCAGCCGCGACGCTGAGCAACCGGTACATCACGGATCGATTCTTGCCCGACAAGGCTATTGATCTGATGGACGAGGCAGCTAGCTCTCTGCGCCTTCAACAGGAGAGCAAGCCCGAGGATATCATGAAGCTGGACCAGAGGATCATGACCATCCAGATCGAGCTGGAGAGCTTGAGAAAAGAGTCCGACGTCGCCAGCCGAGAGAGGAGGGAGAAGCTCGAGGCGGACCTCACGAGGCTTCAGGAAGAGGTCAAGGTGCTCACGGAGCGGTGGGACAAGGAGCGCGGCGAGATTGAGACCATCAAGCAGACGCAGGCGGATCTCGACCGGGCCAAGATCGAGCTGGAGATGGCGCAGAGGGAGGGCAACTTTGCCCGGGCCTCGGAGCTGCGGTACAGCGCGATACCAGCCCTCGAGCAGAAGCTGCCCAAGGAAGGGGAGCAGCAGACATCATCCGCAGGCACCACCTCGGGCGACACTCTGATCCACGATTCCGTCACAGCCGACGACATCGCCACGGTGGTAGCCAGGATCACGGGCATCCCTGTGTCGAAGCTGACGAGCGGGCACATCGAGAAGCTCATCCACATGGAGGACAATCTCAGACAAGCCGTGAAGGGCCAGGAAGAGGCCCTCAAGGCTGTCGCAAACGCCGTGCGGATGCAGCGCGCCGGGCTGTCGGGCGAAAACCGCCCGCTCGCCTCCTTCTTCTTCCTCGGTCCTACCGGCGTGGGCAAGACGGAGCTATGCAAGAAGCTCGCCGGCTTTCTGTTCTCAACCGAATCGGCCGTCGTGCGCTTCGACATGAGCGAGTTTCAGGAGAAACACACCATATCACGGCTGATCGGCGCGCCGTCTGGTTATGTCGGCTACGAAGACGCCGGGCAGCTGACAGAGCAGGTGCGCCGCAAGCCGTACGCGGTGCTGCTCTTTGACGAGTTTGAGAAGGCCCACAGGGACATCTCGGCGCTGCTCCTGCAGGTGTTGGACGAGGGGTACCTCACTGATGCCCAGGGCCACAAGGTCGACTTCAAGAACACCATCATCGTGCTGACGTCCAACCTCGGCGCCGACATCCTCGTGGGCGCGGATCCGATCCACCCCTACAAGGAGACCGAGACGGGCGACATCAGCCCAGATGTCAAAAAGGCCGTCCTCGATGTCGTCGCTGCCAACTACCCGCCCGAGTTCCTGAACAGGCTCGACGAGTTCATCATCTTCAAGCGCCTCTCGCGCGAGGCCCTCCGCGACATCGTCGACATCCGCCTCCGCGAGCTTCAGGGCCGCCTCAGCGACAGGCGGATCAGCCTCGAGGTGCCTGACGACATCAGGCAGTGGCTCGCCGACAAGGGCTACGACCCGAAATTTGGCGCCCGTCCGCTCAACAGGCTGATCACGCACGAGATTGGCAACAGGCTGGCGGATAAGATCATCCGGGGCGAGGTCAAAATGAACGATACCGCCGTGGTGGCTATCAACGCGGACAGCTCAGGGTTGGAGGTACACGCGAAGCCGAAGGGAGGAATAGAGTAGATAGATTGGAGTGCCACCAGACTGGAAGGAAACAAACGATGAAGGAGAAGAGAAAAAAGACTTTGCATTGACGGTGTTTGTGGGCGTTTTCTTCTGGCAAGGTTGCATGACATAGGAGCGTGGTGTGGCAGACGACGATTGATTTTCTTATTGTTTCGGAGGATTCTGTGGCGTTTCAATATATAATGGTGTTTGTGTGTGTCTTCCGTCACATCTCTGCTCTTGATACCAAATATAATTGTTTTGTCCCTCAGAGAATCATCACCGTGGCCAACGTGAACATCGTTCTTCTCCTATTATTGGCCTATTATATCGTATGGAGGAGTGGTCTTCCATCTTCTCGTTCATAGGGAATCAATTCCTTGCCTTTTCTTTTCCTCTCTCTCTCTCTTTCTATCTATCAACCAAAACGACTAGAGAATGAAGCAGTTGAGAGCCATTCAATTGAACTACTAGACATCAACAGCATCATACAACAACAAACATGCAATGACCCTCCTTGTACCACCCAGTCACACGCAATAAAAATACAACCATGCTCATCCGAAGAAGACACAAACAGCAATAAACCCTTCAGACATGTTGCAGACATCCGCCCGAACCCACACCCCACATGCTCTCTTATGTCACAAGCGCGCACACCTTTACACACGCCATTCTCCAAGCAAAACCCCTCCTCGATGTCGCCCAAAGAAGGTCCAAACTCAACTCACCCCAGCCCAACCCAGCAGACAAAGACAAGCGATGAACTGGCAATAGTAGCAATTGGACCAAAAGAACTCACCCGTCCCAACCGCCCCCAGCATTGACAACGGAAGAGCTCTTCCCTGCCCCCTTCCTCCCCCCCCCCCCAAATTCATTCTACGGTGAGCAGGCATGACCAATCTTGCCAGGGTGGCCCAACAGCCATCAATCATCATCGTCTTCCAGGCCACCAGGCAACAACTCAAGCAATGCGGCACAGCGGCGCACACCAATTTAGAACGAACCCCTCGGCTGAGCCGGATAGATCAGATGGTTCAGAGTTGTTCCGTTGCCGAGCTCGCCACCTGTCCTCTCTGCCCGAGTTTCTGTTTGGAACCTTGGCATATCTGATTTGCCCAAATGCGGTGTCAAATTTAAAACCCGTCCCCCCCAAAAAACACTTACGCGACCGCAATAGTGTTGTGGGTTTTGTGCGAGACAATGACATTCCAGAAGCCGGGAGGGCTTTCCATTTGGCTAATGTCAAGCCGCACGATATCATTTATGGGAAGCCGCTTGTCAAAGACCGAGAGGAGTGTTTGGGGGGGGGGGGGCAATTTGGAGGCGGCCATCATAGGGGGAAAAAGAGCAATTAACCAGTCTATGTAAAGTTGACGACGAACATGAAAAGACTCCAACTCTGCAACGGGGATAGTGAAACGGTGTTATGAACGAACTTCCCTATTTTCTCTGCTCGCACACCTGAAGCCCGGGAGAGGACAAGGAGCATGGAGAGAAGAGCCAAGGAATAGAAAGGCACCGCGAGGTCACCCGCCCCAGACTCATGCCCTTCTCCCTCCCCTTGTCACAAAGCTGCCGTTGAGAACACGGGGGCCCATGACGTTCTTAGTAGAGGAAAAAAGAGTCAGAATCATTCCACAAATCGTACAAAGATTCCAAGAGCCCCCCTTGCGCCCCTTCCCACCCTTCATGCCGCAAAAAGACCAAACACGCGAAACGTCCTCCGACTGCTCCCACGAGCGGTCCCACAATGAATCGCTCATGACCCATCACAAGGAGATGCAAAGTTCATGGGGTGAGAGCGTCCATGCATGTATCATGTCATTCGATCGTCGTGAGATTGCCCTGCGAAGTAACCGAATGGGCCCCGGCGGATCGTGTCCCTCGACCGTGACCGCTTTAGTTCTTGTTCTTGACAACGTTGGACAGCCACTCGAGACCTTCGTAGAGACCATCACCGCTGGTGGCGCAAGTGGATTGGATGTACTGTCGATGCATTAGCGACTCTGTTCTCATTACAGTGGTGGGGTCATGACGTGTGTACGTACCCACTGGCGCGACCGCAAGCTGTGGAGGCCGAGCTTGTCTGTGATCTCGGCGGCATTCATGGCGTTCTATTGATCATGGTCAGCTTCCTGTTTTTGATGCCCTCCCTCAAGGGCAGACAGAAGGTCTGGGTCCTCTTATGCTTACAGGAAGATCCTGCTTGTTGGCAAAGACCAGCAGGGCTGCCTCGCGCAGCTCATCCTCGTTCAGCATGCGCTGGAGCTCCTCACGGGCCTCAACAACACGATCACGATCGTTGCTGTCCACGACAAAGATAATACCCTGGGTGTTCTGGAAGTAGTGCCTCCACAGAGGACGGATCTTGTCCTGACCACCGACGTCCCACACCGTGAACGAGATGTTCTTGTACTCGACGGTCTCGACGTTGAAACCTACAGACAACACCTTGGTCAGCTCGACGGGCCTCTTCGTGGGCGCAATATCCGGATGGTCTGGACAGGCGCCAATGGGAGGTTTTGAAATGGGAACGTACCAATGGTGGGGATCGTGGTGACGATCTCACCGAGCTTCAGCTTGTAGAGGATGGTGGTCTTTCCGGCAGCATCGAGACCAACCATCAGAATTCTCATCTCCTTCTTGCCGATCCATTTCTGGAAGATTCCAGCGAAAGACGAAAGTGCCATACCCATCTTGGCGGTTTTGTGGGGGGATCGACTATTAAAGTAGGGGAAGTTTTGCGACGGGCGCGTGACCTGAGAGAGCGTTCTTGAGGTCAGCAAAAAAAGTTATCTTAAATGTTTCCGTGCACGCCGTGAAGCGCTGTGACGATGCTGATAGCAAAGAGTGACCAAGACAGGCGATGGCGATGAAAGGGTCAAAAAGGACGAGTCCTTCCGTCGAGGTTTGCGAGACGGGGGAGAGGAAATTTATGTTCGATGCGGCGGAGATGACAGCTAACGCGAAAAAAGGAAGGATTGGACACGTTTGGGAAGACGACAGAAGTCGACAAAGCCAACGCCTCGGCCGCTGTAAGGGGCGCCTGATCCTGGCTGGGTGGAAGGTAGGACAGAACAGGGTGTGAATTGGGTTCAGGAGATGTGTCAAGAAGATCGCGCGGCGCATGCAGAGCAAAATGTTGATGCCTATGCAGCGATGGAGATATCGATGACTGGTGACGAGTGGGGGGAGGTGGTTGGTGATGGTGACGATTCTCCCAACTGGTGAGAGTGGCAATTGTGAAAAGGGCCAGGGATGTGCGAACGTGTCACGATGGGCCGCCGAGCAAAGACACAGGACAGAGGACTGCGAAGAAGGTCGTGCTCACCTTGAGGATCAAAGTTTCTCAACTCTGTATAGGCGAGTCGAGACTTGAGAGTGATGCCGAGTAGCAGATTGGTGATTGTGCAGAGATGCGATGGCCACTTGGGTCGTAGTCGAGTTGCGATTGTCGGTGTGAAGGGAGTAAGTAGTAGGTAAGTAGTAGGAGGGCAGAGGCCAGAGGCAGGTCAGAAAAATAAACGGGCCCGTTAGAACGTGGGAGAGACGAGGTTCGGAACAGAACAGGTTGGTTGTTTGAAAATTGGGCCAAGCGCAGACCTGTGCCGGGGCTGGGATGGGTGAGTGAGCCCAGGCGCTGCTAAGACCCCTGTGGCAGTGAGAGGCTGCAGCAGCGACTGGTAGGCAGGCAGTGAGCGCTAATGGACAGCAGGGCAAAGTTCCACTGGGGGCAGGGCAGAGCAGAGCAGGAAGGGCCGTCCGTGCCAGGGAAAGGGTGGCACGGGTGACAGCTGAGAGGCCCCTCCAGCTTCCAGTCGCTGAAGCATTCATTGGCCGGGGCCAATCTGTGGAGTCCCCTTTACGCAACCGGCCCCGTGCAGAAAGAGAGCCTACTTCCTCCAGTGCTGTTCGCCAGGGAAGGTTCTCCTGAAGGTCAACTGGGGTGGTACCTCCCAGCCCCTGCGGCGATACCTTATCTCATCACCTGTGCGACACTATCTCTCGCGTACCTCCACCGGGAGACCAGGGTATACAACGCCCTTCCGGCGGGAACAATTCACTGCCCGGGGGGGCCTGCCGACTCGGTCGCGGGTCTCAACTTTCGAGAGCTTCTGAACCCGCCAAGCTGTCCCCTTCAGAGCCCCCAGCTACTCGCGAATTGGCGACGACGACCAACATCCCAAACCAGCACAAGCCACCACCACCAAACCCTCCTATCACCCCACCAATCCAAATCACCCTCCAGTGAGGACTTTGTTGTGGAAGGAAAAGGAAGACAAAAAAACACCAAAACGATGCAGTTCCTTTCAGCCTCGTCGCTGCTTTTGGCAGCAGCAGGGCTGTTCTCCTCCACCGTGGTGGCCCACAACATCCAGCTGCCCGCCCACGGCCGCGAGTGCTTCCACGAGCAGCTGCACAAGGACGACAAGATGACGGTGTCATTCCAGGTCGGCGACAGGGAATTCGGCAGCGCTGGAAACCTGGACATTGACTTCTGGGTATGGATCGCCCGTCCACCTGGTGTCCTGTCTCCAACGAAGGGGGAGGAGGAGGAGCAGTAGTATGGCTGACAAGGGCAAATCAATCCATCTCTGAACAGATCACGAACCCCTCAGGCCAGTACGAGGTCTTCGAGAAGTCCGTCTCCAACGGCGATCACTCCTTTGACGCCAAGCACGACGGCAAGTTCATTTACTGCTTCGGCAACGACCACTGGGGCGCCTCGAGCAAGGAGGTCTCGTTCAACGTCCACGGCATCGTCTACGTGTCAGAGTCGGACGCGCCATCCGATCCTCTGGAGGCTGAAGGTAAGTCTTTCTGCCTATCTGGCTTCCTGTTCCCGCCCTGCCATCCCGTCCCGAGGCATGCTGCTGACCAACCCGGCGCAAAAAACAACAGTCAAGAAACTGTCCGATCTCCTCGCCCAGGTCAAGGACGAGCAGTCCTACATCGTCGTCCGCGAGCGCACCCACCGCAACACCGCAGAGAGCACCAACAGCCGTGTCAAGTGGTGGAACGTCTTCATCCTCGGCGTCGTCATCGGCGAGTCCGTGTTCCAGGTCTGGTGGTTGAGGAGATTCTTCGAGGTGAAGAGGGTGGTGTAGAGAAAGAAGGCGTAGAAAAAGAAAAGGAAACGGCGACTCTGGGATGCAAAGGATCGGTTCCTGTGTATAGGCTATGGCATACTGGGTGTTGAATGCAGCGAGTTTACTTTTTTCTTTCTTATATTACATACCCATAAGAATTCAACAGAACTCTCGGGCGCAAGAGACAGTCTCGAAATGAAAAGCGTACTTGGCATACGTGAGGATAGATGTCCAAGAATGAGAAGAAAGAAGGAAAGAGAGAGAACGAAGAAAGGGAGAAGGAAATGGTGTGAAGGGGAGAAATGGATGATGGGGGACGCTTTCAATGATGAGATATGAATACAGAAATGCATAAGATCAACACCAATTGTCCTGGGAGTCACAGGTTACACTGTCTTGGCTGTGTGGAAGTGGCCTTCAGCCCTTTCAAAGACGATATAGGACGGTACAGCTGGACATAAAGTCAACAGGCTGCAAAAGCTCTCGGCCAGGCAAGAACAAGGGAAACCCAAAATCCATCAAAATGAATTTTCAGTGACTGCTCAAAGCCAATGACAGATAGAAACTCGACAGGCAAGTCAGAGCTAGAGGCATAAGGCCAAAAATAGGACGAGACCATAGATCCTAAATACACTGGTTCGAAGTTTGACGTCCACAGGCACCACCACCTGACTTCAACTATTTAGGTCAATGTTCATGACACACCCACCATTCCTCGAACACCAAGGAACATAATGCGCTAGAGATGTGCAGTGCGAAGAATGAATCCAGACCAATCTCTCCAACATATGCAATACTGTAAGTGAACTCTCACTCTCACGCACCGCAAACATGCACATGCTCCTGGCACAGAAGGATGGTCACTAGATCTTGTCTTCATTCATCACTCATTATTATAACACCAAAGCCAGGTGCTGGATCTAGACTATTCATGAGAAAGTTATGTACATCCCAGGGGACTATTCTTATGGTTGGGGAAACGTTTCCCATCTTTTCATCGCCGTCCCTGATATACAAACAACCCATGGCTGTCTATGCGACAAAAGGATGAGAAGGTAAAGTCCCATGTACAATTTGGGAATGAAGACGGTGGTGAGAAAGAAAAGAACCCCAATGCTGTGTACCAATGGTATTTCCTGCTTGTGAGCAACCACGCGACCAAGATCTCACCCGTAAGCAGCCCAAAACACCCCCATTTGCTTGCCCCGGAATGACGCCTTAAACTCCGTTGATGGCCCCCTTCCCTTTCCCTTGCCAGATGATGTTGGCTCTCATATAACAAGGCTGGCTGTGTGAAACCCCAGTCGGCGGTGGCCGATCTAAGCGGGGTGTCCACCTCGCATAAGCCTTGCTTGAGGCACAGCCTCTTCCTCCACTATAAATTCCATAATACCATATTAACCCCAGAGGGCCAGCCCATTTCCCAGTCATCTGGCTGGGTTTTCCTCACATCTCAATAACCCGCTCAGGCGCTCGGGTCAGACTCAGGGACCTCGATCTCATCGTACTGCTCGACCGGCAGATCCACGCCCTTGACCGGGTGGATCAGCATCGGTGGGAGACACATGCGGCCCTCGCCACCTCGCATCTCGCCGACCGAGGTCTCGTCCTTGGTCATATCACGAGTCAACTCGAACTCCTCTCCGCCATCATTGTTGACCTTCAGGCCTAGCCAGCGCCGGTACAGGTTCGGGGCGAAGCCAGAGTTGTAAAACCAGGTCAGCCCTTGCAGGTTGTGCTCGCGCTGCCCGAAGACGCTCGTCCGCGATCCACCTGACGCACCATTCTTGCCGCCATTGTACACGGCCGCCATGTACTGGGTTGGCCACTCGCGATCCACATAGAGAGGGTGGGGTACGAAGACAGCCTTGTACCCGTGTTGCAGGGCGACCGTTGCGGGCCACATCTCCGGGAAGGCGTGGTGCTTCTTGAAGGCGGTCTCGCGATGCATGGTCAAGAGCATCCTGCGGGACATGCGGCTGGCGGTGATGATCTGCGCACGGCGTGGTGGCTTGCCCGCCTCGTCGGTGTGGTTATAACCGGTGATATCGTCAGCCAGGAGCCAAGTGGTTCCGTCTGGGTCGAACATGGGGTTCAGCGTGATCAGATCGGCCTCCTCGCCAACGCCCCACTGGTACTTGTCGTGCTCGTAGGTCGTAGGTGGGACGGGGTCGTTCTCGGGCTCGAACCAGTCGTTCGCGTCAGACGGACGCACTGGGCCCCAGATCATCTTCTCGCCGCGGGTCAGCTCCTGCGGCTTCTTGGGCTTCTTCTTGTCGAGACCGCTCCAGATATTATCGGCGCTGGTGGTACCCATCTCAGCCTGCACGCGTGCCATCTGGCTAAAGTCCTCCCAGGTACCGTGTTCGGCCGGAATGTAGAAGCGCGCATTTCGCTCCCAGAGGCCCTTCCGCGGCTGCGCTTTGGCCCAGTTCTCCATCTTGGTGAACAGGTCGAGGTAGTGACCAGTATACCGGATGTCCATCTCCCACTGCCAAAAATAGTCGTACTCGGGATGGTTGTACGCAAAGTACTGCATGGCCATCTGGAGGCCGCGGTACACACCATGAACAGGCAAGTCCTTGCCTCGCGTCCACAAATCATGAATGCCCTGGTACAACGAGAGCATTTGTGTCTCTGTCCAGAGAGTGACGATACTTTGCAGCTCCTTCGGCACGGTGTCCTTGATTCTCTGCGCGTACACCTCATCGTCGGCCCAGATAGGGTACTTTGCGTCGTTCTTTACCTGGACCAGGAGGTGGACGTCGTATCGGCCGCCCGACGCGAGGGAGAGCTCGGTGATGATGGAGCGCAGGTAGACGACGTCCTCTGCCCGCCAATCATATTCATCCCAGCAACGAATCACAATGGCGGTCCGAGACAGCTCGCCCGCTGGCTTCGCCATAGCATCCTCGGGAACTGTCCCAACAGGCTTCGGCGTAGCTGCAGAGCTGTCGGCAGCCTGGACAGTCTCGCCCTGGCCCTGGCCTTGGTTCAATGGTGGCGCTGCTAATGTGTCGTAGGTTGCACCTGGCGGCATGGCCTCTCCGACAACGGGCATGCCGTCGTCTCTCCGGAAGAGGGTCATATTCTCGAGCTTCTCGTTGATGTAGAAGCCGCGTGGGGGATGTTGTCTGCGAGTGAGTGGCTTGTAAAGATCGGCGTTGGCCTGGTAGCAGCTGCGCTGCACGTCTGACCAGTCGGTGTTGCGCCAGTCGACCTGGTGCGTTGCATCCCAGACAAGCTCAGAACCATCACGATCGCCGTGCTCGCCAATGCCCAGACCACCAGAGCGGACCGAGTATCCGAATCCGTAGGGGCCTAGCCTGCCATGGCGCTCGAAGCAGATGTCCTCGGGCAGGGACAGGAGCTCGTAGGAGCCCAGCACATTCTGGGGAAAGCCGGCTGGCCGTCCGTCATAGTACCGGATATAGGGCACCTTCACCTTCTGCTCGGCGTCCAGGAAGCACTCGTTGACCTTTTGCGCCTTCAAGATTGTATTTTGGTAGTCGTTGGGGAAGGACTTGCTCGGGGGCAAGGCAGCCTCAGTGGGCTCCTGCGAGCCGCTGTAGAAGGCTGGGCCTGGCTCGTCCCCGTTGAATGGCAGCTCGTCCTCACTCCTCGGGTACTGTGGGATGTTGTCCTCAAAAGGGGTGAGGGTCCTTATGCCGCCGTAGTAGCGAGTAAGGAAGTTGAAGGACTCCCAGGCGTTGGGGCCCGAGGGCCTCGCAGGCAGCTCGCCCTTGAGGATCCTGTGGTTCTCTGCAACGCCAGCATGGACCAAGGCGGAGATGAATAATATTATACCGACCAGGAGGCCAATGCAGAGGAATCTCGTGATCTTGTTGGGGAGCCTGTAGAGGCCCGCGCCTGTGGCCCGGCGGGAAAGGGTGAAGGTCTGTCTCCTAGGCGTGAGCATCGGGCTCAGCAGGTTGGGCGTGGTAACTGGGGGAGCGAGGGTAGCGTTGACATTGAGCTTCCTCTTGAGCTTGGCAGACTTGGAGGACAACGAGTTGGTCCGTCTTGAGCCTCGGCTTGGCGAGGAGGCGGACGAGGAAGAGTCGTCGCGGTCGTCATCTGTGAGGTCGTAGTCGTCGTCCTCCTGTGATGATAACTGCTCCCTGGGGATCTTCTCGTAAAGGGGGAGCTGTGGCCCTCGCTGTCGAAGGGGGTTTGGAAGGCCCATGACGTCGAGTCGAGAGGAGAGACGTCTGCAGAAGTGGCAGTGGGGAGGGGGGAGGTTGAGTGCTCTTCTAAGGCCAAGAAGCGGACCGGACCCAGCATAGGACGGTCTGCTTGCGCACGATCTGTCGTGGCGCTGGTTTCGGTCGTGGCCTATCCACGCGGGACACTGGGATGCAAACTAAAAAGCAAGAGGCATGGACAATGCAAATCGTTGCCAAAGTTCGTCTCGAGTATAATGCAATGAGGCTAGTCTGCCAGAGTCGATCGTGGAGAAGGGAGCGAGAGAAAGTTCTCCTCGCTTTGGCCAAGATTCGTAGGTATGTATTTGTGCAGGCCGCTTGGGGAGAAGGGGGGCGAGGCAAGCAAGGTATGAAGGCCCAAGTTGTATTATTGAGGACCTGGGGGGGCGCTACCGAAAGTGGGAGGTTGGCGAAATATGGGACTGGGCTAAAGGATGGAGATGTTAGCGGTTGCGGGCGATCGAGACGGCGGATCTGCAAGCAGTTTCGCGGCTGCTAAAGTACCCAGAAAGTAGAAAGTACCGGGCCGAGCTAAGATGGTGCATACCTCGAGGGCGGAACCTTGATAGGGAGAAGGGTCTCGAGGAATGTCCTTTGGGGACTGTAAGACCAGGAAGGCCAGATACTGTGCTTGTATCTGTTTGAGGTCAAAAAATAACCTGAGGAAAGTGTTTGTTGGAAGACCTTGGGAGATCAAAGGAGACTCGAGGGGGTGGGCTCGTCTGTAAAGAGTACGAGGAACTTCGTACCCACATACTGCGTAACGTGATGTGGGTGGGCTGGGGATTGGGAGGGAAGGGGGGGCCAATAGGTGGGTGGACTTGCAGGCAGATCCAAGGACCAGCCAGACTTGCAGGCCTAAGGGGAAGGGGGACACGATAGGCCAGGACCAAAAACAGGGTACAAGGTGGATGACTGCAGACATGCGTGCGGGCCCGCGCATACGTACAGGGACACTAGGACAATGGCAGGCCCAAACCCAGAGAAAACAGAGGAAGGAAGAGAAGATGAAATTAACCAGGTCACAGTGAGATTGATTTCATTGTTTTTTTATTTATTTAAAATAATAATAATTCAATTGTGTTTTTTCTTTTTTGTATCGCCGGGCCTCTCGACTGTCATGTGCTTGTGATACGATGCAATGGCGATTCTATTGACTTGGATGCAGAGATTGGAACGGCGCAGGTCAGCCAGCAGCCGCCACAGGGTCTTGAAATGGTATGTACACAGTAGTACAGGAGTAGGAATGACCACCGCGATCGTGATAGGCCTGCTGGGGTTCTGGGGTGTTGATGTGGTGGTGGGTGTGGGTAATTTTTCAATTTCAATTTCATTTTTTCCCCCCTGCTTCTTTCTCTCTCTTGCACCATCTCCCGTGCCACCCAATCAATATCTTTGTCGTCATCAGAGATAATCGCTCGTGGGGGGGTGGGAAGGAGTGTGAGAGGGGGATTCAAGGTTGGGGAAGTTGCTCAGCAACGAACAAGCTACAAGCTACAGCCCAGCCTAGACCCGCGTGGATGGATGGATGGATGTAGCTTAGGTGCTGCACGCTAGCGCAAACGCCCCTGGCAATTGTTACACCAGCAGCCCATCCTGCCCTATCACATCTCTAGCTAACCCACACACCCCTTGCTTCCCTACTGTATTGTCCGCTAAACGAAGGCCCCCCCCCCCGAAAAAAAAGCCTGCAACGGCCCTGGGTTGGCTGCCTTGGTTGGCTTTTCTTCTCTCCCAGTGTTATCCAACTTCCCTTTCTGTTACCGTGCGGTACCACCAGGTATGTACCATGTTACTAGCTGGACATGCGTGTTTGCCTGCTGGGCCAGCGCCCATGTGGGCAGGCTGCAGTCATCATGATGATAATTTCTGATCGATCCATCCATCCATCGGCTGTTGGACGTGTTGCATTGAGGCGAGTCGCCTCGAGAGATGAATGCTCCGTGCCGTGCCGTTGCATACTCACTACAATATACATAGCATTGCTCCTACTACTATGCACTATGTACTTAGTGACAGGACGGTTGAACAATAATTCAAAGGGTGATAAGATGGGGGAGGCTGGTGGAACTTCCTTTGCCTTTTCGGTAATTGTCAATGTAATTGCTAGAATTACGTGTATGTGTGAATGGGGAAGGGTATGGAACCGCCCAAGCGGCTCTTGTTTTATAAAAATTGGGCCCCTCCTGATCGACCAGACAGCGGAGCATGACTTGAGTAAGGATTCCGATTTCCCCTATCTCAGGCTCAGACAAGACATCAACACACAAGGTACTTAGCAGTTGCTTCAAGCAAGTCGGGACCTTCCGACTGTAGCACTTAAGACACGGGGGCTAATGTCAAAGGGAATTCGCCATCATAGGCAGAGAGAGACGTCCTGGCTGGATAAGGAGCCCCTATTTCGCCCAGGCAGCATCCCTTTTTCCTTTCAAGGGGGGGGGGGGAAGAAACCTTGACGGCTTTCATATGCCCGACTTACATCCGCTGCTCGAATTCTGCATCTTCTACAACCACTGAAATAGCGATGATGAGGGTGGATTCCAAGTGCCATCCGATTCTGGATGGGGTTCCGTTGCGTCACGCCCGATATTCATCTCATCGTTCTGCTGATCGTGAACTTTGGGATCTGACGTGATCTGATCAACAAACCATCCTTAGTGGCCGCGGAAGGTCATATCTCGTGGGAGCTGTCGACAAGCCACTATCGAAAACTTCTGCTACGAATTTGGATAATGAAAACTCGATGCGAAGCCTGTGCGAAGTTGTCGTAGCATTTTAAACTTGCATTGCGCGCCCCGGCAAGATGTAGCGCAATCACGTTTCAATGCAAGGCTGAGACTGCACGGAACGCGAGGCTATTTTTAAATACACCTCTTGGTGACCAGCTATTCGAGAATTATTGCCCCTTGCAACCCCATCCCAAAAAAAAACACAAGGTATTGCCATCCCAACCACACTCCAGCCTCGCAACAGAGCCTGTATATTGGTTCTTTCAGCAAGAGAATTGACATGTCCAAGCGAAAGTCCTCCATATCCGCTTAGGGCCATTTCCTGTCCTATGTGCTGCTAATCTCGTCCTCCCTGAACGTCACACTTTCGGCTGCCCCCCAGTCGACCGAAGTCCCCCCAAGATTGGTATGTTTCACTCGCCCAGGGTAAACGACAACTCTCGGCTTACCCGCCCGGGCGAGCAATAGGCCAATTTGACGCACGTCCCGAACTCAGAGAGTTGCCGCGGGCAACTCTACTTTCTTTTTGTGTTCCTTACTTTGGTTTTTATGGTCCTACATACTATAGTAATAACCGTGAATATTGTGTCTGGTTCCAGCCCATGAAGCTTATTTTAACCGCCCCACGGCGCCCCTCCCCGCCATGCCAACCTATACGGAATACAGCCGGTAATTGATGCCCGTTCTGGAGGGGGTTCCAGATCCAGACCGAATGTACTATAGCAAGAACAAGGGAGCATTCTTCCGCAGTTGGAAGTATGAGGTGTAATCTACGGGGAAGGTGAGAAAGAAGAATAGATTAATTGCCTGTGTAAAATATTGATTGGGGGAAGGGCCTCCTGATTCGATATCTTTAGTCCGGTCCCTCAGTATCTGCCATAATAAAGCATTGTTGAACAGCTTCTCACTCGTCCCTTAGACGGGACGCCGCCCAGACCGCTCCCGTTGGTTGCGCTGGCAAATGCAGATACCCCGGAGGCGACACTGGGGTAGGACCTACAATGGCCACGAGGAGGCAAATCCTCTATGATACACGGATAAAAACCTGCCTGCTTTCTATTACACAGCAGACACGAGGAATCGTCTCAAAGCACAAGAGCACGTGGGGGCGCCGCCACACGAGCAGAGAAAAAAGGGTTTGGCTCAGCCGCCGCAGCGTCGCAGGCGGCTGACTGCTGGCGTTCCCCGAAAAAGCGACGTCATTCCTCCTCCAACAGCCCCAACTTCTGGACGTAGGTGCCTTCCTCCGATGCCGCTCATGATTTGCGCCTCCCATGGCCCCTTCCTTCGTGTTCTGCACTATTACAACAGTACAATGTGTGCCTCCTCCTGCATCGTGCGGGAAACGGCAGTCGGGGGAGGCCACGACAGGACAAACTGGAAGTCGGTTCCTCCCTCGGGCCACACACATGAGAGTGGCGTGGCCAATGAACCTCGTGTATTGGCGGTGGCCTACTGCCGTCACACACACACCATATAATTAAAATCGTACGAGGCTCTCCGACGTCGTCCCTTAAGGTTCCCTCAAACGGGACGGGAAGAGGCTTCGAAGGCTTGAAGTTTAAGGGGGGAGGGGGAACACCAAGACCAGAATACAGCCAGCCATTTATCTATCTATCTGGTCAGGCTATCTATCGATCTCCAACCCGAGTCTAGTGAATTTAGGACACTGTGAACCGATACTCCCAATTGGAGGAAGGGACGGGCTCGGCCAGCCGCCATTCGCCCTTCACCGTCTCTTGCACATTCCTCCTGACAACATCACGAGGACAGGGACCGCGCGCCGCACCTTCCCCCTCATCTTGTCACATCCCGCTCTTTAGGTTTACGCACCGCCAAAATCCTCTTAAACACTGGACACCGCTGCGAGAAAGAAAGAAAGAAAGGCAAAAAGGGAGCTTGTTCTGTCTGCTATCTATCTGCTTACCCCTCCTCGCCACCATCGCTTGCACGTGGTCAACCAGTCGTCAGGCTCCTTCAAATAATCAGTCCTTTCTGGATTTTTGGCAAAGGCCTCTTACCACAATTCTCCAAGCCTCAAACCCCCAGGGACGTGAGGCATGGGTGTCTCTCCCCCTCCTCTAACCTCCCTTGACTTGACGTACCGGTGACCTACCTTGTCTCCACATCTTCTCTTACTACATAATTCTGACGTGGAACTGCTCACTGGCGCCACATTGTAAAATCAACACCTATCTTCATCTCCATTCTCGTCGAAGACTGACCATCTCATGAGAAGAAGTCTCAGTCATTGTCTGTCTGTCCCCAGCAAGGAAACACCAGCACGATCCGACAGCAGTTATCAGACTGTCCTGGATCGGGATCATTCTTTGCTAGATCAAGAGGAAGTCCTGTCAACGCACACCAAAGAATCAAGGGATAAAGAGGGCAGGCTCGGAGAGAGGAGAAAAGTCGATAGCATATCCGCTTCCTTTCTCTCCTTCTCAAGACAAACCAACCATGGCACTGTTCTCCGCCTCCCAGGTGGAGCCCCTCTCGACCCGCGAGGCCGTCAGCGAACTCCCTTTCCCAATGCCGTCGAGGCCCTCCCTCGAGATGGACGAGAAGACCGGCCTCCTCCTTATGGGCGGCAGCAGCAGCAGCAGCAACAACAACACTCAAGGGGCTGACCACCTCAAGGCCCTGAACATGGTCATCCGGCAGGACCCCTTCAGCATGACCCTCGACGCCAGCGCCCTCCTGGCCGGGTCCCTCTTCCTCCTCATGGGGATGCACTTTGTTCCACGGCTCATGCTCGAGTCCTGTATCCTCGCTGTGCCTCTCCTCCTGCTCATCCGGAACGACTATCAGAACTTCCTCCGCCTCGGACCGGGCGGCACCCCGCCCACCCTCGCCGGCTACGCCCGCCTGGCCTGGTTCCGCCTCTTTGTCCTGCGCGACCCCTTCTCCCCACCGCCCCGTCGAGTAGCGGCCACCGCCACCATCTCTCGCCCTGCGGCCGGCGTCCTCTCACCGCAGAATCTCCCCTACCGCTCAGGACCCCGCCCCACCGTCGCCGGCCTCGCCCCGCAGCGCCAGCTCAACCAGCACGGCTCCCCTACCACCATCGCCTCCCTCCGCGCTGCGCTGACCCGCCTCGCCAACCTGCACCCTTCCCGCTTCGGCACTGCAACCAGTTGCCTCGAGAAGCACGGCTTCGCCCTCTTCGCGCGGCACCCTGTCAGCGAGCACGTCTGCGGCAATGGCGAGGTCTGCCACATTCATAGTTCCGACCGGAGCATGCACATGAACCTGCATCCGGACGACATCGCCGAGGTCCTGGCCAAGGGCTGGGCCGAGAGGCACCCGTTGGCCTTTGGCGCCCATAGGAAGTGGTGGGGGCCCAGGAGCCCGCTGCCCGAGACGTTTGTGCTCGTGTACTCGCCGAGGGGTGAGCCAGCCCCTTCACCCATCCCTCTGACCCTTTTTGTGCCCCCCTCTTTTGAATAGAGTGTGGGGGAAAGCCGCGCCGTGACTAACAAGCTAGGACAGATGAGAGCGACCTCCGTGTGGTCTGCAAGATCATCGAGGCTGCCATTTGGTACACTGTCGAGGAGCACGTTGACATTGAGTCTCTCCTGACGGTTCAGCAACCCTCTTAAAGGGAGAAAAGAGAAAGAATCGAAACTAGACTGGCTTCATACATACTTAACCGAACCCCATCACTCCCGTCCGTCGTCGTGGCCCAGACTGACGCAGAGCGTACAGCCCCATTTTCCCACACATGCGTATCTACACACGCTTTTATCATTCAGTTGTCTCTTCTTCTTATTTTTCGAGT
The DNA here is from genome assembly GCA_006503525.1 of Cryphonectria nitschkei. Taxonomy (NCBI): domain Eukaryota; kingdom Fungi; phylum Ascomycota; class Sordariomycetes; order Diaporthales; family Cryphonectriaceae; genus Cryphonectria; species Cryphonectria nitschkei. The sequence continues at coordinate 198,244 of LAZJ01000015.1, read as the reverse complement.
ATATGATTACACGCACACCTACATGCATACACAACCCTCACACCACTTGGCTCTTTGCCGATATCGCAATTGGTGTTCTGTCGAAAAACACACACAAAAGTTCACCATATGTGAACTGTCTGTGAGTTCTCGCATCCTCCACTGTTTCGTTCCCTAACGCTACAGGGGGTTTTCCAGCCTGGGTAGATATGAGTTTGGGGGTCGGACGGACAAACAAAGGAATAATCCGGCCATCGCACCATGCGTCATCATGAAAGGCTGCAAAGGTGGCGGCGTTTGGAATCTGTGTTTCGCAAAGCAGCGAAGTGCTGGGATGTAGTAGTCACAGATTGATACCATCATAATCAAAGTAGTGCCGAATAATTTTCAGAAGCCTCTCAGAAACAAAAAGAGATAGAAAAAGAAGAAAAATGGAGAGAAGAAGACTGCCATAGTTTTGTCATCTTTGATACCGATGGTGGCCAGTCAGTCTAAGCACTGAGATGTTTTGCCATGCCAAACGCCGCGCTGCCGTTAATTCCCTGAGTTCAGAACCTTGAGTTATTGTAACAAATCGTACGCAAAGCCTCACGTACTCACCTCTCCCTCTGTCTGTCTCAGTCCTCCTCATCGCTAGCCTCATCATTATTGTCCTTTGACTTCCTGAACTTCAGCTTCCCTGTGGGTATGTAAGCCTCGACGCGCTGGCCACCAAAGCTTCGCCCGTCCATCAACTGCACACAGGCGTCTGCTGCTTCGGGCTTCCGGAATTTGATGCTGACGACGCCCTCGGGCTCGAGGTCGTACAGCACCACATTTGTGACCTCGCCCAGCTTCTCGCACTCGTCGCGTATGTCCTCTTTGATCTCCAGCAGCGCCGCGGGGTCCTCCTCGAGCTCTTCCTTGGTGAACATGTGCTTCAGGATGACCATCTTGTCTCTCTTGCCCGTGCGCTGCTCGGGGGGGATATATGCCGGCTCGTCGTCTGACCAGTCGGCCAGCTTCGCATCGAGTTTCTGCGTCTTCTTGATCACCTTCTCCCGGTCCTTGCTATTGTTGCCAGCCCCGCCTCTGCCGTTGTTCGTTTGCTGTGGTTGCGCTGTGCCCTCGCCGCCCTCTCCCTCCCCGTTGGCTGGCGGCTGTTGCTGCTGTGTCTTCTTGTAGCTGGTGTCGGCGGCCTGCACGCGCATCTTGCCAGACCCGAGCCCGGACTCCGTGTAGCGGAAGTGTGTGTCGTCCAGCAGCATGATGGCCATGTCGACGCTCTGAGGCTTGAAGAAGACCACGAGCGCGTCGCCCTTGAAGTTTCCTGCTTCGTCCGCGTACAGTTTGATCCGCGGCCGCCCGCTGTCGATCTCCTCGGCGATGACACCGCACTTACGGCTGAAGACCTCGGCAACTTCGTCGACCGTCGCATCGAGTGGTAGACCCGTCACGTAGACGGCTCTGTTTTGGGGCGGCTGTTTTGGTTGGGTGGCTTGTTTCTTGTTCTTCCTCCTGCCGTTCGAAGAAGAAGGGGCAGCGGCGTTGTTGTTGTCGTTATTGTCCTGGTCCTGGAGCAGCAACGATGGCTTGTGTCAGTGGGTCACCATGTTCTCTTTTCCTCTTCTTGCTTGATCCCTCAGGCAAGCTCGATCTCGGGACTGGTCCTCTGGGGGTTCCGATGTAGTATGCGTCAAGCGAAAGTCAAGGAGCAACGTAGAGAAAAATGGTGCGGGAGGGGGAGAGAGGGAGAGAGAGAGATAGAGGCGGGCGCGCTGTGAGGAACCACGCGACGACATATGCAGGTGGGCCAGCATGCGCAGCTTACCTCGAGGTCATCTCGCCTTCTCTTTCTGCCGTTGCTTACTTGGGCGTCACCGTCGCCATAGGGAACATCGTTGTTGCTGCCATAGGCGCTCTGTTGTTGTTGTATGAGGGCCTCCTCAGCCTCGTCCAGGACAGGCACCCATCGCTTCAACTGCGCGTCGAACTCGAACTCAGTGCCATCTGACTCTTGTACGGCGATGTACTTGTTGTCAAGCCTTGAGAAGGAGATCCGATCGTCGTTGTCGAATTGTGCAGGGTCTGTCGGGAAGGTGAGGACCTCAGCAATCGATTGGTCTGCCATGATCGTGCCTTGTTATCTTCTTGTTGTTGTTGTTGTTGTTGCTGCTGCTGCTGATGCTGCAGAAGTTCAAGGGTTGTTAAGAGGGCCGTTTGTAGCTGTGACTATCCTGGAGCTACTTTCAACAAGGAGAAAAGGGCTCCCTGACGAAAGAGTGCATCGCAAGGAACAGGGGTCTGTGCGCCAACTTATAGCAGTACTACGTAATACCTTAGTGACCCGCTACCCACTAATACGCTGCCCCTCTTACAACGACGACGGCCTGAAGAGTGAGAAGCGACTGAGGAAGTACGAGGATGTTCAATACAACCAAGTAAAGTCGCGCACACAACCTCTTGGGGAAAAGCAAGGTAATTCAAGTATGAAGACCACAATGTATCATGATGTATCGGTAACTCGGAAAACTGCAGATGTATGCCACAATCATTTAAATACAAGTCGCCAGGTCAGTCAGCGACCTGGCCATCTGTTCTAGGATGCAATTGCCCACATCCTCGATAGGACACCCATACCATCATTTCTCTTTCGCTCTCCCCTCCTCTTCAAGCAACTTACTCCTCCTTCTTCGCAGGGGGTGCTGCACCACCAGTTGTGGGGAAGCCCATGTAGATCTTGAAGTAATCCTGTGGTTTGTACTTGTCAGTCGAAGTTCACTCAATGCCAAACGGAACACCATGGGGTTGTGACTCACGTAGATCATCCATTGCAGACCAGTCAGAGTTCCAATCATAACAATTCTAACCGGGAGACCATTCCACAATCCCTTGAAGCCGATGTCTGCGTAGATTCTAGAGGTCACGGTTCCAAACGACTCACCCGGCTTGCGGTAGGCGTTCAACTTGGAGACCATCACATCGGCAGGGTGAGAGACGATGGCGCACAGGATACCCGCCAGGTAGCCACCAACGAAAGAAACGCCAGTCTGAGTGGCCTTGGAGTAGTCGTCCTTGGATCCAGGCATGCGGTCGTAGATCATTTCGACAATGGTCTCGAACGAGGCGAACCTAGCTGTAGCGTTAGATCAAAACATCCCATCAAGATCAAAGTGACGGCTTGTGAAAGGGGCAAGACTAACTTCATCATGGTGTAGGGGATTTGTCGGCCCCAGAGAGGATAGAGACCCTTGTAGAGACCACCAAAGCCTTCGGCAGCTGTGATAGTGCTGAGACCGTGGAATGTGCCAGTATAAGGGCTCGGGATTCGCGCCTGCATCCTCACCTTGACCGATTCGAAGGGGCACAGAGCAATGTCGGCCAGGAACTCGGCCGAGGCAGAGGCAGCAAGGTAAAGGCCGGTCTTGTACTTGTAGGCAGCCTCAGGACCAGCGATGTCCGCGTAGGTCTTCTTGAAGTACTCATACCAGCCATACTTGAAGGCGCCCTGGGCCGAGTAGCCAAAGAACGTAGGGCTCCAGCCGGTGAAGATTCCACGGAGACCCTCGGTCCGGTAGATCTTTCCCCAGGCCTGGAAGTTGCCCGTGTACAGCTTGGAGTCCACCTGTCGCCGGGTCTTGACAACGTCAAGAGGTGTGACAGCCGTGTGCGTCAGGCCCTGAAGCATGGGATGAGTACATTGAGTCTACTTGATGATGATGATGAGGCTCGAGGATCTCGACTCACACACGCCAGCAATCCACCAAAGGTACACGCGGCATAGTACTTGCCGGAGAAGAGCTCGATCTGGCCTGTCTTAGACTGCGCTGCAGCAGAGGCCTTGTTGAACTCAGCGGCCGCCTCAGCAGAGAGCTTCTTGGCCTTGTCCTCTATGGTCGAGTAGGCAGGATAGAGGTCCATGCGAGCCTGGTACGGAGTGGCACCTCGGCTGCTTCGTGCCTTCGGCACATCTTGAGACTGGCTGGGGAAGGTCTTTTGGAGGACCTCGAAACGAGGGTAGAGGTGCGACATCTTGTGAAGCAGAGGGGTGTGAACTCTCAAGCAGCTACCTTGACTGTCATCAGTAAACTGAACCTCTCCAAATTCGAGATGTGAAATAGGTTTAATCGCGCTCGAGGTATAAATAAGCACTAGGCAATAGCGGACTTCCGGTATTCCCCGTGGAAGGTCAGGGGAATGATGAAACCGGTCATTAACGGAGATAAAGAGGCCAACACAATGGGATCTCTTACCTAAAGTTCGATGTTACTTGCCTTATAGAAGGGCCGAGATAGAAGGTCGTTTCATTCAATCAGTCAGTACACTCGAGGAGGTTGAGGGTGGGATTGGCAGGAGCGGTCGGCGCGATGATGTCTTGGGGAACAAATCGCTTATCTTGGCAATGGGACAGGATGGAGGTGTGACAAGCACCGGCGAGGGGGTTGGGGGTGCCAAACATTTGCTTGCCAGCTCTCCAAAAATCGGATCCCCCATCCTCACGCGCCTTCCAAGTCCCCGTTGGCTCCCCCTCTGTCTGGTTGGAGGGAACGGAAAAGCAGGCTGTAAGCAAAGCACCACTATCCAACCCCAGTGACGTCGGCGGATTTTCTTTCGCCAACCAGCTTCAATAATCGCTGATTAGCTACCAAGTCACCTTTATCTGCTATAATCGCCCTCGACATCTATTGACGAGAATCTTCTTCTTCTTTTTCTACGTGTGACGACTGCACTCGAGGTAAATATCTTCTTGTTGGGTTGATTTAGACATTATATAATTATATGTACGAGTCGTAAATCATAAGCTGAGGCAAGACGTCAGTTCGTCTCGGCCGAGTGCGCGGGGTCTGGACGCAAACGCTGGGCCCCCACCATCGCGGGCGGCAGCCCCACAGCTTGAACGTACTGTCTGTATTCCAACGCTAGATGAAATCGCAAGACACCTGCTCCACAACCACCACCTCATGCTACCATCACCACGCTGACAGGTGCCCCGAAAGAGCTTCTCGTCCCAGACCCGCGCAGACGAACAAAGTCCATCATACACCGCCGGTCACAGACTCTCATCTCTGCCACTTGACTCACGGCCCCATCATGGCGACCGGAATGATGGCGCAGCCCTCGACAGCCCCAGCCGAGGCATCCAACACAACACCCTTCGTCTCGAAATGGGCATCTCGATATCGTGGTGTACGTAGGACCCTGCTTACAGCCCACTCACCCCTCCACCCCCTCCCCCTCCTTCTGTCACTCAGAATTTGAATCTCTGGCCAGCGGCCTAGCACAGATCTTCGTGAAACAAGAATGCCACTAACATGAACAATCGTAATACACAGGCCGCAGTAGAAGACCTCCAACCTCCCGCAGCTCTCTCCCTCACGCCCTCGGACCCCATCTCCCTCGCCCTGACCCTAGCCTTCGAGCGCGACTACACCCACCTCACCATCATCGACAGCGAGACCCGCAGCCTGCTCGGCTACATTGCCATCCCCCAGCTGCAGGCCCTCCTCGACGGCGGCAGAGTCAAGCCCGACGACCACATCGCCAGCGCCATGACCCGCTTCCAGCGCAAGGGCAAGAAGTACAAGGTCATCACCATGGACACGCCGCTGGAGGAGCTCGAGGCGTTCTTTGAGGGCGCCGAGACTGCGGGCCAGAAGCAGGAGTTCGCCGTCGTCACGGATGACAACCGCCGCTTCGTCCTGGGCGTCGCCACAAGGGCTGATCTGGAGGAGTTTGTGAAGAGGAGGCCGGCTTAAGCGGGACAGGTGGGGGGCATTTGCCGGAAGTGAGCGGATTGTGGACTGGAGCTGATGGTGAGGACAGGACTCGATGAGCATGAGAGCAGAGGTTGCGCCCTTTGCGAGGCAGCTACAATCAAAGCAAAAGAGAGATACCCCTCATAGGATGAGAGGGGCTCATGGAGGAACAGAATTGAGGTCATCTACAGGCGTTTGATGGCATGGTGTCTTTTTTCTTCTTGTTCTTCAGGGTCTGGGGCATAAGGGGAAAACTGCCCTTTCAACAGGTCATGGATGGGAAGACTGGGAGCGTTCCGGGGACAAGATGAATCAACTTCTCATCTACTTGCTTAATCTGCAAAGGTTGAAGGAATTGCAAGTCATTCACGACAGGTCAAATAGAAGGAACCAATTATGGAAGGATAGACGGCACATAGTTTATGAAAGCTGCACCCTTCCGGCGAATTGTAGGGATAAGGAGTCATGCTTCCTCGGAACTCTGTAAACATCCTTTGACCGTGATTGACCACCTGGCAGAATATCTAGACCGACAAAATAAAGCAACCATAGAGATGTGCCCTCCATTCTGCCAGGGCATACTGGGAGTGTACACATACCAGACCAACCTCTCTTGTGCTGCGGGTCTCACTCTTATGTCGAGATCCAGTCATAGACCATCCGGATCTCGGCCCTCTTCTCTCCCTTCTCGACCACCACATTACGCACGTACCTCCTCTCGCCCTTGACTTGCTGGAATCCCCACGTCTGCCGGGCGGTCCACCCATTGTCGAGGCTGTCGACGGAGTTGAGGAGCCACTCGGCCGTGCCCTCTTCCCAGTTGCTAGACAGGAATGCGTCGCCACCAGGGATCTCGGTGACGAACTCGCTGCGGCCGCTCACGCGCCCAAACAGCCAGTCCTTGTGCTCGCGCGGCTTGCCGTCCATCTCGCGGTGCTCGCTCGTGCCCTTAAGCCCGCCGGTGGCCGTCTGCTCAATGTCGATGTGCTCCTTTCCGTCCTCGCTCACGTACTGTTTGACGTGCAGCGTCACAGAGGCCAGGCCGATCGCCTTGCGCGTCAGCCAGCCTACGCCCTGGAGCTCGAGGGCCGGGTTAACGTCATCCGAAAGCGTCTTGTTCTGTTTTCGTAGAAGGGTAAGAATAAATAATTCCTTGGTCAGCAAGTGATACATTGTACGGGGGAGAGGAGAGTAGCCTGGTGCATGCAAGGCAGCGAGCTAGCTGATGGTTTCTGAGACCTGAGGTCTGTGATCGACCTTCTGTTGCGCAACATCTCTTGCTGGGGGCTTGGTCGGGATGAGGCCTTACCAGGGACCAAGTGCCATTGAGGTCGTGGAGGGTCTTAGTTGCTGGAGCAGCCATGATTGAAGAATGTCTAGAAGCCGGAGTGTTTCTCTCTATGTATATTCTCAACGTGTATTTGTTGTCTGTATGAGGTGTAAGCAAGTCTTGCTACACGCCCATGACCGCTTACCGGGACTACATCGTCTGTGGCTGAGTTCAGGTAAACAACTCACCTATAACAATCAATGCTTCTAGAAATTGCTGAGGCAAGCCGCAGTATGTAAGTCTGTGGGGAGTACACAGATTTGAAAAGCCTATGAGGTCTGAAATTGTTGAGTGCAAGGGGAAGAAGGAAAGTCAGTAGAGGGTTGCTGTCACAAGGGAGAGGGTAGAGGGCCGAGGCTGGGTGGGGCTTCCATTTAAGTACAGGAGTTCAGTTCGTGTGTCTGGATGAGGGGCTTCCTCCCGTGCTACACAGTACATAAAATATGTACATTATGGGAGGGATGGCATCAACGATTGATGATGTACTTCCCCTCTAAGTTTGGCGCTAAATATACAAGCACTAAGTACATACCAGGCTGTACGGCATGTGAAAGTAAACCGCCTACCTAATCTGCGACTACCGTCCAATTGGACCCGAGGGCCCCGAAAGGCGCAACCCAACTCGTCTCTGCAAGCACTGAAATCCGGGATACATGTTCTCAACTGCTTCGGTTTTCACGTCTCGGGCATATTCTCTCATGATGTTACCAATTTTGCATCGATTTTCTCTCCAGGGGAGGAAGAAGGAAGAAGAGGAAGAAGAAGAAGAAGAAGAAGAAGAAATAATAAAACATATGGACATGTAGAATATTCGGAGGGAGAGCGTCTCCTCACTCCAGTTCATCATCGCCGCAGGAAACACACATCTTGGAATAGCTCTTATTCATTCATTTATCCACTTATAGACATAGCAACTGCGCCTGCGCCGAATTCAAACAGGGCTTACGCATTGCAAACAAGTATAGGATCACATGCTTTTCGGGCAAAACCACCGATCTTAACCTAGATTCGGCTCGTTTCATCGATAAAATGTACCACGGCGACTCAACCCGCCGATCCGGACAAACAGCTCTACGCTCGCTGCAAAAACACACGCACGAACAATTCAGGCGCCGGTCTTACACATCCTATATACATACGCACACACACACACCCACACCCACATGCACATACCCACATAGGTACATAGGTATGTATGTGAATATATATGTATATAGGAGGGTCCGTTAATGCATATGTAGGATCACCAGAGGTTTGCCGAGGCGAGGGAGAAGTTGGCGAAGCACCCGTGCCCGGCCCAAGATGCCGCCAACCAGAGGGGGGAGAGGGCCAGGGAGGCCGATGCTCTCTCGAGCAAGTGAACGAGACAGGGCTGCATCCTCGTCCCACAATCACCTGACTTGTGCAATCCTCATTCGACGGGGGAAGCGCCATGGGGTTCAGCAACAGACCAACCAGCTATACCCTCTAGTTGTTTCTGGTAATATGATGCGAGGTCGGTGCAGCTGAAGCAGTATCACAACGCATCGCATCGCATCGCATCCGCAGTGCATCGCATGGCAGGCGGCCCGACGCCCAATCAGACCGCTAGATTTGCCATCGAGACACAAGGGGGAGGAAAAAATAAGAAAGCGGAGGCGTGACTAACCACCGCATCAGCAAAACAGACAGATAGGCAAAAGCAAGAAGAAAAAAAAAGCCAACTTTCGGAGCAGCATGTCTCGGGTTACAAAAGTGACAACCTTTTAGGTACCGCTATGGCATTTGTTGGTCGTGGTATATATAAGCATTACTCTTCCTCCAAAAATAATAATCTCACCTCGCTCCTAGATATTTTTGCTCCCCAGATGCTACCCGCCCGAGTTGTCCATGAATATGCACACATATATAATCTCTCATCATTTCCCTTTTGGTCTCTCTCCACATTGCCTGATGGGGTTGGGTGGTGTTGTTGTATTGCTTTGCCGATTGACACGACGAGGAAGACCATATATGCAATGGATATCCTGTTGACACCAAAGAGAAACGCAGAACCCCTGGAGGGAAAGAACGACAGATCAAAGCCGCCGTTCTCGCGTCCCCCGCCTGCTGGAGTGAGCATCCTAGTCCTTTCTTCCTCAATTTGCCTTTCTGCCCTGTCTGTCATGGGACATTTTCGCTTTTGGTGATGGAATAGTTGAGTGTTTGAAACTGGCGGGTAGAGGGCGCTAGGGTCGTGGTTGTCGAATTGTCGAGTCGTCGAGTCATTTGGTTGTCCTGCGTCTTCATATCCGGCTGCTGCACGTCGTCTATGTCAGTTGCGGTCGCACTTCGCTTTCGACCTGTGGCGGCCATCAAGCCGCTATGGCCACCACTTCATCTTCTTATAACTCTCAATGACCTCCTCCAGAAGTTCCTTGTTGATCTGAGGTTTCGAATACTGAAAGCCTACCACCTTCTCTAGTCTGGTCCCGTCCATACTCAGATCGGTATCCTTCAGCAGCTCCTTCTCCATGTACGGTGTGAGGGGACCCGGTCTGGTGATGCCGGCCGACTCGAGTAGGTCTGCCCAGGGGCCCAGGAGCTCATCGTTGACGTCCTCGACGACCGAATCCATGTTGAGCTTGGCAAAGTGGCTGATCAGGGTGCCCTGGAAGCCCGTCTTGATGCCGAAGATCTCGCCGATGACGTTGGCTATAGTGCCCTGCGTGGTGACACCCTTATCGACCACGTTGAAGATAGGTACGGGCCCGCCCATTGCCTTGTCGTCCCAGTTCTTCTTGCCGGCGGCATACCACTCCGCTACGGCCCACGTCGCCTGCACCACGTCGTCGATGTGTACTGTGTTTGTCCGCAGATCTTTTGTCCACAGCCACTTCATCTCGTCATTCTGGGCCTTGTAGACGCGGGCCATGCACAATGCTGTTGCGACCCACTGCGAGGCATAGGGTCCATACACGTGTGCAAGACGGATGATGGCGAGGTTGAGTCTGGAGGGCAGCGAGGAATCGTCAGAACACCACGTTCATGCTCATATTTGCAGCCGGGTCCAGCTAAGAGAGCGAATACTTACCCCTCGACCTTGGCCAACTGCTCCTCGGCCTGCAACTTGAATGTTGCGATCTTGCTCCACGGCTTCAGCTTGTCGGTCTCCTTGCTCGCTGCCGAGTCTGACTTGTAGATCATGCCGGTGCTGAGCTCGATGAACGCCTTGACGCCTCGCTTTGCTGCTTCCTTGCCGACGGCCAAGGACAGCCCTAATGACCGCAGCTTGTATACCTCATCCTCCTGTGAGTACCTGGTTTCGCCGCCGCAGTTGAAAACATAGTCGAATTGCTTGCCGCCCTCCCGGTCGAATATCCTGCCCAGCGCTTCTGCGATCCGGCGAAGGAGAAGGATTAGCCTGGAGTGTCCAGGAAGAGTGGGGAGGGGTTAGGATGGTGAAGAGCTGCTGCTCCTTGGTCGGGGCGGGAAAAAAAGAAAAGAAAAAAGGGCAGGAAAACAGGCGGCGGGCAAAGAAGAGGGGGTTGCCAGTGACTCACGTTCCCTGCTGGCGTCTGCCTGCACGAACTTGTCGCCGGCGCAGGCCTCGTCAAACTCCGGGGCCAGCCATGCCAGCTGCGGGAGGACCTTGTCGACGACGCGGACCTCGGAGGCCAAGTTGTTCTTATGGATGTGAAGAGCGAGGAAGCGTCCGATGTAGCCCAGGCCTCCAATGATGAGGACCGAGGGCTTCTCCGCCATCGCGAGCCAATGGACAAAAGAGAGGCAAAAAAGGGGGGCGGACGGCGCAAGGACACACTCTCGAGAAGGGCGCACCGATTAAACGTAGCGCTCGGTTCAAGCTGTAGCAAGTAGAGGGAAAGGCTGATCGGATCGTGTTTGTGTGTAGAGGGGTGCGAGCGGCCCTGGAGCCAGACCAGAAAGAAAGACCTGGGTGGGCGGGGTCGTCTTTGCGATGTAACTCGTTGAGGGTCCAGGCCAGGGGTCGGTTTCGATAACGTCTTTCCTATCGTCCCTGCCCAGACAAGACGGAGGGGGGGGGGACAAGAATGCCGACCAATGTAGAAATGATGTAACAAGGAAGAAGGGAAAAAAGGGGGCGGATAAGAAGAAGGCTTTTAGCTGAATAGCTCTGGTAGTATATATTGTACAGGTAAGTTATGCTTGTTGCAGGTGCAGTGGTCTGAACGGGCTGTGTGCTGTCTATGCGTGCCCGTGAAATGTGGTCATGGGCGATGCTATCTCTCGACGACGAAAGAAGACGGGAAAATAGGCGGTGGCAGTCCCAGAAGGCTCAAGATAGAATAGGCGAGATTAAAGCTGTAATATTTGATGGGTGCGATCCGGTAGATCCAGATTTGAACTCGGGCAGGCAAAGATCGTCTGCAGATAGGTAGCTGGCCTTGGGACGACACTGTATGCCCTTGGCCTGAGGTTGATTGCTCGGAAATTGACGAGGACTGCTGGGGCCCAGGTTGATGAGATGAATGGGATTCGAATATCCCTCGAGAAGAAAAAGTCGATCAGAGAAAACAGGCTTCCCTGAAGAGCTGCTCTGGTCGAGTCAACCTTTGGGGACTGAGGTCGAGCCCAGGCGTCGCAGGGGGGCCGAGGATGAGAGCGAGGGTGTGCTGAAGCAGGTTGCGGGCCCGCGCGAGGAGGGTTCAATTCCAGGGCAGGTCAACGGATACCAAGTGGATCCTTCCTTTTTCATGCGTTCGTCACCTGTTCTCGGCCCTCGTCCTTGTTCGTCCTGAGCAGCACTATGCTAGTAGCAGCAGCAGCCGACAATGAGAAGCAAGATAGAGGCTTGACCCCAGAAGTTTGGGGGGGGGGGCGACAGAGGCATGAGCCTGGGGCCTGGAAAAGGTCCCGTATTTCAATCTTCTTATTCCTCAGTGCCCTCCCAGCGGGCCACGGTATCTCTGTGTATGTATGTGTGCGTGTGTGTACACACCATCAGCTGGACAAAACGGCAGGCAAGGGTTTTGACCTGTCGTTCCAGAAAGACGGCCAGGTGACCTCAGTGCAGCATTATCCGCGTTGTATTAAGGAATTAGGGATCCGGAGATTTTGCGCAGAGCCCCCAACCTTGGCTTGGCCGGTTGGGTACCTCATCCTACAGCAGAGGCGGCGTACCTCACACTAGTCCATTCCGGGCACTCGACTACCACTGGCGTGTATGGTGTATGGTGGTACCCAGTAGGTTCCCCTCAGTGAGGGTCCCCTAATTGCGTGCAACTCACCCCTCCCCCACCCCCTATAGAGGCAGGCCTTCAAGGGCCACTCGCCTGTGACAATTACTACATAGCACATAGTAGAACCCAGGCCGTGAACCAAGTTCTAAGCCTGAAGCTTGACAGGCCGGCCATACCCAGCTTCCTCAACGAGTATATACTTATGTAGGGCATGCAACGTTTCGAAAGCTTTTCTCTCCTATTGCTCGCCTGTCCCTTATTCACGAAGGTTCCAACTTCACCCATGTCTCTCGGCTACTGCACTGTGACACAATAGGAACTGAGATATGACAGGAGAGGTTTGACGCTGAGACTTTTGACTATGTTCGTCGTCTGATGAGCAACTCACCCCCTACTAAGTACAGAAGACCCTGATCTACCCTAACGCTTTGTAGTACCCGACCATACCCTATCCCACCCTGCCCAACTCCATCATTTTGCGGGAGGAGGAAGGATTCCAGTGCCAGGTAAACCAGAAAGCTAGAAGGAAGGGGAAGGAGAAAGAAGAAGAATTAGAGAAGAAAAGACTGGAAAAGGTTAGTGACTCGTCGTTTGTTTTACTCCAGCCTCGTCACCCACCTTCCCCCGCGACGGAAATGATGATGATGCACAGTACACGACTCAAACGCACTCCCTTTTCCCCTGGAGTAACCCGAGGCAGATTGGCACGGCACCCCTTACATTCGCAGGCCAATGTTCCGCGAAACATGGCGTTGCCCATGAGATCTGCACAGATAGGAACTGCTATGACATGTGCGCAATCCCAAATGAGCCCAATCTCGTCTGGGGCCACCACATTGTTCTGCATTTCTCCCAGAAGGGCAGCAGGCACCAGGCAGCAACAGCGGCAGCACCCAAAAAAATGACACAGAATCTGCAGGTCCAGAGAATAGGCTGTACACAAATGGCAACACTTGACAGCGCCTGGCCTGATCCCTAACTGAACCTGTCCCCTGTGCCGGCGTGCGATGTAATGCATCCCTTCACCTGCTGTGCTAGGTATGAGCATGTCTGTCGTGTGCCGACTCGCTGTAACACTGTACCTGCATCACAGGTCACAGGGGCGACAATAACAGCTGTTCTGGCTCACGGTGTACCCGTTCGAGACGGTGAATCCTGCACTGCACATCACAAGGTCTCCAAAGGGCCGGCCGGATCATCCGGGCGAGACTAGACGACGCAATACTACCACACGATTCCAAGCACCATGCGTCGAACAAGCGGGAGAAGATGGCAACGAACCATGTGAAGCGTCCATGGGTTATTCCGATGCTGCCCTCAGGGGTGCAGCAGGCAAGCAGAATACCACCCCCCATCCACACACTTAGCGCCCCGGCCGTCCCCGCCGCAATCTTTGCCGTCCCGCTCTCCCGGCCGCTCCAGACCTTCTAGAAGGCTTCTATGCAATTCCCCAGAACAGAGAGGTCTTGGTCTGTCTCTGTTGTCCTATTATCGTGCTGATCTTCTCGTACATTGGCTGGCCCTTTCGGCAGGGCGGTCATCCTGGCTCGCACTCGCTAGACAATTGTCTGAAACAAGATCAACAGATATTGATGGTTGGGAATTGTCCTGGTAGGATGACTTGCAACTGGGGGCCATGGCTCTGATGACACGGCAGACGCCGCAAGTTTGAACACTTGCTGTAACGGAACACTTTGGCGGGAGCACCGACCGGGACTGCAGATAATATCCACAACAGGTCCAACTCACCCAACCACATGCATCGTGACGACGACGCCCCTCCACGAAGAAAAAAAGAAAGCAAAAGATACCTCCTATTCGCAAGCAGGCAACAGTCTCACCCTACAATCTACACATCGCGCTGGACCCCAACAAGACCGACAACAAAACTTTGAAGAAGAAGAAAAAATCAAAGTTGGCTCTGCAGGCGGTTGGTCTGTCCACCATCCAATTTCCCCCATGCAGGAGTCTGCAGTAGACGCCTCCATCGGGTAGGCGCCTATGCGACAACGACTCCAACATCAAATAGTTTCTCTCGGCCAAACACGAAACGATCACCTTGTCCCCCTCCTTCTGCATTTCGTCCCGGTCCCGTCTAATTTGCGTGCATGGCTGAGAATTTCGCAAGGTCTCTGCGTCCCACGGATCGCTCTGATCCTAAAGGCGAACGACGTGTCCAGAGGCCCACCACCGTCCAGCGAACAAAATTTCCGGACCACTGACACCTGTCATGATGGCCTCCGTGACTGACCGACCAGCCATGACAACCACGGCGGGCTCCTGCGTGGTCTGCGAACATGGGCTAGTGGCTGGAAGAGCCGTTTACGCTTGGAACGCCATGATGCCTTGGCTGCTCAACCGCTACGGGTTCACCGAGGACGTGCAAGGCAGCCGAGACCTTACATGTGAGAGTGAAAGAGGGAGGGACGGGGGGGGGGGAGAGGGAGAGACGTGGGCGAATCATACGAGCTTGAAGCGCAATCGAGCATCCCAAGGCAGACAAGCCAACACTTTTTCACACGCACACACACACACACACACACACACAGGCAAATGTATGTCATGCCATTGAACCCATGACTCGGCACCCAAGTTTAAGCCAGCGTTCTGAGGGGCCATATGTGCTGCACATATCGTAATGACTGCGACCTTGCAGCCACCATGCTTCGGTAGTTCTGATAGGACTTCTGAGCGCTGGGTTGTCAGTAACTGCTGCTACGCTTGTGAGTAGCAGCATTTGTCCGAGCCGATGCGGAAGAAAAGATGACGGTAACCCTGAACAATAGTCCTGGAGGTTGGCCCCAAGGATTCGTCTTCTGTGGACTGGTCATATATCGCAATCTACTAGTCACAGCCGAGAAGATGATGTATCTTGTCAGCTTGTGAGACGGGCACGTCTTGTCGCGTACTTTTATGTGCCAGTAGGCACTATGCTGCTTTCGTGTCCCAGCGAACACTATATTCCCTTAGTGTCCCAGTGGATGTTATACTTTCAGACGCGGACATAATGCTCCTTTTCATAGTGTTTTGCATGCCTACCGTTATGGTTCACCCCCAAGACGTCGTTTGATGCAATGACTGACCCTCTATCGCATGTATTAATGACTGCATGAGACATCCGCCGCAGCAACGCCCTAAAAGAAGGAGAGGCTTCAACGGAACCGCCCTGAAGAGAAGCCCTGTCAACCTAGGTTAGCGTTCTCGCATTTTCGCCGCCAGCCCTACAGAAAACGCCTCGTCTCCACGAACGGAGTCTCTAGAGTTCGAGGTCGCGCGTGAAGTCGCTGCACGACGACGAGGGCGCGAGGCGAGGCGGGGACGGGGCTTGAACTTTTTTTTTTGCCCTCCCCCCTCTTCTTTTGCAGGTTGGTCTCGCGCACACTAACACGGTCAACTCACATCTGGGAAGTCTTTTTGGCGGCGTTTCGGTCCGTCGAGTTCGTCAGCAGTGGGTGGGTGGGCTGTACAAGGGCGCTGAGGATTCAGCTATCGGCCGCGCTCGGGGCGGAAAGCCCGCCGCCCAATTGGGACGAAGGCGATATGTATGTGAGCTGGTTTACTACACTTTCAGCAGCTCCAGCTGGGCCCCCGTCTTGTTTCTCTTTATTGCGAGTTGTGTAGTTGTTTGCATTCGATACTGCGGCGGCATCGGTGTCCATCATCCTCTCCCCGATGGATATCCTCAACCAGATAATACAAGTTTCATGAAGGTCCTGCAGCTGGATTCACCACACCGTAGATGCAAATTGGGCCACCAGACATTGTGTCTTTTATTCATTATGACTTGACGGGCTCGACATCGGGTCATTTTGCGCTTGTAGTAAACACTTACGTGGTCTGCGATATCGATCTGGTTGACTTCCCCAGACGAGCTTCACCGAGCATAGAGTCCATTGGCGGATGTCAGATGAAGGAAGGAGCATTTGAAAGAAAAGGAACAAAAGTCAGATGAGGAACTTCACATCTTGAAGCTGCCATAAGTCACGGGAACCGTCTTAGTTCATTATATTGATCTGTGTGTAAAGGCGTCATGACACAGCTCAGTATGTCCGGCATAGGTGGCTGACGAAGGGCTCGCAACCACTTGTTCAAACGCTCTTTAGAAATGACCAGTGAAGGCACAAGGGAGAAGCTTGGCACAAAAGCTGCCAAAGGTGCCTGCTCCTGAATCTACGCTCAGAGACTACCTCCGCATACTCCCAATAATCTCCCTCTGCGCGTCCCGGTCCCTCTGGCCCTCACTCAAGCTACCCACGCTCCGCAGATCGCCCACGACATCCTTGGCCTTGCCGAAGTACACCTCCTGCAGCAGGTTTCGCATCTTGAGCTCCATGTCTTCGACTAAACGGCCGATGTTGGCGATGTGGCTCTCGTCCTGGTCGACAGGCAGCTCCTGCTCGATCTGGCGCGTCATGTTCCCGCTCAGGTCCATCTCGCCGAGAGTCGACGTTGCGGATCCCGCTGCCGCCAGAGACAGCATCACTGTCGAGGTCATCCTGTAGTTGGTCGTGCGTCCCCGCTCGCTGGCCTCGAACACGTGGATCGAGTCCCAGACGCCAGAGCTGCTGCCACCGGATGGGGAGGCTGTTTTGGTTGAAGATCCGCGTGTCAGCTAGGTTCTGTTCGTCGACCTTTTGTGCCGATTTGTGTTCGGCTATCCCTAACACCAGGCAAGCACCATTATCATCGTCGATGTTTACTCACATTTCTTCAGCAAGACAACACCTGCGAAGCCATCGTCAAGGTTCCACAGGTACACCGATGACACCCCTCCTTCATAGTATAACTCGCGGTAGATATCAAAGGCTTCGTTAGCCTTGACCTCCATCTTCCTGACCCGCTCACCAGGGACCGCCCCCTCGCCCGCACCATCATTGCCTCCCGCGCCTACACCGCCCGGGCCGCCCTCATCCAGCGGTGGGTCGAACTGATTGGACCATGGTGACCGGTACGAGTCGCCGTCACGGTTGTAGTCGCAGAGTAAGTAGTCGCGGCCGGACTGCTTGCAGCGCTTCACGACGAGGGGCTGGTCGACGGACGACAAGAGGTCTTCTGTCAGGTCGGGCGCGAGGCGGATGATGTAATCGAGATTGCGCTGGGTGTGCTTGGGATTGAGGCGGCGGAGAAGGTCGCTGGGGTTAAGAAGGAGGAGGCTGTCAGCTTGTAGCCCTGGTTCTCAATCAGGTGTGTTCGGAGGAAGCTTACAGTGCCGAGTCGAAGGGATCGGCGGAAGCCATCCTGAGATTCTTTTTGCAGGAGACTCAATTTGGGAGGGAGGGGAGGAGGACGAGGAGGGAACGTATGCGTCTTGTGGTGATCTGAGATCTTGAGATGTCGAATTGTCTGTAAGGGGAATAGCCCTTTGAGTTGTATGAAGAGGGCGAGTTGGCGATGTCGTTGTTAGCTTCACCGACCACAAGCACGAGCCTCAACTGCCCCTCCAATAATGGGCGATCTGGGGTGGCATTAACCCCTGTCACAGCAGTGCGTCAGGCGTCGGCTGCAGCGTTTGTGGCAGCTTGTCTCGCGCCTCGTCAGGGCGATAAGCCCCGTATCTGATAGCGATCTACTTTGGCCTCCTGCCTTTCCTCTTATTCCAAACTCGCCCTGTTCCATGCTACATGTGTTCTTCTTGACACGATAGAATCGATTGCTTTGGAATCCCTGTTTTTCTTTTTCTTGCCTCATTTTGGGCTCATACGGTCCCCAAGAAAACAAAGACCATGCCAGCCGCAAAGTCATAGCTGGCAGGTGCTGTTCCTGTCCGGTTAGAAGCGGGTAGACCCCTAACAGGCGGGCCCTCACTGAAGGAACCCCGCGCCACCTGCCTGTCTAAGCTTTCCACGGCGGGTAGACGCAGGCACTCGACCATTGAACTTGACACTCGTAACGCTGAATTGGTTTAAGGCTTGTGCTGCACTAGTGAGACTCCACGGAGGGGGAAACCTTGGGCCATAATCACAGAGTAATCCAATTGGACAAAGTACTGGCACGAAGGAAGGAGGGTTCGATCTTTCTATAAATGTATCGTCTCCCCTCCTCGCTCAGGACAACAGCCCGTGGACTTGTCTCGAGGTCTCCAACTGTGCCGTGCTCGGTCTTTGTCTCCTCTCCTTCCCCCCTCAGACCTGCCCCGCGTGTGCCTCCTTCTGTCTTAACCGTTTCAAGTCGACGATACATCAACATGGACGCCCAAGAGCTCAAGCCTTACCTGGCTGACGCCCCTCCAAGTGTCGTGAGGCTCGAGATCGCACAGCACTTCGATGCGCTGACGGACAAGCAGAAGCGCTATGCCCACTACATCTCCAAGTGAGTGATCTTCGTCTGTGTCTCTTGTTGCGACCTCTCACTGACGCCTTTGACATAGATCTTCGTTCGCAGGGTCTCGCATTCAGATGAGACAGGTGTCTCCAGAGTCTGAGCTTATTTTTGATTTCATCCTCGCCCTCCACAAGAGCTGCGATGGTGACTGGAAGGCCCTCGGCCAGAAGGCTGGCGTCACCGAGGAGGCTGTCACCTTCTTTCTGCAGTACGCCGGGGCTTTCTTAGGAAATACTGGGAACTATAAGAGCTTTGGTGACTCCAAGTTCATCCCCCGCTGCCAGGAGAGCGATGTCGAGAAGCTGGCCACCACGTCTCCCGAGGCTGAGAAGTTCTACAAGGCCACCAAGGGAGGTATCTTCGCCTGCGCCAGCCCAGGTCTCATGCACCTCGGCTACCCGGACGAGGGCCACATGACTACCTACTATGTTGACTCCCCCGATGTGACCAAGGCTGAGGTAGATGGCATAGCCAAGTGGATGGCGGGCAAGGGCCTGTTGCCGGAGAACACCCGGCTGAGAAAGACCAAGGACGGAGTTTTTGAGATACTCATCGCCTCTGCTCAGACGAGCGTTCCGAGCGAGGGTGGTGACATTGGCAAGGAGACCGAGTTCAAGGCCGACGACGGTGTCTTGGCCGGCAAGACAGTCAAGCTCGTGTACGGTGACCACGCCAAGGAGATGGCCGCCGCCGCCGCCTACATCGCGAAGGCTGCAGATAATGCCGACAACGAGACCCAGCAGAAGATGCACACCGAATACGCCAAGTCCTTTGACAGCGGTTCGCTCCTGGCCTTCAAGGACAGCCAGCGGCATTGGATCGCAGATAAGGGTCCGGATGTGGAGTGCAACATCGGCTTCATCGAGACGTACAGAGACCCTGCTGGTGTCCGGGGCGAGTGGGAGGGTTTCGCGGCCATGGTGAACAAGGAACGGACCCGCGCGTTCGGCGAGCTCGTGTCGTCCTCCTCGAAGTTGATCCCCCTTCTCCCATGGAGTCCCGACTTCGAGAAGGACAAGTTCATGGCCCCCGACTTTACATCCCTTGAAGTCCTTTCGTTTGCAGGCTCTGGCATTCCGGCGGGCATCAACATTCCGAACGTAAGCACTTCAGAGTTTCACAACTATCACATCCCTAGCCCTCTGAACCATGATGAGCTATGTGTTCAGCAAACGACCTTCCTCTCGAAAGACATGGACCACCCGCCTCCTTCCTTCCTCGCACAAATTGATGAAGGCTAATCGTGTGTTGAATCGGTTGCTGACGACATTGCCCATAGTACGATGATATTCGGCAATCGGACGGATTCAAGAACGTCTCCCTCGGCAATGTCCTTGGTGCTAAGGCTCCTAATGAGAAAATCCCATTCATCAAGGAAGAGGACCTCGAGGTATACAAGAAATATCGAGACCCTGCATTTGAAGTGCAGGTCGGCCTCCATGAGTACGTATTTCTCGGAATCTAGTTCATTAGCTCGGTCGAGGTACCTATTCATTCCTATGATGTATAGTCTGTGGGATGCAAAGGATAGACCCTGGATCATACCTCAGGGCTCAGACACCTCTTCTTAGACAAGCAAGTACTGACTCCTGGTTGTTTCAATAGGCTCACAGGGCACGGATGCGGAAAGCTGCTCCAAGAAACCTCACCAGGAGTGTTCAACTTCGACCACACGAACCCTCCCATCAGCCCCCTGACTGACAAGCCCGTCACCACCTGGTACAAGCCGGGGCAGACCTGGGGCGGCGTATTTGGCGGTCTGGCAGGTGCCTACGAGGAATGCCGCGCCGAACTGGTGGCTATGTACCTGTCCTGCGAATTCCCCGTGCTCAAGATCTTCGGGTTCGGCGACGGCACAGACAATATCGATGGCGAGGCGGGTGACGTGCTCTACACTGCGTACCTGAGCATGGCGCGCGCTGGTCTCGCGGCCCTGGAGTTCTGGGACCCCAAGAGCCAGAGATGGGGCCAACCTCACTGTCAGGCGCGCTTCGCCATCCTGAAGTGTTTCCTGCAGGCTGGCGAGGACTTTTGCAAGCTGGAATATTCGGCCGATGATCTGTCAGATCTGAAGATCAAGTTGAACCGAAGCTTGATCCTGACCAAGGGTCGTAAAGGTTAGTACCGCATGGACCCCATGCCGCGATATAATGATCGTATACTCACATTCTTTGGCAGCCGTCGGCGATTTCCTCCAGAAGATACACATCTACAAGTCGACCGCAGACGTCGAGACCGGCACTAAGTTCTTCGGCGAGGAGATGTCGGGGGTTGGTCTCGAGTACTGGGGCACCAAAGTGCGCCAGGTCGTTGTGGCTAACGCGCAACCTCGTAAGGTCTTCGTCCAGGCCAACACGTACCTGGATGAGAGCTCTGGCAAAGTCACTTGCAAGCAGTACGAGCCAACGCTCGAGGGCATGATCCAGAGTTGGGTGGAAAGGGACGTATAGGAAGCCGGGCTTAGGGCACTGGAGATTCAAGTGGAGTCCCGCGGTCTGCTATGATGTGTCTCCATTCCGGTCTGCAATCATGCGCAGCATGCGAGTAGATGAATACAGCTCCACGCATCTTCGCCAGCCTACAGAAGTGTTCAGGCAACCCCCGATGATCGATACAGATACTTGAATTGTGCATGGTCCGATTTCTCAGGACAACGGCTCATGACGTCGAGACTTAAAGATGTAGCTTCCCACGGCAACCCAGAAACGAAAGAGGCAGTGAAAGTGCAGATCCTATGGCATCTCTAGAGCACGGCATGAGCAAAAATGACCAACATTGGGGTCTGTTTGTCTTTCGGCACGCAACACTATTGCGCCAGAACATGGTTGGTGGGCGGGATGCTCTCCACGGCGGTATTTGAGAAACCTGCTTGGCCTTTTTGTTTGACATATTGCTTATTCGTTCACTGGCCTGCAGTCTGTTCTGCGCCGCGGTTCTCAAGAACAACTGGGTCCTGGAACATCGGTTGACCATCTTTGGCTGTTCTTCTTTGTTTTTCATGATCACTGGTAGAAGATTCCCTCATTACAGACGCCGCAAACGTGAAGATGCAATTGGCCAAGCCGTCCCTAATTTCCGAGAGCCTCTCGAGTGCCGCTCTTGTAACCCCTCCCAAAAGCAAAAAGTTTCATTCTTCTTTTTGTCTGCCCGAAGTGAGAGAAGTTTTCCGTCTGTCGTCTCGTACGCCTCCTCCGCCATCCCCGTCATGGACCAAAGTTGACCATCCAGCCATCACCGCGCCCTCGCGGGAGCAGAAGATTTACCACTTCATCTCGTGGGGCTTGTCGCCCTTGCGGAGGCTGAAGGTAGAGGCCAGGTAGCTGGCCAGGAACTCCACCTTCTTGATGTTGGCCAGGAGGGCCTTGTCGATCGCCTTCTGGTCCTCTGCCCGGGTAGAGGAGACCTGCTTCTTCTGTACACATAATTTTTGTCAGCTCCTTGTCTTCTTTGCACATGTGTCCTTCCCTGGTGGGAACCGCAGCCGAAGGGCCAGGCACCACCCTCCCCGGTATGCTCGTGCTTGTGATCATAGTCAGGGTTCGTTCGTACCTGTGGCTTCTCTCCCTGCTTGAAGAAAGCCTCCTCGCCGGCCTTCTCCTTGGACTTCTCGCCAACGAAGTACTTGGGCTCGGCAACCTCATCAATCTTCTTGGTGTCGACACCGGCGAGGTCGATCTTCTGGGAGGTGGCGATGACGTAGCGGGAGTTGACCCTTCGCAGGGGAACACCGTTGATCTTGAAGGGGCCGGTAACGAGGAGGACGCCCTGGTCGAGGTTCTTGAGGAGGACGACGCGCTTGCCACGGAAGCGGCCAGCGAGCAGGATCAGGACGGTACCGGGCTGCAGGGTCTTGCGTGGCTGCCAGGGGCGGACGGCCTTGCGGACCTATTCGTGATGATCAATGTCAGTTGCCTGTCGCATTCTCGGGTTGCTTGGTGCATCCACAAATCCAGGTCCAACTCCCTCCTCTTCGTCGCGTCTCGTTTTCGTTGCCGCACAAGTATGCCAGTTGTCGCCGTTTCTGTCGAGATCCAATCTTAAGGTCTTCGCGCATCGTCGTGTTAGGGTCACTTGACCCTCACCAGATCATTATACATCTGATGGTATCCCGACCATGCCGATGCGCCCATCTCTTGCTCGGCGGCGCCGCTCGCCTCAAACTTCAATCTTTCTCCCCCAACAGCGAATAAAAAATCGGACAATCGTGTGCACATCGTCGAACGTACCTTGCGAGGCTGGGAATCATCCTCAGCAGGGTACCACTTCTGAGCCTTCTCGGAGTGGTGAGGGACCGACCGAGTGCCCTTGCCGAACTTCTTGGTCTCAACCTTGGCCGACATTTTGGTGCTGGATGGTGAAAAAAGAGGGTCAGTTGAATGTAAACGTCGGCTAGGGAGAAGAGAAGAATGGAAAAGTACGAACAAGTTCGTTTGGTGGTGGGTTGTCGTTGACTGATTGAACTGGCGGGCAATACCGCTTAGAAAATGACTACCCGGTCCGAGTGAACTGAAAATTGGGTGTGGGTTGGGTTGAGAGGTGCACGTGATATTTCTGGGCGGGAATGCGGAAGAGGGAACGGTAGCGCGGAGAAAGAAAAAAGAGGAAACGCTGCGGGACCTGCTGCAAGTTTAGTCAGCCTCGGAGCTGCCAGCTGGTACCATCTGGCAGAGAGAGTCCGCAGCCGCTAGCATCAAGAAGCCATATCCCTGTCGACAACACGTCAGGGACAGAGCAGCCTACTTGTTGCCTGCCTCGCTCTACAGCTTAAAGTTACCCGCCAACGGAGCTTCATACTTAGAGCTTCTATCAGTTATACTTTCTCAACCTACCCGCCATACGTATTCCCTTTCCCATTACCATCCGACACTTCAACAATTGGCGACACGCTTCTCGTGCTACGACTGGGTTTCTGGTGTCTTCTTCACGATGTCCATCCATCCTATACTCACCTTCAAGGCCGGAATCTGCGATGTCGACGTGAGTTCCGGACCCTCTTCCAACTAGACACCCCGTTCGTCTTCGTCTTCACATGCTAACCAACCAAACTAGCAAGCTGCCAAACCATACAAGGTGAAGCCATCGCCACGACCCGGCTACATCTACCTCTACCAGGGCTCCGATGATGGTACGAATTCCACCGTATCAGCTCCAAATTCAAGTGCTCGTGTGACATCCCCTGCTGACTTCCGTTCGAAGACCTATTGCATTTCTGCTGGCGCGAGCGCAGCGTTCCAGCTGACCAGCCCGAGCTCGATCTTACCATGATTCCTACCGACGGCACCTTTGTACCAGTCGAACCCTCGTCATCGTCTCCCGCGACCGCCAAGACCCAAGGCCGCGTCTTCGTCCTCAAGTTCGAGTCCTCATCTACGCGCCACCTGTTCTGGCTGCAGTCGCACCCCCAGCACTCCAGCGGCGACCCAACCTGGCTGAGCCCTCGCGATCGCAAGATAGGCGATATCGTGAACAGGATGCTGCAGGGCGAGGAGGTTGATGTCAACGCAGAGCTGGCCTCAGTGCGTAACTCGGGCGGCGGTTCAGGCGGTAGGGACACAGACGGCGATGAGGCCATGGAGGATGCTGCGGGCCACGGTGCTGAGCAGAACGAGCCTGGTAGCGGTGGTGCCGGTGCGGATGCGACCGGCGGTGATGTCAGAGAAGAGGGCGAGGAGTCTAGGGAGGGCGGTGCGGATGGTGCAAGAGCGTAGGTTTCATTTTCTCTTCAAAGACTGCCTACCTCATGATCATGTGAAATGAAACCTCCATAAGACCAGTCCTGCAGAACCATATACGAAAAAGGTGCATTCCCGGGAAGAAAGAAATGCCACCTACCATGGCCATCTCAAAGGACAAGCCGCAAGGCTGACCAAAAGAAGAATCAAAACATGGCATTGGGGAAGGGCGTATTATTGGTCATGTACATTTAGTAATGATTCATGATGAAAGAATGGACTTCACGGACACAGATACATCAGCAGAAATCTCACATCTGCTAGTTGATCATCACCCCTTCCCCATCTGTTTTCTTCTTTTCAGCAATAACTCCGTCACACTCAAGTGACCATCTGCTAACATACCTTACAGAGCAAGCGCCATGCCCGACGATGCACAAGCGGCAGTACGAAACTTCCTTGCCTCTTTGCAGGGAGACCAAGGCGGCATGCCACAGCAGTCCGTTCAGGGCAAGCTCTACCCGTCGCTCAACGATCTCCTTGAGACCTCAACCACCGTTCCTCTGCTTGCATCTGCCGACGACGACTTTTGCCTGAAACTCATCAAACATCTCCCTCCCACGATATTCGTGCTTTGGCAACAATCAGCCTCCTCCTGGGGCGATGCGGTCGAGCTCGAGCCCGGTACAGAGGCCATCGAGGACGCAGTGAGGCACATGAGCCTTGAGCAGAAGAGGAGTCTCATCCAAAAGGTCCTGCGAGCGCCTATGTTCCAACAGGCTCTAGCGAGCCTGACAAATGCACTGCGGGAAGGCGGCCTGCCGAGCATTGCCGAAGGACTGGGGGTAAAGGTCGAAAATGCAGGGCTCATCAGAGGTAGTGCAATGCCGCTTGGCAACGGCGAGGCGATCGAGGCCTTTGTGGAGGGCGTGAAGAGGACCGTGCATGAGGAGCAGTAGATGGTCTACGTACGTTGGCTATTAGTGGGCGCGGCGTTATTTCTTTTCTTGTCCGGTTTTGTGCTGAAACATAGAGCTAGTAACGCATGCCTTGCAATGGGAGAGACAGGATAGAGGTACGGAAAAATATACTGCGACGAAAACCATGCCTGCATACCTCAGCATAAGTATAGGCTGTGAGCGAGACGCTGGCGAGAGAGATCAACGCTGAGGGGTTCACAATCGTATCCTTGAAATAGTGTCACTTTACGTCTACCTTGAAAGGACATACTGCCCGGACTATCTAAGCACACGAGCGGTTCCTCAATATTCTCTCCCACACTCTTCGCCCACTCCTTCAACCTTGCAATAGAGGCCTAATTATTGTGTGTGGTCTCTATGTTCTCAATTGTAGAGCGGCAATACGGCCACTTAGAGCCTCCTCCGGGATCATCTGCCAACAAGGTCACCGGCGGTTGCATCGTGGAGTTCGAAACCTTCCGCTGACATGCATGGATTGTCATAAAACTACGCAAAGTATATGGTCTCTGAGTTTTGCGCAGACTGCTATGCTCATCCGATCACAGACACGCTACGAGAGCGGACTGGAACTCGTTCTTGACTGTAGATGCCTTCACACATGTTGAAGTGTCTTGTGACGAAACAGATGATTGTCATAGCCGCTATAGAAAATGGCTAAAAGGAAGGAATTCCGTCGCGACGAGATTGGTCACACAAGGCTTCTCGTTCTTGGGGGCAGAGGCAGTGGAACACGAGCCGTACCAGTCGAAAAAGAATCATGATCCTCTCGAGCCACGCAATCCACCCACAACTATCTTTATTTAGCAGAAACCCCGCCATCCCAGCTGCCGTGACACGACACCCTTCTCGCATATCACGACTGAATCCAGTGGCGGCGGCGGCGGCGCTTGCATAACACCGCAGTTCCAACACGCGGAAGCCTGCCGTTGCGTGGCAAGGCTGGTGGAACGGAGGACAGGGACAGGCGACACACCATGACACCCATCCAGAGCGCACGTGTGCACCCCCTTCCCCTCCTTCGCCAACTCCCCTCCCCTCCTCCCTCTTCCTTCAGTGCAACCGAAGCACAGCAGATTTTCTAGCACGACACACAGAGAGACCGCCCAGCCCTATGATCGGAAACCATTAGCAGAAGTAACCTGCAGCCGGTGCTTCCTCGGTGTTCCTCACCTCCATCTTGGGGGAGGTGATGGGTTGGTGGTTGGACGAGCATTTAGTTGGTGCTACATAGGGGACAAGCGGTTGGCTCGCTACTACGTAGTATGCATACCTTTTCTGGAGAAGAATGTGGTGGGACAGTGCGAAGAAGAGAGAGGGGGGGGTCCAAGTGGCGCCAACCCCTAGGCAATGTCTCCCCTCCTCTCCTCTAGTAGTTGAGTAGTCTTGAGGACACCCACCCCCCCAAAAAGGCTTGTGGGAGAAACAGGGCGTCTCCTACCACAGCACTGTACGTGCTATGATATCTCGTGCAGTAGTGCTTCGAACCCCACCAAGCAGATCGATACGCCGGGGGGGGGGGATGGTTTGCAGGGGTCGCTAGGATCTACGGTGCGGGTGCTTGCTCACTTGCTTCAGCTTAGAAAAGGATATGCGCTCGTGACACTAGTGGTCGAATGGTGATAGGCTCTCTTCTGTTGCTGACGTTACTATATGTCAGTTCACACATAACCTTGCGTAGCGGTCGATCCGGACACACGACCAGACTTCGATGTCTTCTGAAGAATGGTTCGAGAAGGCTGCAGGTTTGGTGACGAAGGCCGGACCGGCCCTGTAGGGTTCACGACCCCTGCGCGCGGCCTGGCAGCTGGGTTTGGGTCCCCTATGCGTTTACCCCACAATTGAGGTGAGGAGAGGTGAAGCTGTGCAGGGAAGGGCTTGTCGTGCCCCCCCCCTCCCCTCTTCTCCTGCTTTTACCATGGTACTGGTAGCTGCCACTGCTATGAAGACACGCCCAGCAAGGAAACAGAACAGAAATATCAGACGAATTCTATAGGTGGTTACTCCTGACGAGCCAAGAATATGCATTGCAGAGCAGTCAGAGGCACTGCATCGTGGGGGAGGGAGGGTTTCAATGCAGGTACATGCATGTTGAGGACGCAGCATTGTTCGCAGGATTGGCCGGGAGGCGAACGAAGGATTGAGGGGGTGCAAGCGATTTTGAGTGCTGAGGGTGGACACGCACGCACAACACGCACGTACGTCTGGACCCGGAACGGTTTCTCCCTGGAATCGAGATCCGAAGAATGCTGGCGATTCAGGACCACGGGAGCAGAAGGCAGGCAGGCAGAAAAGGCGGGACGCGAAATCTAGCCGGGCGTGCAGTAGTGCGCGCTTTTTAATGATTCAAAACACATACACTGTACTTGCTCGACAATATGTTCAGCTCCGGCTACGCCTGACTCTTTTATGAAGAGGGAAGAAGGGAAAGAGGAGGGGGGGAAAGAGGACGACGATACTGGAGCAGGTCTGAGCAACAAGGGGGGACTTGTCGTGCTCTATTTGCGGAATCGCTCGGATCAAAAGGTACCGTCAGTCTGTACACACATTCCTGTCAGTTAATCGGTGCATTCACCACCACCTTTTGACGTATCTTGGTTCTATAGCAGATCGCAGGATTTCTCTAGCATTGCGGCAGCGCCTGGTCGGCTTAGGAGGCCGTTGCTGCAGGTGAGAAAGATGGGGCAAACCTGGTACGGCCATGTGGTCCAGGTGTCTTGGCAGTCTGCACTGTCTTACACACCGTATTTCTTACAGCGAGGGGGACCCCGATCCTGATTGGACCCGGCGCTCTGGGCAGGACTGACAGGAAAGGGGGGAAACACTTGAGTTCAATGGTCATGCAACCCTGCAGACGTCGGTTGAATCTTGGTCGGATTGGCTTTTTGAGGGGAGAGGTCTGATCTCGGCTTTCTTCCCCAGAATGCTCAGGGCAAGAAAAGCTTTACTACCATGGTAGATTATCGTTCTCTGTGTGGGGTTCCTTTGTCGGTGATTAGGACTTGCAGCTTGTTTTATAGATCCATTTGAACGGTTCGTCTTTCAGGTTTCGCAGGGCTGGTTGCCCTCCTGCAAGCTGCAGCGGCGGTGGCATACTGTGCGCGTGTACTATGCATGTACCTATACGAAACGGGTCTTTCCTCCTTGGGGGGCTGATCACGGAGTCTAAACCACGGCAGGTCGTGTCTGACCAATTGCCTCAGCACAATAAGTCCTACGATGTCATCGGCAGAAGATGGAACGGCATTGCCAATCACCCCAGAGAGGTCCCTCAACAAATTCGAGTGAGCATGGTGAGATCAGGGCCGCCGGTTGAATCCTGGCAGTCTATTGTGCGTGCAGTACATTGTACCGTGAAGTGACTCCAAGGTGAGGGGTCACGTCAAATCGAGCATCGCGCTTGCTCGGCTATCGCTGGCCTGTCTTGTGTCTGGCTCGCGGAGAAATTGCTTTTGCAGCGGCAGAAGGCATCTCCGGGACGTATGTACTGTTGTTGTTTCGCAAATTATTTACTGGTGTTGACTTGTAGACGACAACCCCTCTGCTGATGGTCACATGGATAGCACCAGATTTTAAGTGATTCATGGCAGCCACTATTTCATCCGCCTTGTCATGCCCTGCACAAATTGGACGTGTCAGTAGTAGGTAGCAAGGAAACCACATGGTACGGCTAAGCCAATTTAACGCTTACGCTCAGCTTCCCAACAGGGCCTGCCGCCGCCCCCGCCTTCATCCCACTCCTCCTTCCATGGGTTCCATGGGGGACTTTAGCCACTACCCCGTACACAGTACACTCACCATCCACTGGCTGGCTGACTGACTGACTGGGACTGACTGCAAGACCCAGATGACCCAGACCTGTTCGAGCCACCTGCAGCGCTGCATGTCGAGGACGAGGTTAGAAAGGGTCGCCTCGCTTCCGCTTCGACGATCCTTCTACCATCATCAAGCACACTGTGTCGCGCACATTTCCCTCGCCTAGCCATCCTGAGCATGCACAGTACTACTTGCCTTGCGAAAGTACCTCCTCCTCCTCCTCTGCACTTGCTCCTCTCTGGCCGTCATCGTGCCCCGAACGCCTCCTTACCTCCGCAGATCCGTCAGCCCCTTCGCCTGCGACTCGCACGTCAGTCTGGTCTGGTGGTTCGACCTCATCCCTTCCAGACAAAGCTGTTGCTTGCCCGTCCTCCTCGAGCTCTGCGCCGCCCCTTTCCCGACCTTGCAGAATCATCGATTGTCCTCCAGAACCCCGAGCCGCCCCGGATAATGATCTAGCAGAACACGTCCCAAGACATCCAAGACCAAATCCACAGCGCCCAATCCTAGCCTCGGTCGGTGTCGAGAAGCGCGACGGATAACTCCGCGCCCGAGACTCTTGCTCTGCCGTCCGGCCTTCTTTTCTTCCGGCTTTTCTATTTTAATTTTGTTTTTGGCTCGTCGCTTTAATACCTATCACCTGCTAGCAATCCATCTCCGTCGTCGAGTGGGCAGACCCACGAGATTTGCGTGTTCCGGATGTTGGGTCCTCAAGCCTCGGCGTCGTCCTGAGCTCCTGGGTCTGACCGGCTAGCCGGGTCGACGCTCCCCTCCCCTCCCCCTCCCCTTCTTCTCGCCAATCTCGCCTTGCGCACGAGTTTGTTGTGCGCTCACGTTCTCATCATGTCGGGGTTGATCAAGAAGCTGCGAAGCGCCAGCGGTGTAAGTCAAGAGAGCCACGACCCCTCGCTAGAACGCGCCACTCCCCGGGGGAAAAGAAACACGGACAAGAAAAAGAAAGGGAACACCCGGGACCCTGCGCGCCTCGCCTGGGACACACGAGTATGCCGGCTGACCCAAAGATCACAGGGCGCTTCGACGGCACCGAAAGACCCCGGTCTCAAGTCTAAAAAGGATGAGCCACCAGTGGAGAAGACGCCTCTGGAAAAGATGTTACAGAATGCAGGCCCGTTGCGGGAAGATGGCAGCGACAAGTTCTTTGGGTTGGAGAACGTAAGTCCTCTCACCCATCTGGCAGGTTCTGCATGTCGGCACAGTTTCTAACTCGGCGCCTCTCTCTCAGTTTGGCAATACATGGTACGAGCCCCGGCCCCGATCGTTGACCCTCGAACTTTGTACACTGACTGTGGGACAGTTATTGTAACTCGATAGTACAAGCACTTTACTACTGCGAAACGTTTCGGCAGAATGTCGTCAATTACCCTCCACAATCACCTTTAGATACACTGGATGGACCGCGGAAAAAGGTCAACGTCACCATAAGACCGCCTCCGAACCCCAATGCCGCCGGTGCGAACAAGCAGAAACCCATGACGGCCGCCCAGGCCATGCGGGTGAGGCAGCAGATCAATGCCGGCCAATTACCCCCCGGACAGCAGAAGCCAGAGGACAGACCAGACTCTCCAGAATACAAGAAGAAGCAGGCCATGATCAAGGGCCCAGTGCTGGAGCTGGGTCAAGGGAACAGTGGCGCATACGGCATGGAGGAGAGCACCTTCACGGGCCTCAAGGACATATTCAACGCATTGATCGAGAGCGACACCCGGACAGGCGTACTGAGCCCCCAGCGATTTCTCGAGATCTTCAAGCGGGACAACGAGGCGTTCCGCAACCAGAATCATCAAGATGCGCATGAGTTCTATGGCCTGGTCTTGAATGACGTGATATCCAACGTGGAAACGAATGCGAGACGAACGTTAGATTCAGACATGCTGAGTGCAAATGGCCAGGCGCACTCTCTCGACGCCGCGACCGCAGCGCTCATGAAGGCACAACAAGCTACGGGGGCCATGTCGCCAGGGACTGGCTGGGTACACGACATATTCGAGGGTGTCTTGACGTCGGAAACAAAATGTCTGGCCTGTGAGACCACATCGCAGAGGGACGAGACATTTTTGGACCTCTCTATTGACCTGGAGGAGCACTCCTCCGTGACGTCGTGTCTGAGGAAATTTTCGGACGAGGAGATGTTGTGCGAAAGGAACAAGTTCCACTGTGACCAGTGCGGTGGTCTGCAGGAGGCCGAGAAGAGGATGAAAATCAAGAAGTTGCCCAAGGTCATGGCCTTGCACCTGAAGCGTTTTAAGTACACCGAAGATTTCACCCGGCTGCAAAAGCTCTTCCACCGCGTCGTCTATCCGTATCACCTCCGCATGTTCAACACGACGGACGATGCCGCCGATCCCGATCGGCTCTACGAATTGTACGCAGTGGTCGTCCATATTGGCGGCAATGCATACCACGGCCACTACATTGCGGTCATCAAGACGACTGACAGGGGCTGGTTATTGTTCGACGATGAAATGGTGGAACCGGTCGACAAGCATTTTGTGCGGAACTTCTTTGGGGACAAACCTGGCATGGCCTGTGCGTATGTTCTTTTTTACCAGGAAACAACGCACGAGAAGGTCATGGCAGAGCAAGAAGAGGAGGGTCTCGAAGAGGTCAGGATAGAGCGTGAAAAGGCCGATCTGGCCCTGGACCGCCTCAAGACCAACGGCAACGGCGAGGCCAAATCACCTTTGACCAGACACGTCACGACACCTACCTCGCCGACGGACGAAAAGGACAGCTTTGCCATCCTCGATCATGCAGAGACAGCGCCTGGGCTCCTTGATGGGCCGCAGATACCATCGATCCCGGAAGAGGCCCCTCCGCCCATCAAGACGTATCCACTGAACCCGGCACCTCCACCGCCCCCAGCCGTCGAACCCTCCACCCCCTCCACTCCCGTCACAGCGTTGAGGGTGGATACATCACTGCAGTCGCCGAAACCGAGCAAGGAAGACAAGAAACTGGAGAAGAAAGAACAGAAAGCTGCAGAGAAAGCGCGCAAGCTCGCGGAAAAGGAACAGCTGAAAGAGGAAGAGAAGCGTCGCAAGGAGAACGCTAAACATATTCAACAGATGCGCAAAAAGAACGAGGAGGAGCTACAGCGAGTACTGGCCGAGAGCAAGGCTATGTCGGCTGCGGAAGAGAAGCAGCGCAAGAAAAGCATGGCCGCAGAGGCGATCCCTCCCAGTCCCTCGACTCCCAGCCACACAGGTCATCTGCTGGACCGGGCAAACAGAGGTAGCAAGTCGCTAAGTCGCAAGTCGCTTAACATGAGCTGGCTGGGAGGCGGCTCCAAAGAGAAACACAAGGATAAAGACAAGGACAGGGAGGACATGACGGCGATCTTGGAAAACGGTAAGGAACCAGACCCCGAGAGCGAGCCTTCCGAGTCGGCGGTAGTTTTCAATACCGTCGACTACAACGGGAGCGAGGGGGCGCGTTCCTCTTCTAACGCGGATAGGCCATCGGATAGGCCTGACTCTGCCAAACAACCACTGAGGGAACGCTTCAGTTTCAGCATCGGAAAGAAGAAGAGCACCGTGTTTTCCTAGGGGTTCAGCCTTACCGTCTCCGACAGCGTCTCTCTGATCGTGGCGATGGGAATGGGTGAACGATGGTGGCGTTCATCGGATGGGTATTTATGCTGGGACTCCTTCTTTTCTCTTTATTTTTGGCTCTCTGGATACCATGGAGGATCTCATCATATTCCAACCAGTGTGGACCATGGCAAAAGGAGGGGGCAATAGTTGTCAGCGTTTGGGACTACTCGGGCTTCTCTTCTCTGCGTGTTCTGCGTATTATCATGGTTGCTTCAGGTCGCTTCCGGCAGCCCCTGACAACAAAACAAAAAGAATAGCCAACACTGTGGAGGCGAGGTTCTCCTCGTACAGCTACAGCGAGTTGAATAGTTGGTTGGCTGGTTGGCCCTACCAGCCAGCCGCAGCAGAGCATTTGGGATTGCACAGAGCGAGTTGCGCTGGGCTTTCTTCAGGCCGGCGCGGGAGTTCTTGTATGTACATACTCTTGCAGCAGCTTTTCTCTCGATACCACGCTCCGCAGCTGCCGGGTATACATACACATGCAATTTATGTACACCAAAAGACAGCGCTTGAGACAGGCACACACCCAGGCAGAGGCAGACCTTTATAGGAGGGCATCCGATCATGACATTCTCGGCGCAGATGTGTAGGAGAGCGTGTTGTCTTGAATAATTTGATATTGTAAGATAGAGAACTCGCCTAGCCATGATCTAGGCAGGGGATGAAATGAACCCCTCAGAGTCTGTTACCTATGTCGTGATACCTTCCCTGACGCTCCTCTCCTGCGTACCTTTGTTCCGTGACGCCTTAACGCCCTGTACCACCAGGGTCTCTCGTGGGTAGGCGAGCCGGAGGAGTAATTTCCTGAATCATGCCGGCTCTCGCCACCTTGACCTGTCGGCTTTGATATGAACATGGCCGGCTAGTCAACTCCACCGACACGCCACGAGCACTTTTTCCCAGGCACCTCTCTCTTCTGGTGTTCGGCCGGAGAGACATATGCAGAGTCTAGCGATCTGCTTCGGGCCGGAGTCGTCGAGGCCTCTGATATTTTTCTGAGATCCGAGCGTGCGTGCTCTCTGTGTCTCTCTTCCCGCCTGGCCCTTGATATACTGGCCTTGCTACGGCCCCCCCATCTACCGCACAGCTAGCTCACTATCCGAGGATAAGCTCGTAGACTATTATCAGGGTGTTGAAGATGATCAGGGGTACTGTGCCGCGACTCTGTCAGCTTAGACACAGACATAAACACACACTTTTCCAAAAGTACGGAATAGAAGTGAGCCTTCTCGCCTCAGGGCACCGCCACCCGCACGTACCTCTCATGATCATCCGCACGCTTGCTATCAGGCTGATTATCTTCCCCTTAACGCTCTGGTCAGGCCCTGACTGCCCAAAAGCAGGATCGTGAGACTTTGCAGAGAAGCCGACTATGAATGATTGCGGAACGTTAGTCTCGTCGTCTGTCTGTTTAAAAAGGAAAGGGCCTGGAATTGTCCCGGCCTAGCAAAAGGTCCAGCCATGGCCTGTTGTTTTCGGCCAGCATGGTGGTAACACGTACTGCGCGCGAGGAAACGGTCTTCGGAGAGGATGGCGATGGCGTTGATCAAAAGGACGATCACTAAGGGAGAAATATGCTGTCAGTGCTACCCCATGATACAGAGCAGTGCCTTGGGGGGGTTGTTATCCTACCATAAATGAGACTGCCAAGGGCGGCCATTTCGAGTGGGCGTTTGCGGCCCTCTTGCAGCCGCGCTGGAGTTGGGATAGATGGAGCTGCGTTTCTCAAAGAGAGGGGCGGCGGTGTAGGTCTCTCGTTGAGGTTGTAGGAGAAGCTGTCGGCAGGAAACGAGAGGGCAAGCAAATCGGCACAAGCAAGTCAAGGAAGGCAAGGCTACCTGTTCATCGCGGGCTGAGCGCCTGTGAAAGCTGGCCTTGCGCCGCATCAACTTGTTACCAAAAGTAAGGTTCCAGGGGGGTGCACCCCTGTCGACGCACTGACCAGGTGCCAGCTTGGAGCGGCGCGCCTACCCCCCCTGCTTCCCAGGCTCTCTCAGCTTTAGCCACCGGCAGGAGGGAACGCGCATGGCCCGGAGCTGCCTTGAGCTCTGACGGAACGACCAGCCTAGAGCAGTACTGCGTCCAACGCAGTTCAGTTACAAGACCACCACCATCCTCCTATCACCAGTCAACCCTACCTTCACGACCACCACCCAAATGCTCTCTTTTGTTGCCATAACTTACAACTGACGGCACGCTCCCTTTTTTGCATTTTTCTCTTCGGCAGATAAACCAAGCTTATTGAGGGGAGTCGATCACATACAACGTCACGATGGACACCCTCGTTGCCAGATACACGAGGCCCGCCTACGCCCAGAACGAAGGCCTCACCGAGCAAGATGAGCTGGACATCAGCGATGCCGTCCCAGGTCCATCTCTGAAGTTTGCCATGCCTCCAGTAGCTCAGGTAAGAGCAACTCCCCCACCACCCCCGACCACTCTGGCTCCTCTTGCTTCCAGCCTACTTGCAACACCTCGTAGCAACCTCCCCTTCTCAAGCAGTGGACCACCATGAAACTGACCTGCTCTATCTTTCCCCAACACCAACAGCCCTCCTCCTGGCTCCGTGCTGCAACCGACGACCGTTCAAACCCTCAATGCCCCATCAAAATCGCCCACGGCACAACAACCCTCGCCTTCCGGTTCCAGGGCGGCATCATCGTGGCCACGGACTCCCGCGCAACGGCGGGCAACTGGATCGCCTCGCAGACGGTCAAGAAGGTGATCGAGATCAACAGCCAGCTGCTGGGCACCATGGCCGGCGGCGCTGCTGACTGCCAGTACTGGCTGGCCTGGCTGGGCATGCAGTGCCGCCTCCACGAGCTACGCCACAAGCGGCGCATCAGCGTCGCCGCCGCCTCCAAGATCCTCGCCAACCTCGTCTACCAGTACAAGGGTATGGGCCTGTCCATGGGCACCATGTGTGCCGGTGTCACCAAGGAGGAGGGTCCTGCCCTGTACTACATCGACTCGGACGGGACGAGGCTCGCCGGCAACCTCTTTTGCGTGGGCTCCGGCCAGACATTCGCCTACGGTGTGTTGGATGCCGAGTATAGATACGATCTGACCGAAGAGGAGGCCCTGGAGTTGGGTAGACGAAGTATTCTGGCCGCGACGCACCGTGATGCGTACAGCGGTGGTTTCATCAATCTGTACCACGTCAAGGAGGAGGGCTGGGTCAAGCATGGCTTCAGCGACACGAACCCTATCTTCTGGAAGACAAAGCTGGACAAGGGCGAGTTTACGAACGTCACGAGCAACCTGGATTAAGGGGAAGAGCGTGAGGGCGATGGTGATGGCGGGGCAAAGAGCTGGATGCCGATGGCCGGGAGATAGAGATCAGGTTTAGAGGTGAGACCTTTGGTACGAACCCATCGTCGAGTCTTTCTGCCTGGGTAAGGTATGGTGGCTATTATCAGTTATGCCGTGCCCTGTATCTGTACAATAAATGATGAAATTCTGACGTTAAATGTCCCCACGCTTTTTCTTCTTTCTTTTTGTTTTTACTGCATGCTATATCGTCTAGCACACAGTGATTAATCATCGACAGCTAGCCATGTCACGTTAGACAACATGCCCCCATTCCTGCCAGTACATATGATACCAGCACAACGCATGTACCTGAGG
Source organism: Cryphonectria nitschkei (assembly GCA_006503525.1). NCBI lineage: Eukaryota > Fungi > Ascomycota > Sordariomycetes > Diaporthales > Cryphonectriaceae > Cryphonectria > Cryphonectria nitschkei. The sequence goes on along the minus strand of LAZJ01000015.1, from coordinate 161,993 downwards.
GCATTCGTGACACGTTTCTCTGTGAGGTCTTACATATCGCTTGTCAAATAGCCCCATTTCCCCTCCCCTCCAATCACCTTTTCTGAAATAACGCCTTGAACCTTTGCAAAACCGACAAAAGCTCCTGCGGCGGTGGCGGTGGCGGCTCCTCCAGGTGCCCAATGAGTTTGACCTTGGTCTTCTTCTCGGATCCTTTGTCGTCGCTGCTGCTGCTCGTATCGGATATAGTTGAGGAGGGTTCATCCTGAGTCTCTGGTGATTTCATCCCAGGTTCTTTCTCCGGAAGGCCAAGCGTCTGCTCCGTCTTCGTCTCGGTGGCGGGCGTTTGCGGTGGCTCTTGCTGCTTGGGGCTGACTTGTCTCGCTCGTGATTTGGACTATGTATGCATGGTCAGTATTCGGCAGACGGGAAGATGCTGGAAAGACGCATGGATGTGCGAGAAGAAATAAAGATTCGGCGATTCTCAAACGATGTCCTCCACTGCTTACGCCAGGCGTCTTCCCCGAAACCCCTCGAGAAAAGAAAGAAACAAAGGTACCGGAGTAAAAACAGGTGACGCTTACCTGCTTTTGAGACGACTTTGCTCGTTGAACCGTTGTATTGCCGAGCTCGGTTTTGACGGCTGGTTGCCCCTCATCTACTGGCTCATCGTGTTCGCGAAGGTACTGTCGACCTAGACCGCGTCTAGGCGGCGACAATGACCGGCCGCTCTCCATACCTCGGGTGCGTGGAGCGGGGGCGGTCGTGGCCTGGGAAGGGGCATCGGCATTGGCTGTCTCGGGCACTGGTGCTGCTGTGTGGGGTTTTGCTGCCGGCATCGTACTTGGTACGTTAAAGGGTTTCTGCTTTGAAAGGGCCTCGTGTTTTCCCAGGTCCCTGGACACATTGAGCTCGTTGCTGGGGGGAGAGACAGCTCGGAGTTTCTCCTTGTGGGCTTTGTGTTCGCCAGACTTGGTGACGACCTTATTGGTCAACTTGTCGCGTTCCTCGCTCAGAGTGGTCGTATCCTCCGTAGCAGATAGAGGGACGGAGTCTTTCATCTCGGTGAGGGCTACCTTGGGCTCATCTTGCTCGTTAATGCTCGTCTCTTCTGGCGCGACAGGCTCAGATCTCGCTACATGTGCCGAGTCGCTCTGCCCGAGCCGCTGGGCACGCTCAGTAGCAGCATCTGTCCCTGTGTGCGTGACAGATGTAGAGACCGGGATCCAACAGTCCGCCCCAGAGAGGATCTCCTCAATGCTCCAGGAGTTAATTGGCGTGAACTCGTGGCTCGAGATCCAGCCTTCGCGGTACATCTCTGCTCCGGTATAGGCGATCATGGCGGCATTATCGGTGCAGAACTGCTGGCTCGGTGCGACCACTGTGATGTCTTCGAAGCCGCGGACTGCGAGCATGGACTGGGCGACTTTGCGTAAGAACATGTTGCTTGCCACGCCCCCGGACAAGACAAGAGTCTTCGGGCGCTGTGCTACCAGTTCCTCGTCGGTTTTCAGGGCCAGAATAACTCTGCTGACTGGATGATTGTTTCTAGGTCAGCATTTTCTCAGGAGCTCGAGCAAAGTGCATGGTCAAGTTTGCAGAAAAGAAAGCCTTTCCTGGACTGGTGTGTGGATGGGCCATAGGACACTCACTAACGTGCTCGAAAGCAAGCCTCATTGTATGAAGAGCAAGCTCTCGTCTCTCGTCGTCCGACATATCAGGATCTCGGAGTAGAAGCTGTAAGCTGTTACCAAAAAAAGAGGTGAAATTGTATTCCATAGCCTTCGACTCTGCTAGAGGTGGCCTAATTTCCCATCCATGCCTGGACTTGTAGGTCAGAATCTCGTCGCTGCGACTAGGGGGAGCTGCGTAATTGGCTTCCGGGTTGAGTTTTTCCACGAATTCCTCCATAAGTTTGGGGTAGACGACGGTCGTGGCACCTTGGGGAACAAAGCCCTGGGGCAATACCTCCCTGGCAAACTTGTCGAGCACGACGCCTAGAGCTACACCTTTCACCGAAGCAAGGATCCGGTGGCTGAGGGCCGACTTGGTGTACACCAGCATCGTGTGCCCTCCGGACACAAGAAGTGTAAGAAAGGGGTAGCTGGTTTCACGGATGCCGTTTGATGGGTCGCAATTCAACTCTCCCTCCCTGTCAAGCGTCAGACATTTGGTGCAGGCCCAAGAGTATCAAATTGCGAGGAGATCTCGGGACAGGTGAGGGAGAGAGGGAGAAGGGATGGCTTCGCGTACATTAGCGGGGTCAGGGCATGTGCTTGCATATGCTGTACGGCCCGAAGATTAGACACCTCTATATTATGCATCCTAAAGGACCGTAACCACACACGTAGGACCACTCACGTGAACACCGATGACCGGTACTGACCAGGCAACAGCGCTATCGGCATTCAAGAGTCAGCATCTGGCAGATGAACACGGCACGAGTGAGCATCCGGCATACTGCCTGTCTGCACTTGGGAACGGAATATACACACAGTGCCTCTATATCAACATTAAGGGTCAGCCATCCATGGTCTCGAAGCCAACGTCCCATAATCTGCCAGCTGGGAAGGTAGTGTACAAAAGTTTTCACTTACTAGCCATATTCACACCGACGCTGAGACAGGCGCCCATGCCAGGACCTCGAGTCACGGCTATTAGATCTGGCTTTCTGAAAAGATATGGCGGTGGATATTTCACGCGGGATGCGTTAAATTTGAGGCCACGAGCTGAGGAGGCATTTGCTTCTTCAGTTGATATCGGAATATATCCGGAATGGTGTGTGGCGGGGGCCAGCGACTGCATCGCCTTATGGACGAGTGCGGGCAAACTATCAATTCCCGAAGTTAACACCCAGCCACTTTCCTCTTTCACATATCTCTTGTCTTACTTCGTCCTTTGCATGGAGGGGAAGAACTCACTGCTTGGTATGGCTCTTCACAGCCTCTACCGGGTGGATTCCTCGGAGTTTATGGTTGGGACAAGAAACTCGCTCGCTGTAGGCCAGGCGGGCAGGCGTTGCCCGAAAAGTGCATTTAAGCAGAGCAACACATGTGTCGTCCGCTGACGTCTCGATAGCCAGCACTCTAAAGGGCTTCTCAAAAATACGAGGGTGCCCATGCTTGCCAGCACGACTGAGGGTGGTTGTGCCCGCCAGCCCCAGCAAGGCGTGTTGCTGTACCATCCTGTAAAGATGACAATGGGAGGCCGTGCCTATCTGAAAGATTCAGATTGCAGAAGAAGGTAAGAAGTAGCCTAGGTGATGCCTGAACAATTCAAAAGGTAGAGAGAAAGCATCGCGCCACGGGCAGTCCGAAGCTGTGCGCCTCTTCCCAGGGTTATTTACACCGTGGGAATCAAGGGCAATAAAAAACATGTAATGTCTAATCGTGTATGTGACTATGCCGGGGTTTCATGCCGGCACTTGAAAGATCTTTGAGCGGAAGATTCAGACAGTGTGATATTGCGACTTGTGGTGTAAACCAAAAGTGAGACGGTTGGTTGATCAGAGCTCGGACAAGGGAGGAGGGGGAAAAAAGTTATGAGTATAGTACCAGCAGCCAGCCTCGCTGCGCAGCGGGCGCCTCCGCATCCCTGCCCACTGACGGACACTGGACCCTGCCTGCACTATGTACTGTACCCCAGGACTTGTCAGGACCCACTCGTACTACAGACGGTGATACTACGACCCGTTGCCCTCGGCTGCTTGACATTAAAAAGCTCTTTCCTGCCAGTTCCCCAGGCCAGACCGAATTAGAACTCCTTGATCTCGTAGACCTCAAAGCCAGGTTCTTCAAAAGGGTGAGCCCTAGAGCGAAGAAAATGAAATCCAGTTAGTTTTACGACACGAGCCGGCCGAGGGGGGGGCGGGGGGCGGCGTAGGACCAACTTCTTCAAGGCCTCCACTGCCTTCTTAGCACACTCTTCACCGAGGCAGAGCGTCTCGACCCTAGCTTCTTCCACCTTCTCGAGGGTGCCGACCTTGCCAATGTTCGGGTTTGCCGTGTCTCCTGGGCGGAATTGGCCGGTTCCGATGGTCTGCCAGGCACATTCGGTGTAGTTCCCGGAGCCTGGGTAGCGCCCGGCGCCGGCAGCAAAGACAGCCGTCTTTACGGCTTCCAGAGCAGACAAAGGAACGAAGAAGACAAGCTTGTATTTCGTCATGATTCTTTGTTTGGTTCTGTTTCTGCCCACTCACATGCAGGTCTTGTTGTTGAGAGAAAGTTGAACCGTTGAGAAGAATTGTTGCCCAGGGTTAGTAGTGTTATCAGCAGCGAGAAGACGGAGAGAGCAGGGTTTACTAGTGCGCGGGGAACGTGCTGCGGTGAACCGGCCCTGAAGCAGCCGTCAACGCCCACTACAAGTCCTCCGTTTTCTCTCTTCCCGTACTGAGTGCATACTTGGCATGCAGAGCCACCCAGTGAGCCAAGAGAAGAAATTTGAAAACAGAGCTCGGGAATCTTCCTTGAATTCTTGTATCACGCTTTGATACTTACGGCTTACGTCCATTGTCAAGGCAGCGCGACTTGCTGTCGAGGCGATGTCTGCATCAGACTACATTTGAATTCATATCAATTGCAGCCTTTCGTTCATGCGTCCAGGTTGGAGGCCAAAGTAGCGCCATATGAGAGGCACTGGCCTCTCGGGCAGCAATTTGTCCAAAGCTTTCTTCAAGTCTTCAGTTCTGAACGCTCGGCTTCTTGGTTCCGATCCCTGGTTCAATTTTATCCCACAGAGTGTACACATTAAACAGCTGACTGACTGGAGACACTTGATCAACACTGGACCCAGCATGCCATCGTCGTACTTGTAAAATGTGAGTCCTGACAAAGTGAACAAGTTGTTCAATTAGGCCCATCGCCCAATACTCGAGGCACAATGAGATGCCCGCAGCAACGTCGTAGGCCCGGGTCCTGATCTGCGCTGGTAAACGTCGGCCGATCCGGGCCGCTCTGGGCCGCAATGAAACCCTTGACGGCTGCTCGGCCTTCTTGAACGCTCAACGCCGAGTCGTGAGAGGCCCACAACTGGATCACACAAACACAGTACATAAATCTCCCGATGGAGCCGTATATTCATCAATTTATTCAAGCGCGCAAATGGTTTAGTGGTAAAATCCATCGTTGCCATCTTCTTCAATGACCTTCTAGGTTCGTGATAAGGATTGATTCGATGGGCCCCCGGTTCGATTCCGGGTTTGCGCACTCTTTTGGTAATTTCTCTTGCCAGTTAGTGGGATTGAGGATGTTGCACGTTGTGATGGGCTTCCATATCATGCTGTGCACTCTGCACAGCGAGCCGAGCATTTTGACATCAGATTGAAAAGAAACAGACGGCTCGTTTTCCAGCGAGCAGTGAGGTCGTGCAACGGCACGGTCTGGAGATGGCAGCCCTGCTTCGAGCAGTATGAGCCGTGCAACCTGCAATGTCGATACTGAGAAGACACAAACACTCAAGTTTATTATTTTGTTGTCTTATAGACTTGTGGTGTTCATATTGCCTTGCTCCAGTCTGCTCGCCAATGGGCGGGCAGTTCGATCTGTGCATCTACAGTCGTGTTCAGGGTTCAGCGGCAAAGGGCGCTGAAGGCAGTATCAGGTCAGCAGCTAAGCCCTCTACACTGCAGTATGGTTTCCTACAGCCTTGCCAGCATGCTTAGGTGGGGCCTGGCGGCCTTGGTGGGGCATTGACTGCTGCAGTGCGTCTACACTAGAGGGGCTGGCTTTGTTGTCGTGCATGGTACTGTATGACTGTTAGACTAGGAAGGCACGGAAGGATACCTTACTCCACAGCAAGCCACGGTCATAGTGACTCACTTGCTACATGGACTGACTTCGCCTTCCTTCAGATGGGAGACTTACAATCTCGTGAGAGACCAATCTTTGCCCCGCCTCACTTGAGACGACACCTCCGACTATCTGTCACTGATAAATAGATTGAACCATCTTTGTGGAAGCGGGCTCAGTTCTTTTTTTTTTCCCTTCTCTCCCTCTTATTTCCTAGCCCCCCCAATCTTGCCATACAGTCAAATCATTCAGTGCGTTTTGGCTTTTTTTTCTTCATCGCGACTGCCCGGCAAGCTTTCACTTTTGCAATTTACATCTGCACGATCCCAACTCTAAAATTGGAACTCGGTCATACCAAAGTACCAAATCTGTTTTACTTTGTCTACCTCAGAAGTCGCTGTATTTCAAAAAGCGCACATTCACAACACACTTTGCCCACTTGAATTTGCCACGACCACCCTGGACCTGGAACATCACCTATACGCACCACACACTTCTCTCACCATGGCTGAGGTTGAGACACCATCTGCCAGCTCGGCACCGTCCCAGCCGTCCCAGAGTCGAGGCGCCAGCTCAGCTTCGAGAAGAGCTAGAGTCGGCCGCGGAAGAGGTCGAGGGAGGGGTTCAAGTCATGGGCGGGGAGGGCACCTCCCCCACACGAGCAGCCCTGCGGCCCCACGTACGACAGAACATGATGCGGGCTCGTCAGCAGAACAAAGATCTTCGACACCAGCGGACCAGCCAACGGGACCAGGGTCTCGAGGAGGCAGGGGTAGGAGAGGCGGGCGGGGACGGGGCAGGGGAGGAGGACACTTTGGACAAGACACCCAGATCGCTCCTCGAAGAACTTTTGGGGGACAGCTCACCTCAGCGGCCGAAGATGCATCTGCTCAAGAGATGCCAGGGCTGAGTGGTGAGGCTCCTGAGTTTGTGCCTGGCCAGGCGCATCAGCAGAGGGTGCGGCCGTCAGCCAAGCCCAAGGAGACGCCACAGCCGCGAGCAAGAAGAGCATCCAAGTCCGAGGCCCCAGACCTGACGACGCGGATCCACGAGGATATTGACAACGGCCAGTACGAGTGCGTCATTTGTTCTGGCGAGGTACTGCGCACCTCGCGGGTATGGACCTGCACTCTGTGTTGGACCGTCACGCACTATCACTGTACCAAGAAGTGGTTCAAGAGTCAAATGGAGAACGACAAGCAGCCACAGGGTGCTGAGCCAACCTGGCGATGTCCTGGTTGTAACTCCAAGTTGACAGAGGATCCAGGTTCCTACCACTGCTGGTGCGGCAAGGAGATCAACCCGCGGTCCACACCAGGACTTCCACCACACTCCTGCGGACAGACATGCTCCAAACCTCGTGGCACCTGTCCACATCCCTGTGGCCTGATGTGTCACTCGGGGCCTTGTCCTCCTTGCACTCTGATGGGTCCCGTACAGCCTTGCTACTGCGGAAAGAATACATCACAGAAGAGGTGTATTGATACAGATTACACCAAGGGCTTTAGCTGTAATGAAGTCTGTGCAGACCTGCTGCCGTGCGGAGAACACGTTTGTCCGCAGAAATGTCATCCAGGAGTCTGCGGTGCCTGCGAGGTGATGGTCCCCTCGACTTGCTACTGTGGTAAGGAGACCAAGGAAATCCCTTGCGAGCAACGAGACGACCTGCTCGAGTCTTTCAATTACGGACAAGTTCAAGCTGTGGAGCAACCAGAATGGTTCGAAGGCTCCTTCGCTTGCCAAGCACCCTGCACTAGGAAGTTTGACTGCGGCGTTCATCAGTGCCGCAAAGGATGCCACCCGCAGGATGAAGAAGCATCGCACTGTCCAAACTCGCCCGACGTCGTCACCCACTGCCCCTGCGGCAAGACGCCTTTGGGGGAGATCATGGCAGAGCCCCGACAGTCCTGCTCGGATAAGATCGAGCACTGCTCAAAGCAATGTGGTAAGACCCTTTCCTGCGGGCATCAGTGTCCGGATCTCTGCCATGTCGGAGCCTGCAGTCCTTGCTGGCAGAAGACGGATATCAAATGCCGCTGCAGCAGAACGACGGTGTCGACAATCTGCCACGGAGTGCCTCCAGAGGAGACGGTAAAGCCTGAGTGTCCCCGGGTTTGTCGGGCGGTCCTCAACTGTGGGCGACATTCTTGTGATGCCCGTTGTTGCCCTGGAGAGAAGAGGGCAGCCAAGCGTCAGGCAAACAGACGTCGAGCCGCAGGCCCAGCGCAGGAAGATGTGGAAGACGAACATATCTGCACAAGAACTTGCAACCGGCTGCTCAAGTGCGGCAAACACTTTTGCCAGCAGTTGTGCCACAAGGGACCGTGCCCAAGCTGCTTGGAGGCCATTTTTGAGGAAATCAGCTGTTCCTGCGGGCGCACCAGGCTTTACCCTCCCCAACCGGTATGTACACCTACATGTCTACCAGGGACGATGCCATCGCTCGATTTGACAACATGATGCTAATTTTGTGTCCAGTGTGGCACTCAACCGCCGCAATGCCGATTCCCTTGTACGCGTGCACGAGAATGTGGACACCCTCAAGTGGAACATCAGTGCCATCCCGACGACGTAGAATGCCCCAAGTGCCCGTTCCTGGTCGAGAAGACCTGCATTTGTGGCAAGGAAGTCTTGCGCAACCAGCCATGCTGGTTCGCAGAGGCTCGCTGTGGTCGGCCTTGTGGAAAGCGTCTCAAGTGCGGGTAGGTCATACATTCTCCCCCAGGGACTATGGCTACAGATTTTCAATTGACTAACATATTATATAGTACGCACTACTGCAAGCTGCTCTGCCACAGAGGTGACTGCGAAGATGTGGGTGTGCCGGGATCTCACTGCACACAACCCTGTGGTAAGCCGCGCGAATCTTGCGGGCACGAAGACCTCGACCAGTGCCACGCGCCATTCTCGTGCAAGGAGGAGAAGCCATGCCAGTCAGAGACGTTCATCACCTGCGACTGCCAACGGCGCAAGCAAAAGGTCAAGTGCTTGTCTACACATCTCGAACCGCGGGGCCCACAGCGAGAGCCCCTTAAGTGCGACGATGAGTGCCTGCGCCAGAAGCGCAATCGTCAGCTCGCCGAAGCTCTCAACATCGACCCGGATCACACAGACGATCACATCCCCTACCAGGACACCACGCTCAGGTTCTTCCGTGACAATGCCGAGTGGGCTCAACAGCAGGAGCGTGAGTTCCGCGTCTTTGCCGAGTCCAGTGCCAAGAACATGCGCTTTAAACCTATGAAGCCTCATCAGCGACAGTTTCTCCACGGGCTCGCAGAGGACTACGGTCTCGACAGCGAGAGCCAGGACCCAGAACCTCACAGGCACGTCAGCATCTTCAAGGGACCACGATTCGTCTCGGCACCGCGGAAGACGTTGATGCAGTGCCTGCGCCTCTTGAAAGCGACCGCGCCTTCTCGAGCAGCGGCACCGGCGCCTCCTCCGCCAAGCAAGCCTTCTCAGCAGCCATACAACGCCTTCCTGCTCACCAAGCCAAGATTCGGCCTCACGTTGGAAGAGGTTGACCAGGCTCTCAAGGCTGACCTCTCGAGTGCGACATCATCGAACCCGGGTCTCACCTTCACGACAAGCTTCCTCCCCTCCGAAGAGGTCCTCGTCAAGACCACCACCAGGACAACCGTAGCGAGCATCGCCTCCGGCACGCTCAACCCGCCACAGCTTGAGACCTTACTCACCGCCCTCAAGCCCAAACTTGCCAAGGCCATCGGTGCCCATGGTGTCGCCGCCGGCGTCATCCTCTGCGTGGCGGACGCGGCATCGTCGAACATTGTTCGTCGCGAAGGCAGCGACGGCGGTAACGGCTCGGCGGGCGGCTGGAGTACGGTCGCGAGCCGAGCGGCGGCACGACCTAGGCAGTGGGCGCCCGCGTCAGTGGTTGAGCCTAAACAGACGGGGTTTGTTGCTCTGAGGAGGCTGGGGATGAAGAAGACCCAGCCACAGCAGGATAAGAAGGAGGACGAGGGTAAGGAGGGGGAGACAGCGCAGAAGGAAGTAGCAGCAAGCGAAAATTTGAAGGCCGAGACGGTACCTGTGCAGGACTCGGTGGGTGAGGAGGACTCGGGGGCGGGGCCGCCGAGAGCTGATGAGGCCGAGAGTGATGGCCAGTGAGAGAGAAAACTCTAGTTCATTCCGCCTTGCATCCACTCTTCTTTTGATTCACTGGTAGAGTGAGGCGCATGGTGGAGGTAAAATTTTCGAATGCTTGAGACGGCTCAGTTTCAAGATCTTTTACTTTTCACCATAGCTCGGAACTCTGGGGAAGAAAAGGCTATCAGGTGACTACTCTTCTTATGATGATTATCTTTGAATGGAAGAGGAAGAAGGAGCCCCCCACCAAATACTACCGAACAGTTTCTTAATCAAGCTGCGCCCAAATCATGCACATAATCTCCCGAAAGTAGAAATGAGTCAGCTCTCGCTCTCACAGTGCTCTCTCTCCTACCAAGTCAGCAGCACCGGCTTCTCTACCTTTACTTTTCCTAACTGCTTTCATGTATCTCCTCTGGCCCGTTGCTTGCTACTACGATGCCCAAACACAAAACAGTGCTTCCCCCACGAAACCATTCACCATTTAAACGATACGAGGTCCGTATCCGTATCGCTTGATAGCGACCTCGAATCACACACCCTCCCCCAAACGCAAGGACTCGGTATGAAAAGGTCTTATGTATACTTCCTTTTTTGGGGGGGGGGTGGGGGGGAAGTGGGATGGCAAGCCCTTGCACGAAGGAAGAGAAACAAAATCATTAGACATATTTGAATTTAGGTAGCTGCATGATCGAGCTCGTCATAAGGGGTATCTTTATCAAAAGCACGCTTCCTCCCACTCCACTGCACAAAGCAGAAGCTTGCCGTCCACAGCTCGCGGCTGCAACCGCGTGACGGGCCGAAGTTTAACTCGCAACCCTCCCCTCCTGCTATGTAGTCCTGAGAACACAAGACAGAATCCTACCCAAAGACCTTTCCACCAAGTCCTCATCAGATGACCCTTCCCAGGACCGATGCAACAACCCTCACGGGATCACCACTACTGCGGCCCCAGCATGAGCGCCCCCCCCCCCCTCCTCTTCTTCCTCCACACCAACCGAGAAGAAGAAGAAGTTGCGTCCGGGGGGGATCCCTACTTCTGCTTCTCGGGTGGTGTGGAGGGGTACTCCTGCGTGACCGACGCGATAAAGTCGGCAATAGACTCAAAATAGCCGTCCTCGAGCACGCTCGAGTTGTGGTCGCCGTTGGGGAGCGGCTTGAAGATCTTGTTGGGTGCTTGCGACAGCTCGTAGAGGCGGCGCATGTGATTTGGACTGGGTGGCCAAGAAGAGGTTAGTGTGGGTCATTTACGGTGAGACATGCATGTCGTGCATGGGTTGCTGCATGTTACTACCAAGGTAGCGCGGCAGACCCGTAAGTGCAGGCAGGATGATAAGAGAAGACCGAAAGAGACAGAAAAACAACCCGGTTTCGGAGAAACAGATTTGGCCCCCCATGGCTTGGGGAGGGGTTGGTTTGATTAAGCCATGTAGCGGTTTCCGGTCTGGAAGCTATCCAGAGGAGAGGGGAGGGTGCCGAGTAACGAAAAGGCGACGCCGGGGGGCGCAACTCACGGTACGATCTCATCCTGCAGGCCAGAAAGGAACAGGATTGGCACCTTTGTGATCTGTGGGATTATGGAGTCGCTCGGCCAGACCTGATGACACAGCAGGGAGAGATATCTCGCTGGCGGCAGGACGGATGGAATCAGCTTCCGCATGGAGAGAAAAGTGTTCTCCAGGATCAGGCCCACGACATGTTTCTGGTTCTCTGAGACGAGTTTGATGCTGACGGCTCCGCCCAGGCTCTGCCCGTAGACAATGAGCTTGTGGTCGCTGGTCTCTGCCCTGTCGCGGAGGTAGTCGAGGGCGGTCTGCGCATCGTGGCATATGCCCGACTCGCCAGGTTCGCCGGTGGACAGGCCGTAGCCTCGGTACTCGAGCATGAAGACATTGCAGCCCGTGAGGCTGATGAGCATGCGGGCGATGGGCACCCGGTGTCCAATATTGCCAGCATTCCCGTGGAACATCAAGACCGTGACATTGGAGTTTCGCCCCGACCGTGGGCCTCGAATGTAGAAGGCTGATAGCTTCTCCCCATCGCCCGTCGGTATGAACAACTCTTCGAAATCCTGGATGCCGAACTGAGAGGGGTTTGGGACGTCGGTTCGAGCATTTGGGGGCATATGCGACGGGTAGATCAGGGCCCTATGCGAATGAGCAGTGTCATGTCAGTCATATGGTACGAATGAGGGCGTCACTCGGACTGCGACTTGAAGAAGGGAAGGGAGGACAACTCACTTTTGCTTGAAGTAGAGAAGGGATGTGAGAACAGCAGCAACGCCCTTGGATGTGACGAGATTAGCCAAGTCCCTCAGGTCGCGCCTCAGGTCGTCCGCAAAGGAACAGCGCATTCGGAGAGGTAGGAGCCCCGAGAAGAAGGAGGAGGAGGAGGAGGTATGACGGCGGGCTGGTGGACGACGACATAGGAGCCTCGAGTCTTGGGGGGGAGGGGGGGGTTGAGGTGACCAAAAGACAAAGCAGGCAGGAAGAAGATAGAATCAGGGCATGACGAAGGAGGCAGTATGCCTTACAGTCGAGGCAATGGCCGGTAGTCGCATCCACGAGGCGGCAGTGCCGAGGAGCGAGACGGTTGACTCGAGGAGAGTCTGGGATGGAGGAGGGGAGGACATGGTAGGTAATTAAAAAAGAAGAGAAGGGGAAAGGGGAAAAGAAAAGACAGGGGGGAAAGTATGAGTAGTAGAGAGAGTGTGTAAGACAGGGAGACCAACGGGGGAGGTTGTACTGTCGAAGCAGGAGTACTAGGCGAGAAGGGGGAAGGGAGGGGGAAGTTGTGCGTGCGTGCGCGCGTGTGTGCCGTGCCTTGGCTTCGGATGTACGATGCAATGCAGTTTCGTTTGAGTGTCCCGACTCTCACTGTCTCCTCTGGTACTTTGTACTCTGGCAGGTCTGTGCTCTATTGCTGGTCCCGTCTGGTCGGTCTCGCTCGATCTGGTCTGGGGCAGAGGAGGGGGAGGAGGAGACAGGGCGCAGACAGGGACAGGCCAGCACAGGCAGTCAGGCAGTCACAGACAGACAATACAGCTTGACCTGTAGTCTGAGAGAACAAGGAGACAAGTCAGAGGCAGATCATCAGCCAGGATTGCCAAGGCCCCGTTTTTTTCTGAAGGACGGGCTGTGAGATGAGGGGGAAAGTCGAGAGAGCTCTGGGTTCAGCCGAAAAGCTCCAGGGTTTCGAGATGCAAGATGCACGATGCAAGATGCAGGTTACACGGTCGGGCCAGGCCAGGCGCTGTTAGCAGGTGTGGCAGGGAATCCTTTGGTGAGAACTTAGGCATTTGGGCCCTTAGCTAAGCATCCACAACGCATCACCTGCTGGGGAAGACGACTGACACAGGGCAGTGGCACAGCAGTGCGCTGAGGGGTCCACCGTGGCCCCAACAGCAGGCAAGCCCCCTGACAGTGTCGTCCCCACTAACAGGTTCAGGGGGGTTTGGTCGGCTTCGTTCTGCCAAGGGCTTGCTCTCGTCTCAGAATTGGGTCTATAGGTAGTACTATTCCGCCCTTCTGCACTCTTGTAATAGCCCGGCACTACGGTACCGTAGTACTACTGTACATAGTCGGGTTGTGAACCAGACTCCGTATTCCGATTAGGAGATGTACCTCCTTGCACCATGGAAAGACGTGACGACGCCCCCGGCGCTCACCGCCGCATTGGGCAGTTGATCAAACACAGAAGCCCGAAGCATGAACTGACTGGGTCAGTCTCCGGCTTTCTACTAAAAGAAATCGCCACGCGAGATCCTCTACCTTCGTCGACTCTTTGTCCAGGTCACAAGAGGGGGGGTACGTGCCGGCGTTGCTCCCTTCAAGGACGAAACACCCCCTGTGGGCTGATGCTGTTCGTGATGGAAGAAGTGGGTCTTGGTTCGCATTCTTTTTTGTTTCTGGAACAAAAACACCCTGCTGCAGATCTTCCCAGGCTGCTTGTCTATACTATACGTGGTGCTATAGAACGTGGTAAAAGTTCAAAACTCACAACTCACAGGGAACCCTTCTTTTTCTTCTACTCCGGTACAAGCCACCTGATGACCGGAGGAAGCACCAGGCGGAATGGAAGAAAAAAAAGGCCACATATATGCAGGATGGATAGTGTCCTGGCAAAAGAAAAGAAGTCAGCTTGGATTCAAGCGAAGGAAGATCCGTTGTCTGACATCTGCTCGTGAGTCAGCGTCAGGACCCCTACTCCCCACGTACTTTTTCCTCTGTTTTTGTCTTCTTCTTTTTTCCCCCTTTCCACTGCCATAGTCTGTATGATAGGAACCTAGAGCCCACCAGAAGTGGATGGTGATTGATGGAACAGTTGGCGGAGTGGAGTGCATTCTGCAGGTTACGGGCTTCAACATACGGGCTGAGGATCATGTCCTAGACACCACAAGTCTATCTCTGCTCAGTCGTGGGATTGGAAAGTGGTTGAAATCCAATGGCTGGTAAGGCTGAACAACAAAATCAAAACAAAAGTCGAATACAAATACCACCCTCGCCCTTGCTGGCAATCAAAAAGTTGTCCATCTGGGGGCTTGATGGGCTTCATCGTATTGTCATGGCCCAAATGAGTAATGACGGGGGGCCACCAGGCGGGTATTTAATAAGGCTAAGACCATATTTGGATGCGACAAATCCACAAATTATGCTGATTCATTGCCGTCGCCATTTGATACAAGTCACCACGGCATCTTCGGCTCCGGGGCATTCTTCCTGGTGCACGACCTGAAACGCCCATCCCTGCGCATCGCAGCACCAGTCCTCTCGTCGTCCGGTGGAGCCTTTCACCCGAGATTCATCATCTTGTTATTGGTGGGAGGCTCGTCTTTGACAGCGCACGGCGAGAAGGGAGCCAGACCTCGATTGGATCTTGCGCCTTGGGTGTCGAACTAGAAGAGGGATAACATCACCCAGACTTTTTTATTGGGAGTTGGAATGAGCATCCTTTGATGTGCTGAGCCTGCTCCGACTGCCCGCGTCTATCCCAGGGAATTGGGACATATGAAGAATGTGAACCCTTTCTCGCTGCTGGCCGTCTCGTTATCATTTACCGACCTCGAGTGCCGCCCTTGGTCCAGGACAGACGACGTATCATCATCGTCACCATCATCATCTTGCGCGCCGCAGATGACATGTCCTGTTCATCACTTCTGGGTCCGCCCTGATTTCGGCAGCTGTGTCTTCTGAGATGACGGTAGTAATCTCACCGTCGGTTCCAAGGTTCGTTCGGTACACGCAATCTCGCGGGCCACATCATGCTCATCCGCGAGGCGAGACCAGGATAGACGTGGTGAGACATTGCTGGCACCAAGCACACGCGAAATTCGAAAAGGTGATATCGACCCTCTGAGCAATCTTTTCTGTTTCTCTTCTTCTCTATCCCCCTCTCTGCGTCTCCCTCTGCAAGACCCAGAGTGTGTCATTGGTTCCCCTTATTATCGTGTTATATATATATATCACGTTCTTTCCATCACCTCCAGCTGTTTTACACTGTGGTCGAGGAGCCGGCATGCAATGTCTGATGATACTGCATGAACGAATGGCCCGAGCTTGTCATTCAGGATCATCATGATGCTCGTGCGGATACCCGCATATCTTGTCCACGCGTCGATGGACGTGGTGGTGACGGATGGACTGACTGACCTGGCCAAGTCGTCTCCCATCAATTTCGGGCGTGGACCAGGCACAGGGGGAGGGCGGTTTTTTCTCTCATTGCTCGTTCTCTGATCGCGGTCGTTTTGATCGACCGGAAAGCACCCTGAAGATCCCTCTTCCTCCCATGATGGAGGAGTCGGAGAAAGTTGATATATATAGAAAGGACTTGCACTGTCACGTCTTGTCTGTCCATCCATCTAGCTGTCTACGTTCACGCCCCTACACACTGAGCTCCGGAGGTGGCATGTCGTCTTTAATTAGACTCGGCAAGAGCCAATGGGCGACGCGTTTGATGCGTTTCGCCCTAGCCTCGAAGGAGCTGGAGGGGGTTATCCCCCAGCAACAAGGAAGCGCTATTGTGCATCACCTAGCCGCCAGGGGTCCCAGTATCAGGGTTGCCAGGGGCACCCACTGCACCATACAGCGTAGTGTGCTATATGAAGGGGGGCCAAGGCAGGACTATTTGATAATAGTCTACTACTATGCCATGGGACACGCATTGAGAGAGGTCAATTGTGCTGCAGTGTATGACAATTACTGGAGCTGATGCAATGAGGTATTCGCCTGACACGCAGGAGAAGGTGGAGGGGAAAGGGCGAAGAGAGAAAGAAAGAAAGCAAAGGCTGGTTCTCCGGAAAAGTCCCACTGGGGGATGTGTTGTCTCGACAGGACCCCTCCCTAAGGTGGTTTCTATGGCTGTCATCACTGGGACCACGTCAAGCTTGCAGCACGGCTTAGACCCTCCTCTCGTCCATTCCTGTGCTTAGTGTCATTCCAGGCCGAGCGTGGACCGCTCCCCTCTCTTTTGGTTCAAAGTCAGGAACCAGGATATCTCAAAATAATTATCATGAGAAAGACGGAAGATTTCAGTGGAAAGT
Organism: Cryphonectria nitschkei; assembly: GCA_006503525.1. Taxonomy (NCBI): domain Eukaryota; kingdom Fungi; phylum Ascomycota; class Sordariomycetes; order Diaporthales; family Cryphonectriaceae; genus Cryphonectria; species Cryphonectria nitschkei. The sequence goes on along the minus strand of LAZJ01000015.1, from coordinate 145,580 downwards.
CTATAGTAGTTTGTAAAGCAAGCGTTTCCAGGGTGAACATGGTTTGGTAGCTGCGAAACATACAAACTATAGTACTACTATGCACTTACTGGGAATCAGGCGACAGGGTGTACAGTAAATACTTACTTTTGTACATATGTATGAGGACGGCTAAGAACGTTGGGGGGGGGGGTGACCCAAAGAGGGGGCGTGTGGTATTAGGTGCTCCTCAGGACTCGTCGTTCGCCCTCCTGGTCTCCACGGCGAGTTGACGTGCATGACAACCGGGGCAACGCAAAAATTTCTGCTTCTTTTTCAACCTGTCAACATTGACCCCGGAACCTGGACCAGTCCACGACCAAACACTTTCCCCGAAGACATCCTTGAGCTTCTGGGCTTGGTTTGTCTCTTATCAGAGTCACAAGGGAAAGCCACGCCAGTTTGACCCCCCAAAAGCGAAATCGCATGAACCTTGTGCAAGGTTTCCCTCGCTCTTGCCTTGTCGCGACCCCACTTCCTCGCCAAGCAGCAACGAACAGCACCGTGCGTGTAGTAGCGTGTGAAAGAGAGAGAAAAGAAGAGGAAGGAAAAAACCGTGCCAGCTTCTTTTCGGTACGCACCCAGATCTTTTCATTCATTTTTTCAGTTCCCAGTCAACAACCGTCCAGGGCCAGCCAACCGTTGTTTCTCCATTCGCGCCGTGCATCTATTTTTCATCCCCCCCAGGGTCTCATCCGTTGCCGCCAGGAACCAATCCTCACGCAGCTCTCCTCTTGCAGGACGACGAAAATAAAACTCTCCCCAGCACTTGCAGCGTCGCGCGTCACCGGCGACACCTGAGAGAGCAGCTGCAGCCGCCCCCGATATAGCAAACCTGGTGTGCATGCTGTTGTACTACTCACAGGCAGGTATTCTTGTTCATTACACGGTGCTATCTGTGGCAAAGGTCATCGTCATCTCGGCGCTTTCTTGACGATCGCGCCTAGAGCAAGAAGGACGAAAAGGCATCACGGATCGGATCGCTTGCAGATCGTCTGCAGGCTAATTCAAAGGTCGTGCCAAGGAGGCAAAACCTGCAAGAGAGAGAGGAGCGCGCCCAGTCAAACAGCAACACGCTTCGGTCGTCATCCGCTGCATATCTCAAGACCGCGTGCCAATCAACCATCGTCCCGCCCACACACCTCAGCAAGTCTACTGCATAACAGAGAGCCGGAGTCGCGACTATAATCAGCACAACCGGTTTCTTCCCTACCGAGTCCAGTCCAGTCCATCCCAGCCCAACTGTCGTCAAGATGGTGAGCTTCCAGTGCGAAGGTAAGCCTTGACCACCCAATGTCCAGAGTCACGATATCTTTCGTTTCCCCCTCATTCTTCCATCCTCCCCTCGGCAAGCAAGCCCATCACCAGACCAACAGGTTGCCCTCTTGTTGTCACCTGATTCTGATCTAGTGTCACTATCTCTTGTGGCATGCTGGGTTTACTTGCTGGTCTCGTCTATTTCCAATCCTGCCCCGGGGGGGGGACCCTCTGTGTACTTCTTGCTACACACACCCCACCTCCATCACATCCCCCCCGGATCTCCATTCCCGCTTAGCCAGTCCCCTTCCAGCCTTGGGAGTGTGCATCATCTTGCCCTGCAGTCCAATGTCATGCCGATGCCTGACCTTTGATGTCACACCCTCCTGTCGCATTCCCGCCGCCCCAGTCCTCCAGCTGCCCCTTTCCGTCTTGAGGCAATGTCTCTGTGCTAAGAGCTGTGCTATGACAATCCCAATTCCAATATATCCTTTCCCAGACACACACACACCATAGACATACACACGCTCCCACCTCGGGGCACGCCACCACCCCTCGGGCTTCATGTCACACCTTTTCTACCCAGAGTCCCTCCCTTTCCTGCTTTTCGACCACCAGACTCCCAAGCTGACCTTCCTCATCTCTTCTCCCCAAACGCAGCCTGCGGAGATGTCCTGACCAAGAAGAAACTCGATCCTCACCGGAATCGTTGTCGAGCCGCCACGTTCACTTGCATTGATTGCATGGTCCACTTCTACGGTACCGATTATCGCTCCCACACGGTATGATGACGCCTATCGTTACGCCCGAGTGTCATACAATGACGGAGGCACCAGAACCCCGAGGCTAATCAGCTTTCTTCCTTATCCCTAGAGTTGCATGACAGAGGAACAAAAATACCAAGGCGCTCTTTACAAAAACAAGAAAGTAAAGACCACAGACCGCAGCACAACGTCTGTGCAGAACAACAACAATTACAACAGTAACAATAGCAACAACACCAACAACAGTAACAGCAAGGACAACATGGCCCACCGAGCATACGTCGAGGAGGTGCCCGACTACGAGGGGTGGGAGAAACCTGCCAACCCACCACCGCCAGCGCCCAGCCCACCGCCGGCCAGTGACATCAATGTCTTCGAGTACATGGTGAACGCAACCCCGACTGCGTCCGCCCTTGCGCTGCCCACGGCTCTTGTTCCCTCGGAAGCAGTCCCCAGCGAGCAGAATCAGCTAGTCCGTTTCGAAGAGCCCAAACCTGTTGATGATCTCGACCTGGAGATGATGGCAGATGACGAGGCCATGATCTCCTACGGCACAGGTCCTATCCCCGGCGTCACCTTTGAGACACCGTTGCCCAGGTCCGCCAGGGAGCGCAAGAGGTCGGATAGGGACGGCAAGAAGGACAAGAAGAGAAAGCGGCTCCACGTTGACACCCATGACCTTGAGATGACAGATGCGCCGGGGCTCCACACCGGCCTCACGGGCGGCATGTCCAAGATGTTGAGCCGGCCTCAAACGTTACCGTCGCCTGACTATTCGGGATCTGGCGGTGAATTCGGCGAGACGCCCGCCAGTCCCCTGAAGAAGTCCAGACATTCCAAACACCACCGGTCCAGCCGCCCGGTGAGCGGCATCGGCAACAACATCATGTCCATGCTCACCAGCTCGGGGTCCTCCAACAACCCGACCAGCAAAGCCAACAAGCGCAAGTCCATGGCAAGCACCACGACGACCTCTAGCAAGAAGCGCCACTCACACCACCGGTCCAGGCACCTAGAAGGTGCCAAGGAACCGAAGCTGCTGGAATACAAGGGCGAATCCACGCACGAGAGGGACGGACATCGGAGCGGAGCCGGCCCCATGGTCGTCTTTGGCCACCGTGCCGACCTGTTTTTCAGCATGGTCAACAAGGGGCCCGAGAGTCAGCGCGGGTGCAGCTTTAACAAGGCGCTCAAGCGTTTCCACCGCGAACGCAGCACCGCGGGCGATGCACCGCCGAGGCCCCTGGAGGAGAAGGAGCTCTTCAGGTCGTTGCGAATGAAAAGAAACGACAGGGGAGAGATCGTACTGTTCTCAGTCTAACCTGACGATTGGCACGAGAGAGTGCGTGAGCGAGAGTCTTGAGTTGCAACAGGTTCTGGGCATACGTGGTTGGTTACTTTTGCATACATCTTGACGAGGGCGTTCCCGGATCCGACTTGATTTGACGTGACGCGGAGTTCATGGTGCCAAGTGGAAAGGCAATGATGATACCTTGATACGTTGTGCTTTTGGTTGTTTTAAGTTGAGTACATGTACTGTTTGGATTGCATGAGGACAAGAAGGAGAGGAGCACACGACGAAGACGACGACAACAACAACGGGCCTCTTTTATAACGCTTGCGCCCGAGGGGAGAACATTCATCACGATGATCGATCACCCCTGGCCGCATGGATTTGAACGGAAACATCTTTTTCGCTTCGTCCACGGGACAACCGCGTCCGGTCTCTTTTGTCTGTATTCTGCTACTGTATTCTGCTACTGGTAGAAGGAAGAGTGGGCTTAATGGATTCTGCTCCTTCGGCTGGACTACCCAAGGGCACATAGAGAGCAGGAAAGGGGGGGTCACTGCTATTCGATTCCGATGCTGTCTTTACAAACAAGGCTTACTTACTCGTAAAGCATATATGAAAGTTCACATCGTCTTATTGATGACATCCACAGTTTATACCCTGCTCTCCCAGCCATGCATACGTATGTGATGATGTATTGGGACTGGAACTAATATCCTCACCACCACTGTATAGTCTGTCTGTTTACTTCTGCTGGCGCAAAGGATTTTATTCATCACGCTCCGCTTATGAGAAACTTCACAGATCTCATATACAAAACCTTGTAATACTATCTGGACCACGCAATATAGGTTCCTTTTTCTCCAGAGATCTCGCTGTGGTATAGATGGTTTTTTTTTTCTTAAAAAAAAAAGAACCGGGAAAGAGACAAAAGAATCACAATCAAACTGCCCTCAACGGCAATATATGCTGCACCATGACCTCCCGCCTACACAGTGGACACTCGGGCTTCTCCCGAACCCAGTCCCCAATGCACGTCCAGCAAAAGACGTGCCCGCACCCGGTGGCCGCCGGATCCTTGAGCTCCTCCAGGCACAGCGTACACTTCCTCTGCGACGACCCTTTGATCCAGCCCAGAACTTGAGCGTCGCTGAGGTCATACCTCGCCGCACCGCCGCCACCTTCGCCACCGTCGGCGTGGGATGACCACCCTTTTGGCACCGGCGTGTGTGCCATGGCTCCGATCGCTGCTCTACTGCGATGCCCGCCCGGTGTGCCTGTGTTGAGGAGCAGGTCGTTGTTCACGCTGTAACTGAACTCGTGGTTCAGACTCACGTCCATGGAATCACCACCACCAGCAGCAGGCCCAAAGGCCCTCTCCCGAATCACGGCCTCGACACCCGCTTCCTCCTCGCCAAGCCCGGCCAGGGTAGCCCGTACATGCAGGTACCCCTGCACGGCAAGCTGGACCATAAGCAGGACGCCCAGCACCTCATATCCGCCCCTGCCGTCGGCACCGGCAGGGTGCTCGGGCAGCCTGCGCGTGAAGACATAGCGCAGGCCCGTCAGGCGCTTGGACAGGGAGTAGTACGCGCCCGAGAAGTAGAAGGCGGCCAGCACGGCGGCGTGGATGTGGGCGCCGGAGGTGAGGCTGCTCAGGTGGGCGAGGAGGTAGCGGCCGGCGCGGTACTCGAGGGTGTTCTTTGGGGGTGCGTGAGGGTCCCCTTTGCCGTTGTAGTGGTGGTGGTGATGGTGATGGTGGCGTCGGCGGAGGACGGCGAGACGGGCTTCGAGACGGGCGCGCAGGCGGGCTCGGACGGCGGGGAGGGTGCGCGAGAGGAGATAGGGGAGGAGGGCGGAGAGGGCGATATAGGCTGACCGACGGCGGATGGAGGGTAATCTTGGGCCGCCGGCGGCTGCTGTCGTGGTGGTGCTTTCTGCGTCCTTGTCGCCGCTGCCGCCGCTGTTGGAGGGGGCCTCTACCTGGACTAGGTCGCAGTACTCCTCGCCCAGGGTCCGGTTGCCCAGGAGGGTGGTCAGGCACAGGTACAGCAGGTCGCCGGCGGTGCGGGACTCGTTGGCCCAGGCGTGGGAGGAGCGGGCGCCGAGGAGGCGGCGGTGGAGGTCGAGGAGCTGGTTGGTGAGGAGGCCCTGGAAGTAGGCGTCCTTTTGATGGGCACGTATGATATCTGGAGCGGTGGCGAAGGGGAATGGGGAGGAGGAGGTCGAGGTGGTCGTCGTCGCTGACGCCTTCGGTCGTGCTGGTGGCGAGGAGGCCATCTTGTGATGCTTTCTTTTTCTCTCTTTTCGAGATGGGCTCTCCTCTACATTATGGATACTAGAGATCGATTCACCATATATCCTTAATGAGTGGAAGGCGGTATAAAAATGAACAACAAATATGAGAATGTGTTGAAAGGTAAAGTCAGTTTCGAGAGAAGAAAAGCGCTATAACGACGGTAGGTAACACTTGCCTCGGCTGTCAGTTGAACAGAGGCATTTGGGGGGGGGGGGGGAACCACTGACCCACTATACCGAGCTTGAGACAGGGGATGCTCGGCCACTGCCGGGCAATGACGTGCGACCCCTAAAATTATGTGGCTCCTATTTTCCCTTACTAGCTGTCAAAGTACCATGGGTACACGTACACCTACAACTATGCGGTCGAGGGATGAAGATTAAGCCTCGACCTGAACTGCGCACACCACAACCCAAACACCCACGACTTGAGGGGCGCAGAGGGGATCTGTGGGCGAACCAACCGAAACAGCTTTTTCTCTCTCTTGGTTATTCATGTACTCAATCGCCGACGAGACGATAATTGGAGGACACACAGGCTCGCAGAATGGACGGCGATCCGGCGGTCGAGCCGCAGCTCGACTCTTTCAGCCTCACTTTCCCCCTTCCATACCGCGTCGCATTCATCGTGGTTCTTGGTGAGTTGAGATTGGCGCATGTATAAACCAACCGTCGGACCTGCCATGCGTACTGACCCAGAGGCGCAGCCGTCTGGGGATGGGGCATCAACCTGCACTACCTCCACGACCGCAAGATCGACGTGCCCTCGCTCATCCGCTACCCATCACGACCGACCGCCTCGCATCCACCCCACCACTTCTCCACGTACCGCCTCGCAGCCGTCCTGTCCGCGACCTTTGCCCTCTCCATCGTGACCTTCTGGCTCTTCTCACACCGTAACCCGGCCCTGGTTGTCTACTACGACTGGATGCCCATGGCCTACCTCCTCGTCCTCGCCATCCTCTTCGCCCTCCCCCTGCGGTCCTTCTCCCTCAGCCACAGCGGCCGCAGCCGCCTCCTCGCAACCCTCAGGCGCGTCAGCATTGGTGGGCTGGCGCAGGCGGCCGACGGCAAGTTCGGCGACATCCTCCTGGCCGATGTGCTCACGTCGTACGCCAAGGTGATGGGCGACCTGTTTGTGTGCATCTGCATGATGTTCTTCCACGGCGCCACCGGCAGCGCGACCGACCGACCGGATAGGAACTGCGGCGGCCGCGTGCTGGTGCCCCTCATCATGGCCACGCCGTACCTGATCCGCCTCCGGCAGTGCCTGATCGAGTACGTCCGCGTGCGCCGCGCCCCCTACAAGGAGAGCGTCGGCTGGGGCGGGCAGCACCTGGCCAACGCGACCAAGTACGCGACCTCGTTCCCCGTCATCATCTTCAGCGCCCTGCAGAGGAACCTGCCCGACACCCCCGCGTACGAAGCCCGCCGGACGGGGCTGTACCGCGCGTGGGTCGTCGCGTGCCTGGTGAACAGCCTGTACAGCTTCTACTGGGACGTCGCCAAGGACTGGGACCTGACGCTGTTCTCGGGCGCCCGGGAGCGAAACGCGCCAGACCACGCCGTCGGGCTGCGGAGGAGGCTGCTGGTCGGCAACGGGCCCCCGACCTACTACATGATCATCGCCATGGACCTCATGCTGCGCTGCACGTGGTCGCTGAAGCTCAGCCCGCACCTGGACCACATCTCCGACTTTGAGAGCTCCATCTTCATCATTGAGTTCCTCGAGGTGTTCCGGCGCTGGGTCTGGATCTTCTTGCGTGTCGAGACCGAGTGGCTGAGGAACACGCACACGGGGCTGGAGGTGGATGATATCCTGTTGGGCGACTACCAGGGAAAGTACGAGGACGAGGATTGAGGAGGTCGTCTCGTCTCCCCAAAGTGCTCCAGGACTAGGCGTATGCTAGTGTTTTCTTATTGGCTATTCCTTTCTTACCCTCCAGCAGGTGACTAGACGGATTGAGATACATGGGTTGGAAATTTAGTTTCTTTTTCTTTTTTCTTCTTCTTCTCAATATACCACCCTTCTTGGAAATGCAGTGGTCATGTTGCATGTAGTGGGTGCATCGGAGTGATACCAGGCTTTGCGGCTGGCCACCGGGTAAAGAAGGAGTTCAAGGAGCATGTTTTTCCGTCCTTTTCCTTCTTTTTGTTTTCTTTGTGATAGAAAAGAATACCAAAGTCGACCAGTCAGTCAGTTCTACTTACCTCCCCCCCCCCCCTCTCCCGAGCCACTGAATGCCGTGCTTTCTCTATGGCTCACCCAATCTGCGACTTGTCGGCAGTTTTCCAGAGAGCGGCCCTTGGCGGTTTCTCCTCGGTCAACGCGATCTATTGGAGTTTATCGCTCATGATATGACCACAAGCAAATCAGGCACACATGACTTCTTTATGCTCGTGAGTTATGGCAAGGCAACGAATGGAATGATGGGGTCATCGACTCCATTCTGCTGAGTTGGTGGTATCCAGTGTACACCCAAAAATTCAAATCCTCCTTCAATGCCAGGGCTAGGCTCGAGATGAATGGCTTGTTCCCGAAGAAATGTTACCATACACCCGTCCATACAAGCGTCAATACCGTTGGCATGAACACCAGGCAGCACAGGCATCACTCCGGTCTCCTCGCAGCAACAAATTCCGATAACAATCCCTCGAGGACGTTTCTTGGACAAGCATACGGCAACTCTTGAAGATCTCTTTACGCAATGCGGTTTTCCCCCTTTGCTCTTTCTTTGTGGTGGCTGAGATGAAGTGAGGAGAGAGAGACACCTCGTGAGCGATGATGTGTTGAAAAGACAAGGACTTTTGTCTACCATTTTCTTTGTGGTGCCCAAGGCTACAATGGTGGTATGACCAGGTTACCTCTTGTTGATAACGATGGCTTTTCTTTCTTTTCTCCCTCTTCTCACTCACTCACACACACACACCCTCTCTCTCTCTTCGGTCGATCAGGTACAAGCTAAGCAGCCGACAGGGGTGGGGAATTGACTGTGTGTTCGTTTGTATGTGTCGATATACCCCGAAAATAGTCGAGAGCGAAAACGCCGCCGAGATGGAGGACAGCGACAGCGACAGTGTCTATATGGGGCAGGAATCAGCAAGAGAACTAGCTTGGCCGCCTCTCTGCTATGCAGACTACGAGGCAAAGCCTTTGCCTCCCTTGCCGCTGCACAGGAGATCGTTTGCCTCCTCCTTCAGCAAGGAAGTGGACCACGCTTCTGTGCCGATGACCGCCAGCGGCCGCCTCCCAGACGACAACAGACCTATTCTCTTCGATTGGGAAAAGGAAGAGGACGGCAGTTCAGTCAGGTTATACCAAGGTCTCACGTACCCCTACAGCATCAGGCCACTAAGGATTAAACAGACGAGGCACGCGACTGAAGCTGTAGCAACCTTGGAGGGGACGTCACGAGGCCCGAAACCAGGGTCCTCTGTCCCAGAACAGGTGGTGGCTGCTGAGGGAGAAGCAGCAGCAGAAGCAAGCACGGCTGCACTGCAATGCAACACAGCAGAACCAACTGCTTTGACTGTTCCGATGCGAGTGTCAGGGCAAGGGCAGGCAGCAGGCGGGCAACGCACATGCGTGGAACCTGCTGCTGCCAATAACATCGTCAACCCGACCACGCCGTCGGACGAGATCCTCTCTCCTCAGCCCAGGTTGAGCGTGCAGAGAGTTCTCCGGATGGCTGGTAATATGAGCCCAGCGACGATCATGACAAGCTTTCCTCCAGGCACGCCAACGTTACACAATTCGTCAACCAAGATCCGGCAAATCACCGGCCTTGATGTCGGTGGAAAGAGGTCGAGCCTGGGCCAGGCGTATACATTCGAGGAGGAGGAGGAGGAGGACAGCATCGCAACTTACCGACCCGATGCGTCAGAACCTAGCACAGATTACCATAAATATGCAGAGAGCATGTCGTACGGTCAAAACCCATCAGAGTGGGACCACCTCCAGCGGTCCTCATACATAGACAGCAGCAGCAACAACGAGATCAGGGCACCACTGACAACGCCAAGGTTCTCACCAGCGACGAGGTCGTTCCCAGCCTTCCACCAGCTACGCACAGACGGCGACGAGCGACTCCCTCCACCACCTCTCCCAACGAACGCTCTCCGCCTGAATAGGTATGAAGCCGACGCTGCGTATGCCTCGTCGGCCCCCCAAGAGCGGAAGAGGACGACGGCGCCTACCCCACCAGAGACAGGAGGGCGGCGCCAGTCCTGGTTCCAGCACCATGACCCGCGTCACAGCAGCGACGAGGACTCGATGGGCCTGTCGTCCTCAAGCGACGTGAGCGAGACCGAGCTAGAGTTTGAGCCCACGGCTGCTGAGCTCTATCATGACACGGCGGTATCCATCGCCAGGAGCAGCCCGACCGTGAACGGAAGAGGGCGCCTACGGTCGTCCTCATCACCATTATCATCACCGTCATCACGATCGCCGGCCTCAGGACCACTATCCCAGAACCTTCACCACCGCTTCCTGGGGAGGAACAGCAGTAGCAGCAGCAGCAGCAACAATAAAAACAACAACAATCGCCAGCCCGCCTCCGAGAGAAACTCCTGGGCACGGAGTCCCCGCGGCCCCAGCACGCCCGACCCAAGCCGCCCATCCTCTCTCGACCACTTCCGCAGGAGAGACGAGAGCGCCAGCAGCGGCCTCTCAGAGCGCCGAGGACGCCGTCCTACCCCTCTCAACGCCACCACGGTTCCCCACCCTTCCTCGTCCTCGTCCTCCTCGACATGGAAAGCTCCCCAGCGCACACCGTACCCAACCGCGCTCAGCAGCAGCATAAGCCACATGCGCACCAAGATATCCGCCGAGGAGGCAGGCGAGGACGGCGGCGGCGGCGCCGGGGCCGGAGCGGCGCGGTTTTCGCTGCTGGCGCGCATCTTCACGAGCGGGAGCAGCGGCGTCACGACCGGCGGCAGCAACAGCGTCAGGACGAGCTTCAGTACCAGCGCTGCGGGCAGCTCGAGCCGGCGCGGCTCGGCGGCGTCATGGGGTCCTGCGGCGCTGGCGGCAGCAGGGGCGGAGGCGGAGGAGGAGATACCCGGGTCGGCGTGGAGTCCAGAGACGCCTACGCCGGAAAAGGGGGTGTTTCCTGAAGTGCCAAGGGTAGGGGGAGCAGGAGGCTTGATTGCGCGGACACTGCATCATGCCAAGTCTGCGGCGGGTTTGCGTACGAGGACAGAGAAGACGGAGAGGAGGAGGAGGAGGGAGAGTTTGAGGGGGAAAATTCGAGTGATGCAGTCGTCGGGGGGTGAGTGAGGGAAGGAGGGGCTGGATTCACTGCCTCCTTCCAGTCTGCTATTTCGTTTTTATTTTATTTTGGCCGTCATTCACCTGTACAGTACTGTAATAATGCAAGGGCATCCCATGCTATGACGAACCTGTACATTTTCATTGTCTTCTCGTTCCTTCCTCTAACCTCGCTCCCTGCTTGATGTTTTGACTTTGTGCAACGAGTTACTGGATTGATCACACGGCGAATGGAATCCCCTTACGTTCATCATCAACAACAATACCCTCGCAGCTCTTAAACACTCACGCGTCGAATACACAAGCACGTGACAAGACACCATCTCCAAAATACAAATCTGACATCTGCACCGATCTGCCCAACACAACGGAATCCTACTCCCTATCTCCAAAGAGGGCCCGCCCCATCACATGTGAGGAAAAGAACAGCAATCATGAATGCTCGTCATCAATAGTCAAAGTAAACCATACCACTTCAGGAAGGTGCGCAAGAAAAAGGAAGAAACACTTCTACTACTACTCCTAGAGTCAAGTGCCCTCTGGCCCTCCGCCGTCAGCCTTAAGACGGTGGGGGCGGGTGACCTGTCGCCTACAGTCCATACCAACCTGTCAAGACACGGGCACCTCGTATTCCAAGATACCTTTTACGTATCTTTTTCCTTCCTGCTAGCGTGGAAACCATGCACGGAAGGAAGCCCAGCCATCCCTATCCTTACTTTCCAGAGGCCCAAGGGGCAGAACAGGATAGGATGGGCGGATGGATGAACCCGATGTCACGTAGTCTTTTTTAAAGTTTACGGCCGATCTGACGAACCCCCAACCAACCCCATGTCGTTCCACGCCAGGATGCGAGACGTGAACTCTTGGTTTTTTAAGGGGGGGGGGGGCGTCAGACAGGATTGCCACCAGCGCGCAGCACACCCAAGGAAGCACCAAGATATGCTAAGATATGACCACCAGTAGATACTTGGACAGTAGTAGATGGCGATAGCCCCCATTCAGATACTGCACAACGTGACAACCTTTCCGGGGGAGTAACATAAAACGCCGGGCGCATTATTAGTGCGCAGGTTATCAACAGGCTTACGAACCAACAGCACGGAGTCTCGATGCTTAGGGAGGGGGCTTTGTTGGTTGGTTGGTTGTTTAGTTGGTGGATTGTGGAGTAACCCTCCCCCAGTGCTGTTGCTGCTGAGCCTCACTGTGACCATGGGTGCTGGGTTTACACGAGTAGCAGCAGAGTCGTGGGTCAATAAACAGGACATTGGAATTGAAGAGCGAACAGGAACAGATCATCACCACGACGCATGTTACAGAGACAGAGGTGATTCATTGTGTATGTCAAGCCTTGTGAGACACATCAAATGCAAAGAGGAAGGGTTTTTTGTATTTTAATCGAGATTTTCTATTCTTCCTCTGTATCTTCCAATATTAATTATAAAAAAAAAGTTTCACCTTCGACGGCTCTACACTTCTTTACCCATCCCCTCAACCTTCCTTTCTTAAACCGTGTACCAACGGAAAAGGAGTGATCAAGTTACGTGCTCGAGCAACGCCTGCACCTCTCTTCCCTTACACAGGAACGGCACAGCCGAACGAGGTGGCGACGGTACCGCCCGGGCCGAACAGGGCAATCAGGGACTCGATAGCAGCCCAGGCACCCATACCGCAGCAGGCCAGACCACCGCAGCCATACAGGAAGTAGACGGTGTTAAAGTGCCAGTTGACGGTGTAGCCGCGCCACCAGCGCTTGATACCTCCGTCGTGGCGGGTGGTCACGCGGGTGACCGGATCGAAACCCTCACCGGGGAGCTTGGCGTCGACCTTGACACGGTAGCCCAGGTAGAGGAAGGCGGGGAAGGTGTAGGTGAAGTTGAGAATCATCATCGAGCCGACGATGGACGAAATTCCCGACAGGTTGGGCACAGCGGCGGCGACAACGAAGGCAAGGATCCAGTACAGAGGGCCCAGGGCGTACCAGAGGAGCTTGCCCTTCTTGCTGGTGATTGGGGGCAGGCCGAGGATCTCCTGGCCGACCTCGAGGTACACCACCTTCATGCCGACGTTGAAGTACAGGAAACATGCGATAAAGGCCGTCACCAGCGCGAACACGTTGCCCGTCACCTGGAGGCTCTTCATGGCTGTGACCTGGGTGATGCTAGACGACGAGTATTGGCCCTATTACGAGTAAAATGTCAGTCTCAACCCCCTCTCCACTATTCACTCGCGTGGCAGGACCAGACACAGAACTTACGTAGAATCCGTAGACGAAAGCACCGAAAAAGATGTAGACAATGCAGATGAAAGACTGGGCGGCGAGCATGCCCTTCCAGAAATCCCAAGGATGACGCATCTCGGCAAGGAAGGCGACGAAGAGGAGGGCACCACCATACGAGTATACCATGGAGTTGATACCAGACATGGTGGCAGCCGTTCCGTAGGCGGACATCTGGTACGAATCAGGAGGTGGGCCGGCAAAGGTCTTGACAGGCATGACAGTGTTGATGAGCGTCGAGTTGAAGATGAACTGGTAGTCGATGCCGTAGTTGGCCGCAGCAACCATAACGATGAGGAAGGAGACAATGTTCATCCAGACGGACGCATTGCAGAGCCATCCCAGGCGCTGCAGGCTGCGAATCGATCCCAGGATGATGCCGAGGATCATGGTGATGAGCATGCACACCATGTAGCAGATGTTCGGGTTGAGCTGGGCAATAATCTGTGCATTACCGACAATAATGACAGCAACGGTCATGAACATCTGAAGGGCCTGGAACACGTTGATGAAGTGGCGCCAGAAAGGACCGTAGACACGGAAGTAGGTATCACCGAAGGAGGCCATGGGGTAGTGCAGCGAGTCGAGACCGAGGAAGACCTTCCAGATCATCCAGCCCGAGGCGGCAGCCGCGAGACCGAAGAGCACGTACATGCTCACGCCGAGGCCCCAGCCGACATTGGCGAAGACGTAAGGGGTGCTGCCCCAGCCGAGAATGTCGGTGGTGATGAGGTAGAAGATGGTACCCCAGCTGGCGGTACGCATGGCGCGGACTGGAGTCTTCCAGTCCTCATCTGCGACGACACTCGAGCTGCTGGGGCTGACATTGCCGTTCTTCTCGTCACCAGCGGTGTTGGCGACGACGCCATTGCCTGTGCCCTCCTCCCTGGCGAGCTTCGCGGCCCGCTCCTCCCGCTCCTGGTGAACACCCTTAGAGAAGCGACCCTTGATGAGCTTGGTGAAGTTCATGGGGCCGCGCTCCTCGATGAACCTCCTGTTCTCCTCGTGCTCTGCGGCACGCTGGAGCTCCGCATAGTATCTAAAATAGAGGGGGAAAAGGAGAGAAGGTCAACATCACGCCAGCGACACTCGAGTCATCACCACATAAGAAGTGGCATATATATATATATATATATATGTACTCACTGGTATTCCTCAAAGGTCACCGTGGGATCAACACGAGCCTTCAGACCATAGACGCGCCCGCCATCAGCCTCAACCTTGTGGGGTAACTCCGCATTCAGAGAGGCCCGAGGGTCAGCCACGGGCTCGATTATAGTACCGACGGCCATTTTTGCTGTGCTCTCTCTCTCTCTCTCTCTCTTCTCGCAGGATGATATCAAGGAAGAAGAATTGACTACACTTGCTTGTCAGGCAAGGAGTGAATGAGGAAAGGAGGGGGTGGTGCAGAAAAAGGGGATGAAAGGAAGGAGGGGGGACGAAGGAGGAAAGAGAAGAGGGGCAATGGGACGCCGATCAGACATGTCCTGGCGAGGGCCTCAAGGTCTACTTGTACTGCAGAGGAGGAAGGTCTCAGGCGTCGCATTGCATGCCACGCAACCCTTCAACAGCAGGGCGAGGCAGGACCAGGACCCAGGTCCCAGGTCCCATAGGAGGGTGGCATGCTCGCAAGTCTAGGAGGGCAACCGCAACCAAGAGTATCGGCGGGCCAACCAGGTGAATGGACAGGGGGGTCCGACAGGGGGGTGGCGCCGAAGGCTTCGAGAACGTTGTCTTAAGAGGTCTTATCAGTATCCCCGTCCCGTCCTCGGTGGACCACCTGCCCCTCTGGGACATAAACCGCAAGGCCTCGGCCCACCACTTCCGTCTCCCCAAGGACAGGCTGCCTATTGTTGCATGCATGCGTGCGTCGAGGGATCCTTGTCTGTCTGCCTGTCTGTTCTCGCTGCCTCTCTCCTCCTTCCACTTTTTATTTATTTATTATATTTCTTTCTTGGCTGTACTGGCCTGTACTGTGAGGTTGGAGGAGGATCAAGAGAGGCCAGGCCACCCTCATCATCACCATCATGCCCCAGTCATTACTTAATTCTGTACCATCTACCACACTTACCGTAATACTTTCCATGGGGTTGGGTTCGCACATGATGATGGTGACCTGCTTAAGCTAGACTTTGCGATGATAGGTAAAAAGAACGACGCCACATACGCGCCCCCGTCTACGGCAGGTGATTGATTTGGAGATGCCCACACACACGCGCACATGCAACCGCACCATCCTTAACGATTCCTTCTAGAAGCACACACAACACCGACTGACTGCAGGGCCAAGAGACGCACCTCCCGCAGGATGCTTTCTCCTTCGTAATATTGTACTAGCGGCCCCGTTGTTCGAGCTATAGCACCATCGCATTATTACAACTGCCTAAGGACTGAAAGAGGCGATCGTGGCTGTAGCCAAAAGGCTTGTTCATCGGCGTGGCAGCGGGTAGACAAGCCAAGCTTTGGACTTGGCGGACTTGGCCTGCACCCGCCGTACCGAAGGGTGGAGCCCATACGACGTGGATGGCGTCGATCAGACTAGAGAGAGAAAGAGAGAAATTAATCAAGGAACAGAGAGAGAACAAGAAAAGGCATCCAGGAGGATTTCTGTTGGGCCCTCACTTCCCTCGTGAGACAGATACGAGAAAGTCTTATCGCAAAACATCCACCCATTCCCGATCCGATGTATGGGTACTGTAAGCTGGGGACGTGTGTTTGGACCGATCTGAGCCGCTAGGGCTTAGGGAGAAAGATAGACAGGAGGGACTTTGTTGTCGTCCAAATCGTCATCTCCTCACCCTCCTCGTCTCGGTCGCAGCAAATTTAGGTTATCACACTTATCAACAAGCGAGGTGGCGTTTGTCCACTAAGAAACAAGGGACCTGCTCTTTGTCGTCCTCCAGCCCGATGTGTGGCCACCCTCCCATGCCTCCGTCATCTCGCCTGCTGTCGAATAGTGATAGTCCTCGAAGGAAGCCAGAGCCAAGACGGATGTACGCCGGGGCGGACATTGAGCACTAGTAGAAGGATTCAGGCGTCTCACGGAATGCTCTTCATCTCCTCATTGGCGCATATACCCAGCAAGCCCCAAACACACGCGCATGAGCACTGACTATGTATGCATCATCCATGCAATGCATCAATCAGGCATGCACATTGCCAAAGCGAGCCTCCCCCTGCTGGGCCAAGGATGGCGGATGGCAACCCCTCCCACCCCTCGCTCCCTCCCCCGGATTAGGTACCAGCTGGATCGCCACGATCGAATAGCCACTGCCATCAAAGGTGGCGGGAGGCCTTGGGGTCTTCTGGCTCCCAAGCTGGGGTTTGGTGCTGCTGATCTGACGACGATCGCCAGGCGGAACGCGAGAATCCAGTACTAGCAGAAGCCTAGGCTCTCAAGCGTGTGTCCAAGCACACCACATACAGAGAGAAAGAAAGTCCACACACCGAAAAGCCACGGCCGGACCCCGGGGCCTCCGAGCGGCAAACAGTATAGGACCCCTCTATGTTCGACCCTTTCGGAGGAATTACCATCTGGGGCCAGCGTCGAAAGCCAAAGGGTGGGTTCGACAAGCAAGCTGACCACCACACCAGACCAGACAGACACAGGCAGACCAGAACGAGACAAGACCCTCCGGGGGCGAGACGGTGCAACATTCTTCATGCCTCAAACGGTCCCCTAGCCCTAGGGCTGGGGGAGCTTCCCGTATGGGAAGCTGATAGGCCAGCTGACCAAAAAGAGGGGATTCCCAGCTGTCTGGATCTTTTTTTCTTTTTGGTTGGTGCAGCAGCCGCGGAAATAAACCTTGGTCAACTTCCGACGTCCTCGTGTGCAGTTCTTTTTCTTGCATTTTCGCGCATTGGTCTCCCCTCCTCCTCCTCCGTCTGCCCCCCCCCTTCCCCCACGCCCAACAAGTCCAGCTTAGCCACAGGTCACGCGAGGCATCGCTTGATCACGCGGAGATGGGGAGGAAAAGGAGCCGTTGGTGCGGCCCGATTAGCAGCACCACTTACTCAGCAAGGTTTGTATGTATCGAGTCAGACAAGCGACAAGAAAGATTGTTGGGCGCACAGCCTGTCTGGGGAGAATTTGGTCGTTCGTTGGTCCATCTTGCCAGCTGAAATTATTATTTGACAATTAAATTCTCGTGGGCAAATGGATATGCCGATCTTACCGAGCAAGAACTAACCATGGAGACGGCGACAAGGTGCTCTGCGGAGAGAGACGAGAAAAGGCAAGGGAAGGTGCCAGGGGGGAGGGGGGCGGAGGGGTCGTTCTTTCCATTGACTATTGGGAATTGAGTTACCATTACAGCATTTGTGCGTCGTTGGAGACGGAGGCATCCGAGGACTAAAGCAATGGCCACCAGTACCATTATCGACAGCCTCGGCAGATCCCGAACAATGGAAGACGACGAGAGAGAGGGAAAAGAGGAGGATAAGAAGAAAAGACGCCGTCTCAGATCAGTGTGCAAGGGCCACCCCAGAGAGTTTAGATGGGGTCATTACGACGTTGACTTCCACTGCACTTTCATCTAGTGTTTTAGCCTATTGCTGCCCACCCTCCTGCTCGTCTCCATACATAGTACATACTATTGTACCGCTAGTATGGACTACTCCAGTAAGGTACGAAAAGATGGGCTTGTTACGTTACCACGGCACACGTCCGGGTCCACGGCATAAATTGGACCGTTAGTACCGCCGGTGGGATCACCACCAGAAGTCTTGGACTTTTCTACTACCAGTAAGTAGCTGATGAATAAGAAAGGCACTCGGCCGGTCTTTTCCCGTCTCAGCATGGTTTCAGGGAATAAGCTGGATGGCAGCCCGTTGTTTCCATCGTTATCTCGCCCTATCACCTGATTTATTATCATCATCAGAAGTGAACATCAGCGCTTCTTCCTCCTTGTCTTCCTCCTCCTCTGGCGAGAGCCGGTCGGCTTCTTGTAACCGACGCACGACACTGCTGCTGCTGCCAAGTGGGACCTGATTCCATCCTGGCAAGTAGCAGCCATTCAAACAGTTCCTTATCAACCCAGCGCCCACACAAAACTTGACCGTCATACTGCTTTGCTACCACATGGATGAGATGGAGAGCGGGTCGCCATCTCACGCACCGAAACTGTAAACATCCCTGGTATATGTTGGGTAATAGGAAACACTCCCCCCGCAAGCCCTGATGTTTGGTGCAACACGAGACCTTGTTAGACATCGCGGGGATGGTGTAGGGGTCCTCACCACAACCCGGGAGATGAGCATGAATTCGGCAGCTCCCATTGGTGCCCTTCTCGCGGGGTTGACAGTTTGGTCACTGTCATGAAAAATAAAAATGAAAAATGAAAGATACTGGCAAGATGGAGGGATGGACCATGGTAGATCCTAACGTGGCAGGATATTCCCAGCATTCCCACGAGATCAAGAGAGGGGACAAGAAGAAAAGATATGGCAAGGTCGGGCACCAATCGAACCATTGTGTGACCACAATCTCGTTCCAGAAACTTCCCCTCGTCCAGACCGTATGCTTCACACACACACACACACATACACATGACACCACCTCAGGCGTTCAGAATCTACCGTCACAATCTTGGTTCGAACCCCATCATATCGCCCTGTTCCACACTGCAGGAGAGCCACGTGGGTGATGATGGCTGCCCCTTGCAGTAGAAGGCCTGCAAGAGCGGGATGCGATGCTGCGGCGAGTGACTAGGTTACTGCTGCCCATCCTTGCTCTGGATATAATTTTTTTATTGTACGTATATGTCAAGCATGTATGTATGTACATTTTCTGTATATGTTTGCATACAAGCCTACTTACCTAGGCAAAGATGTAACTATGCATACACAACTATGTATGTATACGTATACATATACTTTGAACATTCCCCTGTGAAGACCTTGAAAAACACACGAGGGGCAAAAAGACTCTTGATGCTTCTCTATCCGTCTAATGTGTCGCCTGTATGCTTATTGTTTTCGTGTATCCTTGCTTCCTTTTTCTTCTCTATTCACAAGAACGCCGCTCAATGCAACGGACTGTAATCAAAGTCGTCCAGGCCAGTCCAGGCCGGCCCAATGCCATATCGCTTGGGGTGAATAAGCCTGGCCGTCCACGCGCGGAGACAGGGGAGGCACCCTCGGCCCTTTGGCTCACCACCCTCCACCTCACCTACGTCGCCGTCACTCTCGTCCTCCTCCTCGTCCCGATACGTCCCGATCATCAGGCACGTCTCGCTGTCAGCAGGGCTGTCCACTCCAGTCCCGCCACTGTCGCCAACCCCCTCCTCTCGAGCGCGGCTCCTCCACCTCCTCTCCGTTCCGCCCGGGCCAAGCGCGGTCCGGCCCTGCTACAGCCCGTCCCGCTCAATCTCGTAGAACAGGAGGTACACCTCGCGCTGCATGCCCAGCAGCTCCCGCGTGCTGGCCTCCTTGATCTTGTCGTCGCTGATGCGCCACCACTTGTCGTGCACCTTGCGCTTCCTGGCCGACGGCTTGGCTGTCGTGCCGTTCTGGCTGCCGCTGGTGCTGCCGTGGCGGGACGGGGACATCTTGGACAGCGTCGACTTGGCCGACGCTGCTATTGACCGGATGCTGTTGGCGTCTGCATCCTTCTCCTTGCTGGGTGTGGCAGTGTGGTCGCGTTTCGACGCGCCGGCGCCATTCAGGGCAGGAGAGCCGCGGCGGCTGGTGCTCTCCTGGAGTGTCGTGTCCAGCGATGGCGTGGAGGTTGACGCTGGTGACAGCATGGACGGCGTCGCGGTGAAGGGCGTGGCGTCCCCCGAGAACTGGGCGGTGGGTTGTATCTGCGGTGTGGACTGCGGGCTTGCCGTCTTGCTGTAGACGCCTGACGGTTGGAAGGTGGTGGGGTTGGAATACGGGGGGTAGACGTTCTGTCTCCTGAACGACTCGTAGTGGCCGCTCTGGTGACCTCCCTTGTGGGCGACGACGCCGAGCAGCTTGTAGTTCCTCCGCAGCAGCAGGCCCCCCAGCGGCAGCCTCTCGGGAAACGCGACCTTGGCCGAGTTCTTGAGCGCCTGTCCTGCGTAGATGGACCGGCTCAGGTGGATGGCTAATATCTTGGGAAAACGTGTGACCCTGGTGTGTCTTGCGATCTTGCGCCTGGGTGCGTGCTTGCTGTCGGGCAGGGGGACGTCCTCTGGGGGTGACTCCGGGTCCGTCCCGATCGCATGTTGTAGTTTCTCTAGCGATGTCTGCGCGTGCAGCTTGGCTTCCTCTGACGTCGACCTCGCCAGCTGGGCCTTGAAGATCTCCTCGGCGTGCACCAGCCTGCACTTCTCGCACTTGTAGTCGTCAATGTGCTCCGTCTTGAACATACCGTCGAAGCACGCGTTCAGGGTCGTGGATGTCGCGCCGATGGGGACTGACAGCGTCAAGGTGCAGAATCGTGACCTGCTCGGTCTGGGCTTGAAGCCACAGGTCAGGCACTCGATCTGTGATTCGGTGACACCCTCCATGGGAAAGCCCTCTTCCTCTTCTGCCTCGTTGTTGGGGGCGGCCGCCGTGATCTTGGTGGTCTCGGGCGCCGCCTGGTTCCTGTCGTGATCCTGGACTGCCAGCGCGGCTAGCCTCTTCTTCACAGCGGCGTCGTTGTCGTCGTTGTCGTTGTCATCGCCGTCATCGTCCGCTTTCTCCTGGCTGACCCTCCACTCGGCATACTTGCGCGCCCTGTGGCCGGCGTGGTACTCATCGCAGAGCCTCTCGACAACGATCTGCAGGAACTCTTGGGCATCGTGCTGCTGCCTGCTGATGTTCTGCCTGAAGGCGCCCTCCAGCACGGCGACGAACGGCGCGGCGGAGATGGTCTTCTTGTAGATGGGCCTCTCGTTCAGCTGGTCCAGCATCTCCTTCAGGCCCTGTGTGACGAGTCCCCTCTGCTGGCCGGCGATGAGGCCCTTCTTCACGGGTGCGGCCCTCGCGCCCTCGCCCTCTTCCTTCCAGTCCTCGGGCACAGTGACCGTGTAGGCCGACCAGTCCCCGACATTCCGCCTGTGCATCTCCCGAATCAGGTATACGCGCAGGTCGCCCAGCCCGGCGAGGGCCTGCAGGATGGAGTTGATGAAGCAATCGTTGGCCGGGTTGACGAGCCCAACAACGCCTTTCCTGCGGCTGCTGCCGCCCTTCAAGAGACTGGCTCCTGGGGTAGAGGGGCCGGGCGGGTCGTTGTCGAGGAAGTAGGTGGGAGCGAAGACGTAGATCAGCGTCGCGGCGGCCAGAGAGGCCCCGGCCGCGTAGGCGGCGACGGTGAGGGGCTTCTCCGGCATGACCTCGCGGGACAGGGTTCGTTCGCTCGTTCGGCAGAGGAGGGTGTATATATGTGTGGGTATGGGTGTGCGTATGTGTCTCAGGCGTTGAGTACTTGGGGCCGGGCTTGCCGGCTGGGCTTGCGCTGCCTTGTGGATCGGGAGTCCTCGTCGGCGTCAATGGCTCGCGTTGCTGGAGGAGGAGGAGGAGGAGTAGAAGAAGAAGGCTACTGCTGCGACGCGCTTTGTAGCTCTGCTGCGAGGTCGTCGCTCAGCAAAGACGACAAAACTACCTTCTGCTCCTCTCAAAGTAGATTTCAAGTGGGCATTGGAGCGAGCGAGTCAGGCTGGACGTCATATGTGTAAGTACTAAGTTTGGAGAACAGGGGAGGCAAGCCCGTAGTTGCGGGTCTATCCGCGAGACATGAGAACCGTGATAATCTTGGGAATATTGTAGGATAGAAAGAAATCAAGACTAAGAGCAAGAAGATAAAAAATAAAAAACCAGTACCTAAGAAGATGTTCCTTTCTCGTGTACATACTATGCTTGGTAAGAGATCAGCGGCCTTGTCGTCGTCCTTGTCGTCCCAGGTGTTGCAGTGGCTTGCGTCAATTGGAACGAGCAAACATCATTGCCGAGGATGTTTGGTGGGTGGAGCGCCCCCCAGAGTTCGTCATGATCCAGAAATGCTGTGGCAGTCAAATACGAGTATACTGCCGTCTAAGTGAATTAATATGCTCAGTGGATTTGTGGGGAGGAGGGGAACGGTAATGCGATGCGATGGTGCTGCATGGGTGCTCAGCTGCAAGGTAGTGAATGAGTGAGAATTCTGGACTATTTTCTTGAGAAAAGAGCGGGGCCGTTCGTCGGCCATTCGGTGTGTAAATGTACCCGGAGCATCGCCACCGCAGCAGTTCATACTATGAGTGTGGTAGTACTTTCAATAGAAAAATACTACATGCTCTATTAAGTCGCATACTTGAACCATAAACAACAACTATTGGACCGGTGACCCAGGAACCTCAAGTCACCAAGCGACAAGGCGACAACAACACTGACACAAATAACTATTCAAACCCTTGGACACAGAGACGTCGTTTTCACTTGTTGGTTACTAATTTCTGGTCGCATTGGTTCGATGTCATGTGAACACGCGAAGTGGCTTTTGTCTGCTGCGAGCCCATCGCGACTGGCAAAACGAGAGAAGACAGTTTACGAACATTTTACTCACAGCATATAATTCGGTGCAGCTACTGTCATGGTACAGCGTTATTTCGGCCAAGTCAAATTTGAGATTGTTGACGGTCTATACATAAACAAACGATGATCATTATTACTTCATATCATTCTGATCGTCTATGTATCGACTCCCTTGTTGCTCCTGTCCCAACGCTCAGGGGGGTTGAGCGACACGATGGCCTCCCTGTCTGGCTTATGGAAATATGCACGTAGAGCAAATGGTCATCGGCAAGCAGAGCTCTACGCACACACGGCGCCGGCGCTGCTTAGCTGTATAGCTCAGAGGCCTGCGCACCTTCCTCGCCTGCAGACCCATCTACCCGCCTCGGCCCGAGCGGAGTCCCCTCCCAGCTCCAGAGCTCGTCCCTCAGCGCCGCCGCCTTAACCCATGCCCGACACAACTCAGGGTGGCTCTCGTCACCGTAGTAGCTCACCGGCACATCGAATGCCACGACGTCCATCAGGTTGCCAGGGTCGACGTGCCCCCAATTCGATTTCCCGGCCAGTTGGTCTGGATGCATCATGGAGACGTTCACCAGCACGACCCGTAACGGTCTTGGGATTTTGCCCTCGCGGCGAAGACCCAAGTAAGCTCTTTTCATACACACCTCTTCCAGCGAGTCCGCCCGCGTGAGTACAACTTGTTCCAGCGCCCGCGTGCCCCGCACCGCCTCCCAAAAGCTCTCGTCCGCGTCCACCTTGTCCAGCGCGAGCCGCTTCAGCCGCGGCCAAGTCCGCCACGGCTCAAGCTCGGGGTTGTCCTCCTCCTCCTCCTCGCTCGCTTCCATCGTGTACAGGAACAGCTCGTCGCGCAGGCTCACCAGCTCCTCAAGAGCCGTGAGACCGAGGAAGGCCTCCCGCAGCGTCCGGCGCACGCCACCCGCGGCGTACGTCGAACGTATGCCGTGCAGTGGCATGTTGATTACCAGGCGCGTCAGCGTGGTGTGCACGCGGCCGAACAGCGTAGCAATCTTTTGCACAATCGCTGCGTCATTTGCGGTGCTGCGGTCGAAGGGCGCGAGGTATAGGGCCGTGAAAGGCTTTAGGGACCTGTCGTCGTCGTCTTCAACGCTGCTCCTGGTTCGATCGTGGGTGGCCTCGATGCAATACAGGACTTGGTCTAGCCGTAGCCTAGAGTCTATATAGACGCAGTGCTTCCGTAGGTGGTTTGACGCCACAGTGTATGTTCCCCTGCAGACCCGTGTGAACGAGAGGAGCGTCTTGGTCGTTGGGTGGGACGGTTTGAGGATGCTGCGGGGCTTATCCACCAACTTGTCGATGATGCAGAGTACGATTTCTAGAGGTAACCCTGAGACCTGAGCCATGTTGCCTCTTCTCAGTCCTCTCTTCCTGGCAGAAAAGAAAGTGTTCAGAATAACCAAAGTGTGCAAGATGAGTTGATGTAAGTAAGTCAATATCGTAGATCCAGCCAAGCTTAGCCCCTCTCAGGTCTCAAACGCAGCCAGCAAGGAGCTACAGGACAGAGAATATATATATATATATATGTATGTATGTAGAAAAAAGTTCAATTGCAGTGCCCAGTCATACAGTCTGTATGATGAAAATCAAGGGGGCCCTTCCAACGTTGTGGCAGGCTCAATGAGTTCCTTGGCTTCCCTTCGTCAACTCCCTGAAGTGACAAAGGAAGTGACTATCATCTACTTGATACTTGCTTCAAGTACTCTTGACATGTCTAAAACCCTAACCCTACTGATTGTCTCCTTGACAACAAGCCTACCCCCTCCCTTGTCGTTATTTTGGGAAAGAAAGCACAAGTTTGAAATATCTGAGAGAGAAGAAAGAGAAAGAAAAAGTTGTCCTGCTACATTACACTGAGCCATGGGGCTCTCTTGTGTATCTATCAAACACCCTCAAACTCAAGCCCCAAATCTAGATTGTCTCCACTGCAACACAAGGTTGTGACTAACCTCCTTGCATCCACTTTCCCGTCTTCACCCTCATCCTTACCACGACGCAGTCTCATATTTACTCCTAGCCCGGATCTCCTTGCCGAACCTGAACAGCACCCACGGCACAGGGAGCAGCGCCACGGCGATGAACCCCAGCAGCGAGCTCGCCCACCCAATCCCGAGGCGCTCGTACATCTGTACCGTGAAGAGCGGGAACGCCCCGGCCAGCCCGTACCGCGCAAGGCTGTTGGCGCTGGCAGCCGACGCCACCGTTGTCCCGTGGTACGTGTCAACGATGTACTGCATCGTCGTCACGAAGAGGCAAATGTTGCCCCATGCAAACGGCGCGATGGCCACGGCCGGACTCGCCCAGTGGATATCTGGCCTCGCTGTCCAGCCGAACCAGAATACTCCCAGCGGAATCCCCAGGCTGCCTATCATGGCCGGCACGAGGCGCCACTCGGGAGGCACCTGGTGGGGTGGGTGTCTGGGAATCTGCGGCCTGTAGAAGAAGATGTCGCACAGGACGATGGTCACGAAGCCGAGGAGACACCCGACGACAATGCTGATGTAGACCAGGCCCGTGCTCTCGATGCCAAAGTGGTACACGCCCTCAAAGACGTACGGAACAGAGGCGAAGAAGCAGAACAGCGTGGCGAATTCACACGCCACATAGAGGCAGATGAAGGTAACGATGGGCTCCGTCAGCAGCATCATGACGGGCCGGACGAGCGCGATCACGATGAACACCCTGACCTGTGTCCAGACGGGTGTGGACGGCGGCTGAGAGAGGCCTAGTTTTCTTGACTTGCGCCGCTTCAGAACTGGCGCATAAGTTTCCCGCCCAAAGACAACTCCAACGAGGAGCGCCTGGACGAAGAAGAAGAGCATTGTCCATTGGGTCCACCGCCAACCTTTCCTGTTCACCACGAAGGCACCAATCAGAGGTCTGGCAGCCACAACCCGTGTGTCAGCCTCAACATCACTTAAAAATCTGGGATGTGAGATGACGAGGAACACAGGGCTACTCACGCTATTCCTGGTCCCAGGAAGGGCATCAATACGAACAGCGCAGAAGGTAGACCCCTCTGCACCGGTCTGAACACGTCGTTGAGCAGCCCAGCGGACACCGCAAGAGATGGTCCGAAGCAGAACCCCGCCAGGAAACGCAAGATGCACAGTCCTGCAAAATCATGGACAAGTCCCACGCCAAGCGTGAACAGCGCACCCAGAGTCCCCAGGCCGATATACGTAGAATACCTGCCCACGGTCTCGGAAAGCGGTCCGCCCAGCACCGGACCCAGGCCAAGCGCGAAGGTGTACAGCGACAGCGGGACGATGCTTTGCGTGAGCGTGATGCCGAATTCCTCCTGCAGCTGCGTCGTCGCGGGGGCCATGATGGACGTCCCCAGGGAGCTGGAAATGGGTCAGACATATTCTGCTGAAGCAAGCAACCCAGACGCCGGCCCGTACTCACGCAATTATAGCAAAGGACGAGATCATGGCCACCTGAGCCCACTTCTTCTTCCCAGACCAGTTGTACGGGTTCTCTGGATCTGTATCCCAGTTCCACGTCGTTCTGTTGTTGTTGTTGTTGTCGTCGTCGTCGTTGTTGTTGATGTCAAATGATTGGGCTTTCTCATCAGTATCGAAATTCCCTGCCTGGACATCTTCCATGTCCCTCTGGATCACAGCATCCATTTCCGTGTCCGATGCGGCTGCCATAATTGTGATACTATCATCAGACAGACCTGGTGTTGCCAGGCTATTTCCAGTTCCACCCAAGAGACCCTTCTCCGTGGGTTTAACATCCATCCTCGATATCCTTTGGCAAATATATCTTGATGCACAGTAGTGACTCCAGAGTGAAGAAGGGGGGAATATGATTATTTATATTTGTAGGCCAACTTGAGAACCAAGACCTAGAATAAGGCCTCGGGTGTGTCCGACTGATATATCATCACATTAGATCTTAGATGGCCTTCCGGCATAAAAGAGCAATTTGTCAGTTGTTGCAGGAACCTGGAAGATTGCTAAGTGCTGATTTATCAATCATCTCTGTACTTTTTACAAGATTCACACAGCAGCTGGGTAGTCTCATGGTTAGTAATTGCAGCCGCATCGGGGGACGCGCGCTATGGTGTAGACACGATCCCCGGGCACTTTGTGTCACACAAACGGATGGGCAATCCATGTTAAGATGGACAAGGTACTTGAAAGCTAGGCGGTGTAGGGAAACGTTCATCTAATCAGATAATGCTTGCAGGACGGGAGTGTTGCTTGGGGCCGAGGCTGGGCTGGTTGTGAGTTCAGGCCAAAAATGTTTAATAATCACAGCTCCAGACCACAAGCAAGGGGAATTGGTCAATTTTTTGCTACATCAATTTTGGCATTTGATTGTGTCATGGCCTCCTCCATTCTCTATCATACAAGCTATTGTACTGTACAGGAATCCAACACGCTGCTGATTGGCCTTTATTTATCTAATTTTTTATACTTCTTCTTTTCTTTTCCTTTCCTTTGCCTCTTCCCAATCCTTGGGCTCCCTTACGCTAATGCTTCCCCCTCCATGAGGCGCTACAGCACGCTGCCATGGTCCGCACCATTCCCCAAAGCCCCAAGAGCTCTAGCACAAGTGCCGCTTGGTGATGGCTTTGTTGAGAAGACATAGATCCCAAGAGGTGCATCTCCTCCAACCCCTCTAGCTCATCTGATGCTGAGCTGCCCTCGTCAATGTGGTTCCATGGGAGTATAGCTCTGGAGGCCCTCTTCTCCCTCCACTTCTGTGCAATTCCTCCTCTCAATCTGGAAGACCACCTCAGTGGTACCACTGCACAAGCTGGAGCAGTACCCAAAGCCATTTCTGCAATTTCCTCGTCTCCTTTCACGCTGGAAGGCCACTCCAATGCTGTTGCTGCAAAAGCTTGAGAAATGACAAAAGACCTCCTTCTGTCATTATACTTGTCACAGTCGTCGTTGAAAGGGGACCCCACATTCTCGACCATGACTTTATTGAGCCTTGATTGCTGTGGTGCCCTCTTTCCTCTCGTTGTGTATGCAAATTGTTGCTCTCCCCACTAGTCAAGCTGTGTTGCATAAAGTTCTGGGTCGAGCAGATAATGCTCAGCACCATTTGGCTCAGTCACCACAATCTGTGGACCCAAGTTGGTGTCATCTGGATGTTGTGAGAACACCCAGCCACATTGCTGCAGAAGCTTTCTCCTTCGAGGACGTGGACAAACCCTCGAGACCAAGTTCCCTTGCTGGTGGCGTTGATGGTGGACAGTGTAGTCACGTCTCTGTCTGGCTGTCCGCTTCTCCAGCCTCCTCCTCCTCCATGGGTTCTCCACAGAGGGCACCTCCCAGAGTGCGGAATTCTATTGCGCATTTGGCCCTGACCTGCCCAAGGTCACTGCAGGCTCCTTGGACAAGGCTCTGTACCAGGCAGTACAGCTCAAGGAGTTGATGACAAACTCGTTCTGCCAAGTGATGGCCAGCCAGAGGTGGGAGTCAGACAACATGGGTGAGGAGCCACTCGATTCATGGATGCCAGGGATGGATGCATAGTTGACTACATGCGCCAAGTGTCAGCCATCGCCATGAAGAAGGCTCTGAGAAGGGGGAAATTGAACTGGCCTCAGGGAAGGGGTGGTCTCAGGGCACCAGCACTCACTCGTCAAGTCAGCAATCCACTCGCGGATTCGCTGTGGTAGGATGTCGCTGGGAATGGTTGTCCAGTCCTCCGACTTATTGATCGAGGTCATGCTATACTTAACATCATCCTCAACAACACGCGTCACCTTGGTGATGCAATTTGGAAAGTCCTTAAACAGTGTCAAACTGCGCTTTTTCTCTGCCTCCTCCGCCTTGACAAGATCACCACCGTTGTTGCCGTTGGACGAGGAAGCGTCATGCTTCAAGGTGTTGCTGTCAGTTTTTTCAATTTTGTCGAACACGGAACGAGCGCCTCCGTTCTCGTTCTCCTTATACCGTCTGTCGGTGTTTCTATTGCCGTTGGCATGGTCCTTACGGTTGGAGGAGGACGAGGGGGCTGAGGGGGCGATGAGCTCGGTCGAGGCATCACTAGCAGAATTCACACTGCTGTTGGTGGCTTTGTCCTGGACGGGACACGTCTTGGGTATGTCGAGCTCTTCGCCGTCGGAGTTGAGGAACTGAAGATCTGCCGACCACGGGCCTTCGTATGGATGGCCCTTGGCAAAAAGCTCCGCCCTTAGCTTCACAGACACGACGACCTTGTCAGATGCCTGGACGTCCGCGTTCTCGGTCGTGGTTTTCTCGAGGAGGTACTCCTCCCACTTGCCACCCGGGCCGGTGTCTGCCTCTGTCAAAACATCCTCAATCTCGAATTTACACTTGCTGCTGAACTTCTCGATTTCCTCATCGATGCATCCCATGGTTCGAAGTCGGTAGTTCAGCGTTGAAGACCTGGCTGTCAACCAGTTGGGAGGCTTTTGCAAGAACTTATCATTCCTTTTATAGTGCAGAACTGCCGTCCGGAAATTGGAGAGCTGAATGTGTATGGTCGATTGACCGTAACGTTGCCTCCACGATCGAACCATTTTGACGAGTATCGAGCGTGGATGCGATGAAATGATCTCCAGAAGAATAAGAGTTCGGTTGTTGACTGTGGTCTAAACGAGTGTGAGTACCAAGCAGTTAATGTTGTGCCAGGTACCGATGCTCTTCTGTTTGCCGTCACGGTCAAATCAGATGGCACTCGACTGAAATACTGCCTGAGGTCTGTTTAAACGAGGTTTGTTTCTGTTGAGTCTGTTTTTGTTGACGATAATGAACGCAGAACGAGCGTGGATGACCAGTGTTGAAGTGCTAGATAGAGCATTGATGGTCTGCCTGGCGCGGAGCAGGTCTGGGCCCTCGATACTTGACTAGGCACTGTACTTGGTACTATCTTCGTAAACGAAAGGATGACTGAGGACGAGGTTTATGGTATGTGGGAAGAAGGTGAGGGGGTCGGGCATTTTAAATGTATATGGGTAGCGAACGTGATTGGGGAGTACAGAGGAAGAGAGCGCGATCGAAGCGTTTTAGGTCAACTTTGGGAGGAACAGAGCTACGCGGGTGATCTCGTTCTACTCGTTGGAAAGAGCCTCGATGGAAGCGTGCTAAGAGCCAGTAGACACGCTCAGCAGTTCTGGCAGCATTACGCCTGCACCAAACGATCTTCAGCCCCAGCTCCCTTGGGCTTCTTAGAAAGGCGATGCCTCCTAGCAAACGAGAAAGATGAAGTTTCTTGTCCTCTACCCTCCAATAGGGCGGGACGATGCCACCACCATCAATATCAAAAGTTGAGTTAAAATGGTAGTACAAACCAAACTGGTTAATTCATTATTTTAGAAACCAAAGACTGGCCCTAGCCGCGACGGCCCGAGGGGTAGATCGCCTCTATGATCAACCAGGCCAGCCATCATTGTGCACGTGTGTGCAGATTTTTCGAAGATAATCGGGTATTTCCTCCATGCCAGATGAGCTTGCGCCTGAAACTGGTTCCCAGGCTCATCTACTGTAGATGTGATTTGCCAACCTCCTACCTAGAGTCGTATCCCACAGACAGACGTTGCCTTGTGTAGATGTCGGCCACGCAATATTCAACGATATCTTAGAGCGTGTTCTCCTTCAAAATCAGTCTCCTTTTGCGGAGGTCACGCTTCTGAACGGCCATCTGGTCTGTTCCTCCGGGGGTGGAGGCACCGCAATCGCCGTAATCAATTAGTCAAGGTCCGTATCGAACGCTGTGGAAATGGACCAGAACACTCTGCTTCCTCTCGATTCGAGAGTCCAGAGGATTACTCTGCCAAAGGTCTGTGTTCGTTGATTGTCAGCAAACCTTCTCTACAACAAGATAGAAAGGGTCCAAGTACCCAAGGTAGTCCTCATTCATGGTGCCAACTGCCCACATCTCAGTCACTTCAGTCCGGATACCAATGAGCTTGAGACGGATGTGGGTGCCTGGCTCGATTGTGAGGCCTTCGTGGTCAGTGAACTGGGGAGGGGTGGCATTGGCGTCATAGACACAGTTCTTGGGGATGGACTAGAGAGGTGTTAGCTGCAGTGGGGAAGAGCATGCTCTATTACCCAAGCTTACATGGTTGGACGTGAAGATCATGAGGGGACCCGCTTGGGCAAAGAAGCCATGTGTGTTGATGGAGTTACCAACAACAGCATCAACCTTGACACGTGTCAGTATACCTCAGCAAGCAAACTCTCCAAGCATCATACCGTCTCGCCCCTGAAGGGTCGCCACACGACAGCTCGATAGCCCACAGTAAACTCTGCAAGTCCACTTCCAGGGAGGATGCGACCCTCAGAGATATCGAAGGTGTCCATGATGGTGATAATGAAGTAGTTGCCAGCACATGTGCCCTCCACATCCTTCAGGAGCTTGGTGGTGACCAGCTCATGCATGTTTCGGCCAAAGTAGGAGGGGTGCAGCGTGACATGACGCGTGAGGTTGTACAGGAAAAACATGTTGTTGGCCTCGATATTCGTTCGCCTCGAGTGTTGGGAAGCCAGCTGAGGTTTGGCCTGGGATGCGAAAGCAGTCGCACAGTTGCTTTCTTTCTTGTCTTCTATCCCCTGTGTGTGTCGGTATGTATGGAGGGGGTTGAAGTGGTGGGGTTGGTGTCGCGTCAGGTTTAGCAGAGTCGCTGCGAATGGAGGAGGGACTGGCGAAAAGATTAGATTACATGTTGAGTTCGAGCTGATGGTAGGAACAAAGAGACATGCATTGCGACAGAGATTGCTCACAAGAAGACAAGGCTGAAATGCAACGGACCACCCTCGAGGCGGTATCAACCACCTCAGGGAACAGAAAGTCGCTCTAGAAAATCACTGTTCAGAGGATCAAAGGGTCAAAGGGTCAAAGGGACTGGTCTGTGATGGCAAAAGCTGGCTTAGGAAGATGAAGGTGTTGTGGCTAGCCACAAGAAGGACTCGAGAAGGGGGTTTGAGGGCAGGCTTGCACATGTGCAGGTGCAGCAACAGGATTGCGAAAGTTCCAGACCTGAGGTCAACAGCCGTCGGCAACCTTGCAGATGCTGACAGGGATTAGCATCTCGTCAGCTCTTCTAGAATTAAGCTAGGCCCACAAGCAAGTTCATAGTAATGCGGGGCTAACAGATTCTTATAACTTGCATCAGCAGACCATGTTAGTGTATGTGAGCCCCTGTAGCACAGTCAAATGTGAGGCTCTGCTAAGGGTTGTGCAAGGGTTATGCATCAGTTTGGCTCCCCGAACACCATCTGCTATGAACTGGTGTCCGCTGTGTAACTTATCTGTAAAGATGCTTGCAGCGTTTGCAGGAGGAATGTGGGGCCATGTCGCTGTGTCTGCAACTTTTTTCGAGATTCTGAGCTGCTACAATCGAACAAAGCCCGAGCAGATTGTGGGCAGCTACTTACATGTGAGGTACATGCTGGCCATCTCAACACGCGATGTCCATCGACCATTATGCATAGTATTTGGTGGTCGAAGTACCGGTCAGTCTTTCCTGAGGATACATAGCATTTCACAAGTCGGGATGAGATGCAATCGATGATGCTTCAATCGAGAAGCAGTACCCAAGCACTATGAACGTACTGTGTACTATGATACAGTACCTGACCCCCTAGACTTGTAGGTGAGGTGCTTGACCCACTAGAACCCCGCAGATAGCCCCCTACTGCAGTACCTAGTAACATGGTAGTCAGGACACCTCTGACAGCAAAGTCATGGGCCTTTCCCGGCTCTTGTCAACAAGCTGCCCGCAGCACATCAACACTCTAATCACCTGCAACATTTCATCGATTAATCAGGAGACTCCACCCAACCCCTCGACAAACCACCATCATTTTAGGTCTTATTTTTGCGCGAACCGGATTGGAGAACAGTATTCCTGCTCTCTACCAACCTCCGAACCAAAGTCCTGCTTCCTAACCTCTCAACAGAAGCCTCTACAGCAAACGGGGCTCTCGGTACGGTATTCTCTGGTCCACCACATCGAACGCTGTCTTTCTCTCCCCTCTTCTCCTTAGGACGTGGACTCGGATTGTCGAACGCTCCAGCACACAGGCTATCCGCAATAGGGACTTCACCATGTCTCTCGACCTGGAGAAGCATCTCGTCTTCTATGGTTCCTACCACAACAATGCTGTAAATGTTGGCATCCATATGGTCTGCGTACCAATCATACTCATGACAAGCTTTCTGCTGGTGCGGTTGTCCCCCTGACAGTCGGGTATCTGAACACTACTGACATCTGATTCTTCTCTCAAGGCAGCAAATTCGGGCATCCTCATCGATTTACCTCAATGGCTTACCCTCGAATACCTACCTCTCAATATGTGTACAATTGGTGCGATCATCTGGGGTGGTTTCTATGTTTTGATGGAGCCTGTTGCTGGTGGCCTCCTGTGTGCCATCTGCCTGGGGATGGCAGCTTTCGACAATTACCTCTACTCTGTCGACTCAAAGACTGCAAACATTGTGGCTGGAGCCGTCTTCCTTGTGGCCTGGATTCTCCAGTTTGTTGGCCATGGAAAGTTTGAGGGGAGAGCTCCAGCGCTGCTCGACAACCTGATGCAGGCCTTGCTCCTGGCTCCGCTCTTCGTCTGGCTGGAGCTCCTGTTCTATTTCGGCTACCGCAAGGAGCTCCAGCAGCGGGTGGAGAAGCAGGTGGACAAAAATATCGCCCAATTCAAGGCCGAAAGGACAAGCAAGAATGGCAAGGCCCACTGAGAAGATGGAAATTGTACCGAAGCAGGCCATCAATGGCTTACTAGGGCAAATCGATTGTGTTGGAAAAAACAGAATATTGGGTGACGACGACAACGAACCGTCATGAAACGGAAAGCCAAGGATCATCTCGCAAACCATCGATGCTGGTTCTCGGAGCGCGGGCCTGCAGAGATGTTTCAGGAGTGGTATTTTTATCTTCTTTGGCGTTCGGCGTGATGATACCCACGGTGTATCCGGTGGAGGAGCTTTCAGTCAGACTCGGACCTTGCTGATGATGCGTACCATTGGTGTACCGCTCTGTAATGGTCTAACCGACAAGCATGATCGTCGCGAATAGCTGATCTTTCGGAAGCATATGTCGAAGGTGTCGGGATCACTATCTCGCCCCCAGAATAACCTCGTGCCTTGTCGACATCAGGCCTACTGAAGCGACTGGATACTATCTGCTTTATCCAGTCTGTGCCGTCGGACACTGCTCCCTGTCGGCGTTGCGGGAGCATAATCCTAGAGGGGGAGAGGGGGAGACCTGCTGAGCCCCTTTCAAACTGAATGCCGTCTAATCTCAATGTAGCACTTTCTTATGGACTGCTCACTTGACCAGCAGGGTTGTCATTCAAGGAACAGAAGCATGTCAAAAGTGAAGATCTTACCTGCGACGGACTATGTTCTCCAGGAGATCATGGAGTTGGGTGGTGATAGTGGCCTGTGGCCAACAGACAAATCTCGAAAACTAATAGACGAAATTAGCTCTTCTCTGCAATGTGGATCATCATCATCAAGGCAAGGTGTCCATTTTCGACGTTGAATTGACGGCGAATTTCATTATTTACCCAATGCATGGCTCGAATCATGGCTGTACGAGACAGTGACAACAACATATCCGAGATTCCCCACCGCCACGCTGTTAGTCATGCCGGGGCGTAGCAGTGGATTACTTAAATACTAGCCCAAGAGACTGGGGAAACAACAAAGACAATTCTCGACAATAACAATTCATTTTCATCAGATAACGTTACCTATCAAGTATGGGAAGGTCCAAAGGCTCTTCGCTAGGTCCAAAGCTTCTGTGCTCAAAATAAGACTGGACAAAGGAAATTATGGGGGCCGGAAGGCCAAGACAATTACTCAGTTGACGGATTTCCATGCCCGACAACAAGGCAAAAACAAAGACAAAAAAAAAAGAAAGGATATTGTTGCATAAGCAGCTCACCAGCTGGTCGGAGCAGCACTTACAACATGCCACCTCCAGTATGGCCACGAGAAGCAGCCCTTCGCGAAGAACCTTGCCTCTGCTGGCGGCGGAGGACATCAGGGTGGCTAGCAGCAGCAGCCTCGATCCTGTCGAGGGTAGACTGTCTGTGAGGCATCTGCCCGTATTGGTGGCGGCCAGAGCCAGACGAGCTGCGGCCACGAGAACGAGAGTCCGGCTGCGGACGAGGACCCTGCAGCACTGCACGAGGAGGCTGTGGCAGGG
The DNA here is from genome assembly GCA_006503525.1 of Cryphonectria nitschkei. Classification (NCBI taxonomy): domain Eukaryota; kingdom Fungi; phylum Ascomycota; class Sordariomycetes; order Diaporthales; family Cryphonectriaceae; genus Cryphonectria; species Cryphonectria nitschkei. The sequence continues at coordinate 110,768 of LAZJ01000015.1, read as the reverse complement.
GGCGGGGGGTTGATGGACCAGGTGACCATTGGCTACTGGTTGGGATTTTCGACGTCGTCCCCTGCTGCTTCTTCTGCTTGTTAATGTTGAGAGGCGCCGGCATCAGCTCAGGGACGAAGGGCCGGCTGTCAGGACGCCAATCATTCGGCGGTTCAACGCGGACGGGGGCTGGCAGAGGGGAAGAGTCACTCGTGCGCTGAGCCTGGGCCTTGGCCAACGCCCTCACCCGAATGGCCTCGATGGCGTCAGTGGATCCTGGTCGAGCTACAGACTCGCCGCTGTTGCGGTTCTTCTCGAGCCTGGATGCGTCCTTGAGGCTCTGATTGGTACGGAGCTGCGTGTCCCTGGCAGCAGCGCGAGAAGCAGGAGATGTGTCTCGGGCTTGAGATGGTCGGGCTCGCGTGGCCCTGTCGGGACGGGACGAATTACCTCGTTGGTTTACGTGTCCAGACCTGGCCATCTCTTGGTATGCGGAGAAGTAGCCACCAGAATCAGGACGCCGTCTGTCCTTGAACTTAGAGGAGCCCTTAGAGGGCGTGTCTTTGGGGTTACTGGAAGAAGAGAACATCTTGGTCCAGGAGTTACGACTGGCGCTCTTCCGGGACGCGGAATTGTTGGAGGGGCTCTCGTCATCCGAGAATTCACTCGGAAATATACACATGATGGCGTACTTACACTCTTCTAGAATAAGGTTCCGCACCGAGCCTTGTGTGTGAGATCTCGATGATGTGGACCGAGAGAGGGCAGAATTGTTGAGATCGAGCCTGGTTCTTCTGAGGCACTTTGGTTGATCATGGGGCGCAGAAGAGACGAATTCTCTTATATACAAGGTGGCTCAAAGGCCTTTGCCGAATACTATCAACAACACAAGCATTGTATCGCTTTAATCTGGACGTTTGAAGTCTAGCATGTTCTCAAGGAGAATGAAGATGAAGGTCTGTTGTTTGAAAGAGCTGATACACGTATGGTCCGATAGACAGGCTGTCTTTTCAAACGGTCTCTCAAGCTTCACAAGAGCTTTGTGTTCATACCCGAGTCACAACGCTCTTGTATGTCTTGCACAATAGCATTGTCAACGTGTGATAGTAAATCCCCGATCATTCAAATAATGTTCCTCCTTCATTCCACCAGGTCCGCACATTCACATGAAGACTGCACTGACACTCTTTGGAAACAAGAAACAGGTCCACCCCTCCTTCTTTTACTCTCTTGGGGTCGGAACGTTACGTAGCGTACCAAGTATTGCGGTCTCATTTTAGGTAGGCCACGCACTCGCAATCTCTCCAAGATGCCCGGCATGTTTGGACTAGGACCGTTCCTCCAGAGCCAAGCCCGGGGTAGACAGGCAAGCGTCGCCTCCGCCTCGAGCGAGGAGCTCGTCTATGACACCTACCAGGCCGCCTCGAGGGCCACCCAAGAATGCAGGGCCATTCACAGTATCAACACCAGACGCCCTGCACCTGGCTCACATGGGCAGCCCGAGACCCACCAGCTGAGCCGCCGGGAATTCCGGCGCCGCGAGGCGCAGGCGGAGGCCAAGAAACTGCTGCTGAAGACTATGAAAGAACAAGAACGTCGAGCGCGGAGCGGAAGCAGTCCTGCCAAGGTCAGTAGAGAGCCACCCCAGGTGAGTGGGGGGATCATCGAAACGGTCTCGTATCCACAAATGGCTGGCAAGTGGACGGCTGTCAGCGAGGTTGAGACGGTGCAGATTGGACGGGCTGTTCAACGGCCGAAGCCTGTATACCGATCATAGTGGAGAATATTTACACTCTGTGGCGCATATGCCTCGTCATCCTCTTAATGGAGAGGAGAGGGGGGGGGGGGGGCATGTTAACATAATCGACCGTTCAATAAACAAACTTTTGTTAATTCCAGGATCATCACTTGCTTGTGCGTAGTGTGGAGCAAATCGGTACGACAAGGCAACATACTGTAGCTGGGGGCGAGGGCGAGGGCGAGGTTACCCAGTGATTGACCCATGTCCATAACCAGGCCAACAAGCATAAGAATGCCGAAAGAACAGGGAGGGTTTATTCTAAGCTAAAACGCCGCTCGCAACTGCCATTAAGCTTATGCCGACCGCATGAGACGATGATGAATGTCCCCATGCTCCTTCCCTCGAATGGACCAAGGTATCAATAATGCCCACTCTTGGCGCCCACTCCTCCTCCTCCTTCGTCCCCCCACATCCCGCCGTGAGTACGCAACACCAGCCTTGGCACCTCCTTGATCAGCACCTTGATCCACGATGCATGCTTGACTTTACGCATGCCTTGTCCGGGATCTGACTTTTATCTCGAGTCTCATTGGGCCGTCGTCCCTGAAGGCATTCCCGTCCAGCTCCATATTAATAAACAAGGATGGATCCGGAACGGAACGAAACGAGTAGCCCTCGCGGCGGGCCCTACACCAGCCCGCCACACTGTGACTGTGACTGGAAACGGAAGGGAATGGCATTCAGATTGTCTATGCTTTGACTTAACGCTCCACGGAAGGTAGCCTCGTCAGGGTCGCACTGGCCATGAGATTCGTGATGTGGCATTTGTCCAAAGGGAGAGGAGACGACGCGTCACGCTGTCGTCCTTTTGGGAAGAATGCATGTGAGAGTGTCAATGATGAAAGAAATGTGAAGAGACGAGTCTCTATAAAAGACAGGAGATTCTCACAGGCTCGACGACATGAGGAATCTTCAGAGATCAGGCTTGTTCCTCCCTATCCTCGCTTTACACACAAACACCTTCCTTCTTTATCTCTGATACTGTACATACATACGTGCATATATACAATCAACATTCGTTCATTGTTCACTTACACCACCACAACTTATCACAATGCGTTTCACTTCAGCCCTCCTCGCGGCCTCGCTGTCGGTCCTGGCCGCCGCTCACCCGGGCCACTCCATGGAGCAAGAGCTCCAGGAGCGTCGTGACTTCCTGTCCGCCACCAGGGTCCGCGACCTTAGCCACTGCTCCGCCAAGCTCAAGGCGCGCGGTATCGAGGGGCGCAACATCGCCCGCCGTACCCAGCGCCTCGAGGCCGCAAGGGCGGAGCGTGGGCTTAAGAAGGAGGTTAGGCGGTCGCTGACTAGCGTCCTCGCCACCGACCACAACGAGACGGACCTGGGTTACACCTTGGCCACCGACGAGGCGACACTCTTCGCCAGCAGCAACGCCAGCTGTGTTCTCACGCCTGATGTCACCCAGGGCCCATACTACGTGGGTGGCGAGTACATCCGCCAGAACGTCACCGAGACGCAGGCCGGGATTGACATGGTCGTCGACTACCAGGTCATTGATGTCGACACCTGCGAGCCGGTGCCCGACGTCTACGTCGAGATGTGGCACTGCAACGCCACCGGCGTCTACTCGGGCGTCATCGCGTCCGGCAATGGGGACTCCAGCGATAGCACCAACATCGACCAGACCTTCCTGCGCGGCATCCAGGAGACGGACTCGGATGGCGTGGCCCAGTTCGACACCATCTTCCCGGGACACTACACGGGGCGTGCCACTCATATCCACATCCTCGTGCACACCAACGTCACCGTCTACCCTAACGGCACGCTCGGCAACGATGTGTCGGCCAGCCATGTCGGCCAGGGCTTCTTCGACCAAGACCTCATCACCGATGCAGACACCATCTCGCCATACTCAGACAACACGCAGGAGCTCGTTGAAAATACTGACGACAGCATCCTGGCCCAGGAGGCCGACACAGACGGCGTGGACCCCATCTTTGAGTTCACCTACCTCGGCGATAGTCTCGCAGACGGTCTCTTTGCCTGGCTATCGTTCGGTATCAACACTACTGAGAGCTCGTCTGTCACTCCTGCCGTCTTTTATTATGAGTCTGGTGGTGTCGCCAACTCTGCCTCTGGCTCTGGCGGAGCTGGTGGACCTGGCGGACCGTGAAAGAAAAGCTTGAAAGAAAGTGGCTCGCAGGGTTGGTGAAGGGTGCTTGTTGCACTAGTTTGGTCTGCTTCTGTACATGATTTTCTCAGATGACACTGTTGATTAGTCAATAGGGTTATGCCATCTTCCGATTTCTTATGTTTCGACAACGACATAAGAAGAGGGAGTTTCGCCTGTCAGAGTTCTGTCGTTACCTGTCTTTCCTGAATGAAACATCATATAAATGGTTCGAGAAATTAGTGAAGAGTGTCTTCAGACGAAACCGGCCATGTGAGAATCGTGTTCATTCGGGATGTAAAGCATATCCATTGCTCTCATTTGCCATGCTGTCAAGTTTTCTTGGGCGCGAGGACGGTGCAGCTGAAACGAAGGCTCTCCAGCCCCGCATCCTCGACCAGCTTCATGGCTCTCTTCAGACCGAGGTCCAGGGCTTTGGGGCTCAGAACGTCCTCGTCATCCTCCAGGACGCCTCGATCGATTGGGTTCTTCCTAGAGCCTTCTAACTCCCAAAGATGTCCGTCGTTGCCTTTGACAAAAGAGACAAAGTGATGCCCAGTTTCTCCTTCAACGGGCCCTTCAGGATTTGTATCTCCAAGGTTGGCCACAGCCGCTGGCAAGAACATTGCGTTAACTTGGGCCACTTCTCCAAGACGATTCACACAACGAGGCGGTCTAGACAACAAACTGAGGAGGTAGGATGGCATAATGACCGAGCCTTGGCTCAGCTCTGCAGTGCCTCCTCATACGAGGCAGGACATACAAGGCCAAGTAGGTTCATTTTCATCCACATAGCCCATAAATTCACGTACCATGCGCCGACTCGAACGGCTGACTGTCATACAGCATCTTGGCGCGGTCAGCCATTGTCAGAGGAATAGCGTCCCGCCTGATCTTGTCAAGCTCACTGCCTGGCAGGATGAACTGCGCAGCAGGGCCGTTAATGACCGAGTGTAGCAGGCCGATAGAGCCACACGCGTTGCCGATGGTCTGCTTGAACCAGATCACGGGCTCCCCTTCCCCGGCGCCCGCGTAATCTTGCCCGTTCTCGTCCTCAGCGGTCCTCTCGCGCAGCCAGGCCTCATTCATCGGAATGATGACAAGGAGGGCATAAGCTGGCCTCGGGATGAGGGCAAGTAGCTCAGATTCGTCGAGGGAATAGACGTCGTAGAACTCCAGCTCATCCGATAAGCCGAGCTTTTTGGCCAGAGCGTTCATCACCTCGGGATTGTTCTCTGTCCATAGGGCCGGCCCTTGAAGGTTAACAAATATACTGTGGGCAAGGAAGTGATAGAAACACACACACACAGAAAAGAAGAGAAAGGGGGGGGTAGAGGCGGGGTGAGGAGGGGGACGGGCCCATCAAGGGCGGGGTTCGAAAGCGACGAGTCGTCTGCTGTCGTGGTACAGCTGAGAGGTTAAGTGCTCACCCAGCATTACCCAGCATTTCTGCTGCTGAGCCATCCTGCTCGTTGCTTAGGGCTTCAGAAGCCGAGACTGGTAGCTCTGATGTCAGACCTAGGGCGGACGCTTGCGACTGAAGTCTGAGGCGATGAATGCACCATGGAATTGTGGCGTGTTTCCTGCGCCGGCTCTGCTGGGTAGGAAGACGGCTGCTTGGCAAAACCAGTGAATACACAGTGTCCTGAAATCGGACAATGAAGCAAACAATTTTGATGGTTTGATGGGTTTCAGTGAATTTGTGTCGGAGAGCCTTGGAGATTCAATCAAAGCTGGGGCTGCGTCGGGCTTGTGTTGCTTGGCTTGATGTCAATTGAGGGCGGGGGGTGATGATTTTGAGGGAGGGGAGTGGGATAGATGAGGAGATGATCCTTGCAAGGCATCAACGAGCTGACGTTGCGGCTAGTGACTTCCTGATGAGTACGAAGCTGCTGCAGTGGCTCATAACTAGTAGCTAGCAAGGCTTAATGTGCTCTGTGGCTTACTAAGGCTGCTGAATGCACCAGTAAACAGGATACATTCATGCAGTACATGCCGTATTATGTACTGGGTAGTGTCACACACTCATTGCTACAGTGGGCGACAGCTTGAGCTCAGCCTTATCAGGCTGCAGAGAAATGTCCTGAGCTGTCGGCAGTTACCCATCCAGTCTAGCCCCTGATAGCTCCAGCCTATCATCTTACACGCTTCCCGACTGGTTTCGGTGGGAAAAGGCGGGTCTCATGCGGCGCATTGTAGGTGCTGCTTTGCAGTGCTGAGGTTTCTCATATGCTGATACTTTCTTGTCTTCTCCATTTCTCCAGCTTGCGAACCGTTCAGAGCGGCAAAAGATAGTGTTTGATTATGATGACTTTGGCTCGAGTCAGCCCACGTCCCGGGCTTTCTTTGGCGGCTCCAAGAATGGGACAATGCGTGTCGGCCTGGGGACCCCGCTGGATGGATCAACAAACGCAGAAATAAGCTTACTGGATGTCCAGAGGTCAAATGTGGCATACGTCACGGACGCAACCGGCAGATCCGGTTTGGAGTAGTCGTTTCGAGCGTATTTGCCAACCCAAAACATCCATGTCTTTTGTGGGAATGCGCAAAAGCCTGAACGGGTCCCGCCGTGTAGGTGCAGTAATTACTGTACAGTGCCTCTCATAATGCTTGTGAGTCTCAAGGCTACCCTGGGCTTCATAGCACATGGTGAGGTCTGCATACTTGCACAGCAACGAATATGTCCTATAGGCTCTATGAATTAATGAATGATATCACTCATCTTCGTATCGACTTCCCGTCCTGATCCTAGCAACAGACATGATTATCCAAGACCAAGAGACTCTAGTCCACGAAGCTGAGGTGGCTATGTGAGGACGGCTTGTTGCCTGAGCCCTCGAAACGGTCATCAGTTAATGCATTTACGCGGAACGCCTCTGCCACACACGCTCTCTCTCAGCTCCGGTCCTCGACCAACAGAATCTTCATACGGATTCCGAGGCTGGCATCAGGTGGTTTGTCTACTCCGTCACTCCTACTCAGCCATCTGACCAACCGATGCTGTGCTTCTTGCCCACCGCATACCAATCAAACGTTGCACTACAGTAGCCATGATATGATGAGCTCGGAATGGGCGGCCGACAATCGAGAAAGCCGAGGGCTTCAGATCTTGGTCCGAACTTATTGTGACGAATGGTGGGTGTCTCTTGTCTATAAAAGACGAGTGTCCTGCCCGACTCGGAACACATCATTCCCAGACTCATCATCCACTCAAGCTTCTTCTCAGGCATCCCAAAAGACCAACACACTCCTCAAACACACAAAGCAAGTTTCTTTACAGAAATCATATCTTTCACAATGCAGTTCATCGTTGCCGCCACTGCCCTCTTCGCCGGCCTCGCCGCCGCCTCTCCTGCCGCCAAGCGCACTGGCTATGTCACCCTTGAGTACTGGGCAGCCCCGGACAACACCTTCACCGTCTCAGTCCCCATCGACGGATCTGAGACTTATATCGACTCCGATTTGAGCTTCACTTACATCTCCTCTTGGTCCCCCGGCAACACCGTCTGCCACTCCTATGGAATCGATGGCTCCGACACCGTTCTGTACAACAGCGAGTCTGATGTTCCCATTGGACCCCCCCAGGTCCAGACTTACGCTGTCTGCGAGTACAACTAAATGGATGCTTGTTAGCGGGCATCGGACCAGTTCTGAGGTCCATGTTTGGCTGCACTGAGATTATCGAAGTTTGATGTGGGATCAAGGCTTGAGGGGTGGAGAAAGTCAAAACCTTTGGCTAGGATTCTGGGGAAACCGTCTGACGGTAATTTCATATTAGTCTCTTGTGTCGTGGAAATTTTGGAAGACACTCCTTTAAAAAGTCGACTATAATCAATTTGAATTGCAATTCAACCTCTAAAATTACACCTTGCTCCTGTATTCCTTGATGCCCACACTCGTGAAAGTCAGGTTTTATCTACAGAGCCTTGAGACTCATTCTCAATTGTGGGTTTTCTTCAAAGCGCTCGGAGTTTCTATATCATCCATTTTGTATAAGCACAATTCTCGAAGACATTGATCCAATGAGAAAAAGGTTACTATTATTCAATGAAAAACTTCCCAATTTACGAAATTAGCATCATTACAATGTGTTCAAAGGAATATTACTCCATTTTCATGTATACAAACAATTAATGAGCTGTTACATACAGGACACTAACAAACTCTCGAAAACCCGAATAATATTCAGAAGAAATGTGCTTTGTTGACCCGGAAGAGCAGAATTCTTTGCAAACTCAAGCTACAGGAAGAAGAACAACAACATCATCACTTGAAGGTATATACAAGGTCTGAGATCTATGTTTCTTTCACGCCTGCTGAAACCGGAAAGGTCATGTGGTCCCCAACACCAGACTTTAGGAAATCGCAACGCTCAGCAATACCGAGACACGGTCATGGAGTGCCACAGCAACGACGACCCGACGCAGCAGCGCACGAGGGCCGCCATCGCAAGTCCAGAGCCGTCACTTGTCCATGCTCAGTGTGTGTGGCTGTCTAGTACTCAGATTAGCTGATGCGGATATCTAACATGTTTTGAGAGCGAGAGGCTGGATGGCAAATCACCGCCCTCACAGCTGATGAAGGCATACAGATTGAGGCGCAGTTGACCTCTTTAATGCTGGCATATGTGGTTTGGCTGCGATTACTGCACGCTTCCGGGAGCACAAGACAGGGCAAACATCGACGATCCAAGTGGACGGGGCAACGAGGGTCATGGCGTATTTACGCAATACGAGTTGCTTCTGTAGGCAGCTACCCATGTCTATATATGGGCGGAGCACAGCATAGAGGTCGATATCCATACTTGTGCAGAGGTACACGGCATTCTGATGGACTGACTTGCACAAATCAGGCCGTGTTCGCTTTCACTGTCCTAGAGAGGCATCTAATCTGACCATGGCAACCTTGGCACCTACGTAACAAACAGCCCTGCACCGAGAATGAGTTGTTACATTGGCTATGTGGTACTCACTATTGTGCGTGCTAGGCTTTGCACAAAGTCGTTCTGCTGAGGTTTAGTGGGGGCTCTTGTGACGAACTTTCTTCTGTTGATGTGAAGTGCTGCTAACCCCTGCCAAAGCACCAAGTACTAGACAAGGCATGATTATGAGATTCACTTGCCGTTGTTTCCAATTGTTCGGTGTCCCTGTCCTATCTTCATGGTCAACAGCAGTACTCTGCCATCGTGAGGCTTCACTTCCAGAGAGGTGGACATGAAAATGATATATGCTCCCTTGCACGAGCTCCGCCACCACCAAAGGCATGGCTCATCGAAGGAAAACAATCCCATATGCTCACCACCCACGGGACAGGCTCTGGCAATTCGTTATTCACGGAAACCTGCACCGGATCGTGGCTCGGGTTGTTGCGGCAAGTCAGCCTTGCTCCCAGACGAACGCAACGCCACAAACCAACAGTGGACCGGGTGCGTGACCATCTTTTCCTCACGACCTGTGCTGAGTCTACATCTAGAGAGAGGGTGTCTTACTTATCCAACACGGCCGCGAGGGTAACCTGAGGCCATGAACGAAACATCTTTAAGCTAGGCCTGGCAGTGGGAAACATAACGGCCATGACGGCCAAACGTTATCACTATGGCGGGCTGTTCAGCGGCGACCTGCCACCCACTGTCTTGCTCACGAGTTAGTCAGCGACCTGACGGCCGTGCCCTGCACACGACTAACAGAGGAAGTCCACATAACAAGGTGTGTCAATCATCTAATGAAACCCGGGTAGATGAAACGAGGCCTGAGATCTTGACTGGACCCCTCTCGCCCCCCAAGGGAACATGAAGTATTACCCGCTTCTCATTCGTGCCTCAGGTTCACTTGACGGCCCTCAGTAGATGGTAAGCATGTGGGACGTTGTTTGGGTCGAGATGAAAACGTGGTGGAATGAAAATAGACGCCACCGCCAGGAGATGGACCGCAATGACGTGAGCGCGCTGATGGGTGAACTCGAGAGAGCCGTGTCCCTCCAACGTCGACAGAGCTTTGTTCAGGGTCTTGCCTCGGACCGTCAGCCGAAAACAGGCCTAGGCGAAACAGGCCAGGGGGAGGTAGCGTACTGTCTGCAAAGGGCGCCCCACCCCTGCTGTTAGCATCAGTACATCTTGCCCTGCGGGGTACGGCACACTGGTCGAGGTAGCTCCGGGAGCTGCCGCTATCGAGGCCCCGGCTCAGCTGCGTGGGGAGCTAGCCCCGGGCCAGGGCTTCGTGGAAGCAGCAGCAGCAGCTTGAGGACACCTGGCAGAGTAAAACCACCTGCGCCAAACCGCTAGGCCGCCTAGTCGATGCTTCCACCATCATCAACCAGATAGAGTTTTATACTCTCGTTCTTTTCCCACCAGGAGACCCGTCTGGTTCTTCACCGACAACTTCTTCATCGATACGCGGTATTCTATTTTCTTTCTATTCTTTCTTTCTTCTTTGCCCTGAGCAGCTCTGCCGACTTCCTGTCGCGACGCGGTTCCCCTCTTCGCCTCTCCGGGTCAACAACGGCTACTCTATCTCTAAGAGCCGTGTTGGCATCTCTCCCCAACTTTGCCCTCTTCGAGATTCCCTGCGACCACACCTTCTCTTCTCTCCAAGCGCTCCTCGAGCAGGCCTGCCGCCAGAGACCCTTCCGACGGAGCTCCGAAACCTAAATTTGCCCTCATTACCTCGCAACCCGAGGTAAGAGATTGCTGATCTGTCGACATGGCGACAATGCGAGGAAACGCGGGCGGCTACGGCATGGGAGCCCCAAGCTACGGCGGTGGCATGAACGACAGCTCGCAGGAGAGCAATACCCTGGATGCCATCAGGCAACATACCAGCAAGATCGAGGACCTGCTTGACAGTGCCGCCGAGCCGGTTAAGCCGTACGTGGCTCTCCCCCGCCAACACCCGCAGCTTGACAAGGGGTTGTGGCGTTGCCCTCGGCGAAGGGATGTCTTTGCTGACGCTGTCATAGCTACCTCCCCGCAATTGGCCGGTTCCTGATCGTCGTAACCTTCCTTGAGGATGCCCTGCGCATAATAACACAATGGAGCGACCAACTTCTCTACCTACACGACTACCGTCATAGTGAGTAGTCCCGTCTCGAGACAATCCCGGGAAAGCGTCGCGATGCCGCCTCCCGCCCCGCCCCTAGGAGAGCTCAGCCAGCTAACGCCACCCCCCCTCTTTCAGTCCCCAGCGGTCTCACCCACCTCTTCCTCATCACGAACGTCATTGCCATGTCCGCCTGCTCTACGATGGTTATTGCCCGCAAGCACTCTGACTATGCTGTCGCCGGCCTCATCGCCGTCGTCATCACGCAGGCTCTCGGCTATGGCCTCATCTTCGATCTCAACTTCTTCCTGCGCAACCTGTCCGTTATGGGTGGTCTCCTGATGGTTCTCTCCGACTCGTGGGTGCGGAAGACCCAGGTCTTCGCCGGCCTTCCCCAGCTCGAGGAGAAGGATCGCAAGATGTACTTCCAGTTCGCCGGCCGCGTCCTGCTCATCTTCCTTTTCGTCGGCTTCGTGTTCAGTGGATCGTGGTCCATCGGCAGGGTCTTGGTCTCGATTGTTGGTCTCGTGGCTTGCGTTATGGTTGTGGTCGGCTTCAAGGCCAAGTGGAGCGCTACGCTGCTGGTGGTCATCCTCAGCATCTTCAACATCCTGGTGAACAACTTCTGGACTGTAAGTTTCCGTGTGGAGTTCCCGAGCGTCGTCTGTGAAGAAAAAGAGGACACATTGCTAACGAGAGTCGCCTTTTCAGCTTCACGAACACCACCCTCACAAGGACTTTGCCAAGTACGACTTCTTCCAGATCCTCTCGATTGTCGGCGGTCTCCTGCTTCTTGTCAACAGCGGCCCCGGCCAGCTCAGCTACGACGAGAAGAAGAAGGTCTACTAAAAAAGGTGCGGGGACGTCAGCCGCGGCAAGCCACTTGACGGCAACTATGGTGACGGGCGTTGGAGGTTGGCTAAAGAGGGTAGGATGGGCGAAATCCTCCCGTTTGTATGAGGTAGCGCGAACCAAAAGAAGCAAAAATCCCACCAACAACGGGACTTAGGATGGCAGAATCAAGCAGTGGAAATCATTTCATGAGGGCGTTCACGGTCTAGTGGGTCGATTACAAAGTATTATACATTGTTCAGGACATCTCAAGAAGCCTCGGGCTTCATATCAGGTGGTGACGTGACCCCGAGTCATGTATATGTTGAATGTGATCGTTGCGACATCTCTCGTTGAGGAGGACAACGAAACGCAGTCTACCGGGGAGAACCCTCTCCTTCTCTTGCCACTGTCTCGATCTGAAAGGATCTGTGTCAGCCTTTTTTTGTTTCTTCCCCAGAAAGGTTGTTTGCTATATAGAAAACAAGCGCGTATGCAGAGAGAATTTCCATCAGTCATGATCAAAGTAAATTCGTTTCGGTACTGATATAGTCATCGAGGCAGTGCATGGTCCCATTGCTGATTTGCCCTCCTGAGCTGCGGGGCTTAAGCAATCACCAGCCCCTCGACCGCGTGCCTCGCTATCGAGATGACCTTCCTGCACTGTGGCTCCTCGCCGTTCCTCGAGATGCTGGTGTGCGCCGGTCGACCGCACAGCCCTATCGGTGGGGCGAGACCGGCCTCGACCATGGCGTCTATGTCTGCGTGCCTCCGGATGCTCTTCTCGTCCATTTGCAAGACGATGTCGCGGAGACCCATCTGCCGCAACTCGAACCCGCCAGGCTTGATGCTCATGCAATCGACGCCGTACACGTCGAGCTTGAGGAGGGCGCGCACGGTCAGGCGCCAGGTAGCGGGGTTCATGATCTGGTTCTCGTACAAGTCGGCGGTGGCGCAGCCGCTCTCGTGGAAGGCGGTCCACATGCCGCCGTGCTCGGCCAGCGAGAAGCGTAGGTCAGTGTGCGTGGCGATGGCGCGGGTGGTCTCAGCGTCGACCATGGCCAGGATCCGGTGGTAGGCGTCCGCGATAGAGGGGATCAGGGCGCCTACAATCATCATGTTTTGGAAGGTGGAGATCGGCGCGACCATGGCCTTTTCCAGCGGCGGCGAGCAGACTTGGCACTGGATGGTGTCGTGGGCGGCGCGGGTGGCACCGCGGGCCACACGCATCGCGGGCATGATCTCGGTCGGGAGGCGGCTGACGGAATCCAGAGCCAGGTAGAGATTGGCGAGGCATGAGCAGGTCGGAGGTTGGAGCGAGTGGTCTGAGGAGGGCGGTAGAGCCGCTGCTGTGTTTGTGTATGTGGATGAGAGCGCAGGGTCGATGGGATGGGCTTCGGGCGGTGTAGCCCCTTGGGACGAGAGGCTGGGAGTGTCGATGGACGATGGGACGGACGTGCTGTGCCCTCCTGCTGGCGGCGGCGGTGGGTAGTGAGGGTCGAAGCTGATATCGAAATCCCAAATACCCCGTGGAGCTGACAAGTCTACTGATGGTGGCCTGCTCTCCTCCAAAGGCTCATTCGACACGAAGTGAGGGCCCAGCAGATCCAGAAGACTCAAATCTGTCATGTCGGTGTCGAGGAGCGGGTCTATCAGCGAATTCTGGTCGATGATCACTGGGCCAGCGTCTTCCATGGGGTCACTTGGGGCGGTGCAACTCGGTATCATAACAGCGTCGTCTTGTGTGGTGACGGGGACAGCAGGTGGCTCGTTGGCACTCTGGATGGTGGGCCGTTTTCTTGGTCTACCCATTGGTTTCTGTGCTGAGTAGTGGCAGACAATACCCTCCCTCTTACACCTGGCACATCCATCTGCCTCTTTGGTACAGGCAAGCTTTCTGGCCCCTTTTTTATAGTTAGACATGTGTTTCTTTCTTCTTTTCTCGAGCTCAGACGCAGAGTAGTCCACACGTACTGCACTCATCACATGCGCGATGCTTGGCTGGGGCGGGCCCGGATCCGGATCCGGGCTCAGTGTCCTTCCAGACTGGCTTAGCTGATGGAGCCATTGCTATCCAGAGAGGAGAATCAAGAAGATGGGCCGAGTAATGGTGCTCTTGATGCGTTGCCTGGACTGAGTAGACGAGTGAGGACTCGTCATGTGTGAGACATAGTCATTTGAGGTGAGTGGTAGGAAGGAGAGACAAGGTGGTTTGAGGAACTGAGTTCTTGACTAAGCGATTTCGTTTTGGGAGACGCCTTTCCGTTGAGCTGAGTAACAGGTAGCGCAAGACCAGTAGGATTCGTGGCAGAAGGCGGCCTAACCGAACACTCAGGTATTGATTCAGACGCACTAGCCGCATTCGCACAGTAATATACTTAGCCAGCCTGTCCCTGCCGGTTTAAGGGCTTCAGGAAGGAGTGTATGAGCCAGCACTGCCTCAGGATGTTGTCCTAAGCCCGGAATTCCTTGGTCAGAGTCAGCTATGACAGACAGTAAAGTATTGAGGGCAATCTTTCTCAGAGGAACTCGTGGTCGTGTGTCAAAATAGTAAGGACTTCGACAAGACTTTATGATGTCTCGCCACAGTATACTAAAGTACTGAACAGAGAGTAAATATGCAGGACTGTCAAGGACAGGTGCAGCAGAGGGGCAGAAGCCATCAAGGTGCTCAGGGTGAGTAATTGTCAGGGTGTTGAATCTAGGCTGGGATATCTTCCTCTAGGGCCCTCCCTCTGTGGGGGGTGCGCCCTCCACTTGTCGACTATAGTGGGTACATACCTGGAGCCTATCGCTGCTACCACCGCCTTACTGCCTTGCGTTAGTCAGAAATTCAGCGGCAGAAAAAAAAAGTTACCGTAGTATACCTCGTAAATTTCTTGGACATCTCTATTTGGGGAGTACCGCCCCTAGCAAATTTTATGATACCCAGACCATTGGACGTTGAGAAGATGAGATTACGGTCTGGAATCAAAACGCCGTCGGCGGAGGAGCCCAACAAGTCTGCCGCCATTTCAACAAACGGTGGCGGCACCCTAGACCTCAGGCCCAAGCCTTCTCCTGCCGGACGCGACCAATCAAGCCCCGCAAAGCGCAGTTCTTCACCTAGGAAACGCAAAGCCTCGCCTGTGCAGGCGGTCGAGGAAGAGGAGCAAGAGGAAGAGTCAGGGTCAGAGGGTGATAGCCTCGACTCCGACGACGAGATTGCCGAGCTTGAAGGAGCCCTGTCGGCTGGCGAGGACGATGATTCAGAAGCTGAAGACGCCGAGCCAGAGCACGATTCCGAAGACGAACAAGAAGATGGCGGGGATGACTACGCATCTGACGACGACGATGGGTCAGAGGAAGACGATGCTCTACACAGCGATCATGTGTCGTCCGACGAAGACGAGTCCTCTCGCAAGATCCCATCGTTGAAGCCAGGTCAGGTGCCTGGACTCGATCCAGATGACCTAGACGATGGGGATGAGGACCTACGGAACTACAGGGTCGAGACTGACGCCCTTGGCAACGAGAAGTACGTCTACGACGAGATCGATCCCGTGTACGATTCCGACGACACGGACGCCAATGAGCCTGTCAATACCATTGGAAACATCAGCTTGAAGTTCTACGACTCCTTCCCCCACATCGGCTACGACATCAATGGCAAGAAGATCATGCGTCCCGCTGCCGGCGAAGCTCTCGATGCACTTCTCGACAGCATCGAGGTGCCCAAGGGGTGGACCGGCCTTACGGATCCTACGACCGGAAAGCCTTTGAAGCTCACCCAGGACGAGCTGGAGCTCATCAAGAAGATCCAGATGAACGAGCTCCCCCAGGATGGGTTCGATCCATATCCCGTATGTGCCCCTAGCCGCCAAGATGAAGTTCACAGAAAGACTAACGCACCCCAGGAAACTGTCGAGTGGTTCACCAGCCACGAGGAGATCATGCCCCTGAGTGCGGCTCCCGAACCCAAGCGCCGATTCCTTCCCTCTAAGAACGAGCAGAAACGCATCATGAAAATGGTCCGTGCCATTAGGGAGGGCAGAATATTACCATACAAACCACCTGAGGAGCGGGAGAAGGAGGAGGACGAGCAGGAGGAGGTCCACTACGATCTGTGGAAGGATGAGCAGCCCAGAGACCCTCATGTCATGCACATCCCCGCGCCGAAACTCGCACCCCCTGGCTACGATCTCAGCTACAACCCGCCGCCAGAGTATCTACCGACCGAGGAGGAGAAGAAGGCCTGGGAGGAGCAGGACCCAGAGGATCGCGAGAAGGAATACCTGCCCAAGAAGTTCGACTCATTACGAAAAGTGCCAGGATACGACTTGTTTGTCAAGGAGCGATTCGAGCGCAGCCTGGACCTGTACCTTGCACCTCGTGTGCGGAAGAACAAGCTCAACATCGACCCCAGCTCGCTTCTCCCCAAACTACCCAGACCAGAGGACCTCAAGCCCTTCCCAACCGTGTGCCAGACAATCTTCCGCGGCCACGAAGGTCGTGTGCGGAGTCTTGCAGTCGATCCGAGCGGTTGTTGGCTGGCGACTGGTGGCGACGACGGTACGGCACGTGTGTGGGAGATCTTGACAGGGCGGCAGGTCTGGAGGGTGAGGCTCAGCAGTGATGAGGCTGTGAATGTGGTCCGGTGGAGGCCGGCCAAGGATGGATTCATACTAGCTGCCGGTGCTGAGGAGGACATCTATCTGATGGTTCCTCCTGTGGTGGATCCACAGATGGAGCAGACAAGCAGGGAGATCTTGGATGTCGGGTTTGGTTATGCTGCCAGCGGCAAGGCTACCAACCCTGCCATCGACAAGACCAAGGAGCCAGCGGCCAAGTGGGCACGGCCAGGCTCGAAGCTAGAGGACGAGGGAGTCCTGCTGAGGATTACTGTTCGGTCCACCGTCAAGGGCATCAGCTGGCACAGACGCGGCGACCACTTCTGTACCGTCTCCCCCACGGGCCAGCGGAGCTCTGTTGCCATCCACACACTCTCGAAACACCTCACCCAGATTCCGTTCCGCAAACTGGCCGGCCTCGCACAAGCCGCCCACTTCCACCCGTCACGCCCGTTGTTCTTCGTCGCCACGCAGCGCATGATCCGCTGCTACGACCTGCAGAAGCTCGAGCTGGTCAAGGTGCTCCAGCCGGGCGCACGGTGGATCTCGTCCTTCGACATCCACCCTGGTGGGGACAACCTCCTCTGTGGCAGTTATGATAGGAGGCTTCTCTGGCACGACATGGAGCTGTCGATGCGGCCCTACAAGACGATGCGGTTCCA
Organism: Cryphonectria nitschkei; assembly: GCA_006503525.1. Classification (NCBI taxonomy): domain Eukaryota; kingdom Fungi; phylum Ascomycota; class Sordariomycetes; order Diaporthales; family Cryphonectriaceae; genus Cryphonectria; species Cryphonectria nitschkei. The sequence goes on along the minus strand of LAZJ01000015.1, from coordinate 93,720 downwards.
CGCCAAGGCCATCCGCGCCGTCAGATATCACAAGGACCTGCCGCTGTTTGCAGACGCGTCGGACGATGGCTCGTTGCAGATCTTCCACGGAAAGGTGGTGACTGATCTCATGGAGAACGCGACAATCGTGCCTCTCAAGACGCTGAGTGGTCACAAGGTGGTCAGCTCGTTAGGTGTCATGGATGTTGACTGGCACCCCCGAGAGCCTTGGCTGTTCTCGGCCGGCAGTGATGGAACCGCGAGGCTGTGGATGTAGATCATATGGTTCCAAAGTGTATTGAAAAACACAACAGCGAATAATGATGAGAGAGAGATACCAACCGATAAAAGTCTAATGCTTGCCGCTTATGATTCTTCTGTTTACTTTCTTATGTGGTCCTGGCAACTTTCCCAAGCGGTACATGTCGTCAGCTTCCTCTTTCCTCACACATCGTCTGAAGTGGGGACGGGGGGAATGCGCGGTAAATCTACAGAACTAGGGTTCCGCCCCCAAAACAGCATTTTCAGCACTTTCACGTCACATGCTGCAGAGAACTGGGACTTGTTTCTTATTGCCTATTTTGTAAGGGATCCATCCTGATGCGGCAGTTGAGTTGGGCATCAATTTGATGAGAGCGGGCTGAGGAGGAATATATGGCAAAGTGCCGGTTTTTTCTTTCTTCCGTTTCTTGCTTCCTTTCCTCTATGAGAGAGAGCGGGGCAGAGAGGAAAGAGCATTAAGGTATAATCTGACGTGTGACAGTTCTTGATACTTGCTACTTGTCACGAGGAGCGGGTGGGAAACAGGTGGCATCCCATGAATGGTGATTGTGCAGTATGGAAATTAATATGCATATGTACATATCATTCTCATGAAGACGGTAGCCCTCACAAACGTAACCTCCCATCGACGAAAGAAGCGGACGTCTGGACATGCAAACCATGTTTCATAATATCATTGATCCCCCCACTGACCTACTCGGATAGGTATGAAGGTCTTCCCATCCATGCATACAGACAAAGTTCAACCTCCCGTTGGAATAACAAGACAAGGAGGACTGTCTGTTGTATAGTATACGCACCTCCGGAATAAACGGATGACGAGCCACAAAAAGGTCAGAAGTATTGAATATGATTCATTTCATTCAAGGGTACTTTGAACTTTTTTCTTTTTTTCATAGAAAAGGAGAGAGAGAGAACAGGAAGAACCCGCCTCTGCCGCTCGTAAAATCCTTCAGCATCAAGGAGCTGTCTCTCTGCATGAGTACTTACTCCTTGGGGCTCCCCTCCCCCACATCCTTACCGAGACGTGGCCTCTTCTTCTTTGACGACGACGACGGCAAAGCCCGCTTTAGGTTTGACTCACACTCGCTCAGCTCAGATGGGCCGCGTCCGTGCATCATCATCATCACCGTTCAGCAGGACACGACAGGACAGGATGGAATGACTGGGAAGGTGGGAAAGGGAGAGTGGAGGAGAGAGAAGCGCAAAGGAGAAGCTCACCCTTGCCACCAGCCAAAGCGATGGTGTGAGATTTGGTTGGTCATAACAGCATAGCTCGCGGCAGGTTGAGAGAGATGGATGAAATCAAGGTTTCTCGATGCACACTGCGTCCAATCAATCCTGTGTGGACAAGGGCTGAGAGAAAAAAAAAGAATTTCTCCTTCTCCCTCAGCCAACCCTCCCCTCCAGTCCTTCCCGTTCATCGTTAACCCCCCCCCCCCGTTTCCCGAGGTCCTTTGCTCCGAAAACTCCCTGCTCCCTCCCCCCCCTCCCCCCTCCCTCCTTCGACCGCCTTAATCGATGTTCAAAAGGCCGAGTGAGAGTAAGTGATCTTGATCGAGTCAAGAAAATCACCTCACATAATTATGCGCGAGTCGAAGTGCCGAGCTTATTTGCTTTTTTTTTTATAAAAAAAAAACTCTTCTTCTGCTTCTGCCCACTTTTCCCCCCGTCTGTAGTTGCAATCCCAACATAGCACTGTGGTATAAAGTATCCAACATGCATCCGCTGCGGATCACCAGGTCCACCTCCTATTAGTCCACGCAGCCCAAGCGTGCGGGCGCATGGCTTGACTAAGGCAGGCAGGTAAACTGCTTATGCTAAGAAGCACTTCAAACCCAATGAAGTACTTTAGGTACCTTGGTAAGGGACGAGAGCTTGTCTAGGCAACCGCCTTTCCCCCTCAGACCCGAAGGCAAGGCAAGGGCCTCGGGAACGTCTGTTGGATGGGTCGTATTCAACCCTGCCAACTTATTGCGGATATCACTGAGTAGTGGTGTGTTGTGTGTGCGTGTGGCAACTACTTTGATCGTAAGCAATATAGGAGTTTGCCGGGAATAAATACTCCGCAAGAGACTTCGAGGCGCAGCAGTCGTCTCTACCACTTTCTTCAGCTAATCATATTCAAGGGTTGCGTATCGATTTTCAGCAAGACCGCGCGAGAGGCGATCTCTCCACCGAGCGTCCTGAAAGGGACAACAGGGAGGGGGGGGGAAGAGCCCTATGAGATAATTGAAGCCTCATACCTTCGGGTACGTGTGACTCTTGGTGTTCGTGCCTGCAGGGCTGTAGTGGTTTGTGGTTTGGGTTTTTCGAGTTGATGTGAGCCAATTAATTCCAAACGTTAGGCTATTTGCATGAGGCCCCACAAGGCAGAAGGTGTGGTTGTCGACACTGTCATCAGGTACACACGTTTTTGCTTTTCTTATTGTGTTACTATGCGCATGGTATACTATAGATTCTTCCCAGTAGTACCTTGATGCCTTAGTTTGCAAAATTCTTCTGTGCACACAGGGGTGATTCAAGTCCTGCCGCTCACCGACTGTCTCTCCCCGTTCCCTCCCTCTCTTCCGGTCCCTCCCTCTCCTTTTCCTCTCTCTACACACTCTCTCAGATCCTTTCTCTCTTGTTCTCTCCCTTTCCCTCTCTGCTTTCCTCCCTTCCCCCGACCTCATCTTGTCTGCCTGTCTATATTTCTTCTTCTACCCCGTCTTGAAACTTATCGAACAGTTTCAAGTCAAATGCCTCGGCCATGAGCGTGTATCCCAGCTCATTTGGGTGAAGGTGGTCACCCGAGTCATATTCTGGGTTGATAATACTGACGTTGGCCGGGTCCCGAATCACCGCGTCGAAGTCCACGACCGCATCGTACCGCCCAGACTCTCGAATCCATTTGTTCACCCGTTGTCTCGTCGCCTCGCGGTTCGGGTCGCTGTATGCCTGCCCCTCGCCTCCGAATGGCGTGATGGTCGCCCCGAACATGGGGATGTTCTTGGCGTGTACCATGGAGATCATCTGGTCGAACGCCGAGATCAGCCTGTCGCCCACGTTGGCCTGGCTGGCCGCGTCCGTCCCCGCCGTGCCGATGTCGTTGACGCCCTCGAACACCATGGCGTACGTCACACCAGACTGCGCCAGCACATCCCTGTCCACCCTTCCTAGGGCGTTGGGCCCGTTGCCGTCGTATAGCACGCGGTTCCCGCCGGCCGCCTGGTTGATCACCGCGATGTTCTTCTGCACAGCCGTGGCGTTGGGCGCCTGGAGCCTGCGCAGGACGTTATCTGGCCACCGGTCGTTCTCGTTGTTGTCGCTCTCGCGCCCGTCCGTGATGGAGTCACCAATGATGGAGATGGCCCGCGTCCCGAGCGATGTGGGCAGGTAGCCCTCAACCGCTGAGATGAAGTACCAGTGCTGGCTCGTCTGGGTTGCGTTGAGGGTCGCGACGTCAGCCAGAGCGGTCACGTTGCCAGGGGAATAGTACGAGTTGGTCCGAGACCCCGGGTGGCCTGTGATGAGGTTGGTGGGCTGTCCCGTTGCGAGGTACATGCTGATCGTGAGGATCTGCTGCGCCGTGACCGGGTATTGGATGGGGTCTGAGATCGCGCGAGCGCCGTCCGGAATCGTAATATTGGTCAGGCCGCCCGACCACGTCACCTGGGCTAGGGACTCGGGCTTGATGGCCGACGTCCCTGCCGAGCCATTCAGAGGCACAGCCAGGGTGGCCGACGAGATAGGAAGGTCTGAGCCGCCAAAGGCATTGGAGATAACCAGACGGATTGTGGGCGCCGACTGCGTGATGAAGATGGTCTGCCGCAGCGAGGCATTTTGGAAAACGATGCCAGATTCGTTCTGGGGAGACTGGTCAGCTCCCTGAGGCCAGCTGAGGACAAGACCAAGACAGGTGGAAACAGGGCGGATTAACCAAACTCACGAAAGGAGGTGGCGGCATGTTTGTGTACTCGACCAGCTGTGGCATGGAGCCCCAAATGTCGACCCAATGGCTCTTCGGGTTCGAGCTGCGTTGCGCGCCATCTACAGCCCGTGCCTGGAGGGCGACGAGAGCCGCCAGCACGGTCTTGAAGATTGGACCAACCATCGTGAGCTTTGACGATCAACAGCACCAGACCTCGAGCACAGCCAACAACTCACAACAGGTGCCACAAAATATCGAGGGAAGCCGAGGCCAGCAAGAGTCACCCTCCTCCGGGTGAATGATGCATTTTATATGCACGCTGGACCCCAAATGGTGGGCCAGGCCATTCATCCTAGATGAGAGGTCAGCTGGTCGGTTTGTTCGGTATGACGGAAAAAAACAAGGCCAAATAAGAAAGGAAAAGAAGAATAAAGCAAGCCGAACAACCGCTTTCATGGATTGCAATATCAGGCTAATTTGCAATTCAAGAAGAGGCTAATGCGAATGGCGGGGAAATAATGGGCGGAGTGACGATATCGTGGTACACCGCTTTGCGGGGAAGACGAGCTGGGGGCGAGCAGGGGATCCCATCATTGTCGCCGTGATCCGAGCCAGGGCGGGCCTGGGGTTGCATGGAGAAAACTTGGCTTTCTCGTGCTTCCGCTCCCTGCAACCCCAACGCAACACAACCTAAAGAGATCTCCCGGCCTGACGTCTCCGCACCCAAGTCTTGCGTAACTACTATAGTATTGGGCAAGGGCAACGCATGCAAGGTTGGACATTCGAGTTGAGTTTCGTCGCATCTTAACACACCAAGTTCGGCAACATGAGACCATGACCATGACCATGACGACGATGTTGACCCCTGTTGGGCAGTGGGGTGGGTGAAAACAAAATGTGTCATGATGTTTTTTTGTTTTTATGTAAGTGCAGATATGGTAAGCTGGACAGGTCCGATCCGAGTCCCTCATGATCATTTCACTTTGTCATCCCTCCTCTTCTATTATCGTTGGATATGCTAGACACAAACGCTGGCACTTGTCTCCTTTGCGTCTTTCCTGATTTTGTGCTACCGGCCCAAACTTATCTTCAATTGCGAAGAAGATGATGAAGACAACGATGAGGATAGTGATGTGAAAGCAGTCGTGTGACGACGTTATCAATGGTCCGGATCCAACAATTCTTGATGATTTCCCCTCCTCTCCTCCGGCGATCATACGATGGCTCATAATGGAAAAGCCAATAACGGCGATGGTAAACAACAACGAGGGTAGTGTTTGGGGTTGATGATGGGACCGAGGGCACTGCCCTCAAGTTGTCCCTCATCTGCTGCAACCATGCGAGGCCTGTGTTGAGATCAAAACGAAGATGGGGTAAAGGAATGAAAGAAAAGGTGGGAAGGAGAAAAGAAAGAAAAGCGGGATTTCAATAGGGATGAAATACAGGATTGCCAACTTTCCCTACAGAGAACACGCCCTTGGCTGAAGGAAAATAAGACACTTGACGCAACAGTTCGAAGAAAGGGTCGGGGTACCAAGCCCCCACACGCACGACCTCGCGGCTGGTGAAGAAAAGGAATGTGTGCCACACAGCCGCACCTTCACACTGTACTCGTCACATCGCCAGGATGGAGGCCATGCTAGGGACGGACAGGTGGTTGCGTGCAGCAGTGCAAGACAATGGCCTTGGTGCTCACACTTACTCCTTCTATGCAGAGCGATAGCGGCTCCCACGGGAAGGATGCGACACCTGGTCGACGTGCACCCAGCTGCCGTGTGAGGCAGCGCCCCTCGAGCGCCGGGTACGACGACGTCTGTCGTGAGTAGGCGCGCCATGGTGCTCGACGGACTCGATGGTCTGCTGCTCCTCATGACCACCGAAGCGATGGCCAGCGATGACGGGAGGCATCCAGCCTTGGGTCATGTCGCCAGACTGCTCGACTCCGGCAAGGGTAGCCGCCGTCAAGGCGCGGGATGCCAAATCTTGTTCAGTGTGGCGCTCAGGGTCTTGCAGGCCACCCATCGTGTGGTCAAAAACATGGACGGCCCACACAGGAAAGGCGGGCTGCTGCTGACCGCTCATGTCGACGGTTCCCCCTTCGGTGCCATCTTGATTGATGTCGATGTTGGCAGGGTAGTGCCCTGGATGCTCGAAGGCCAAGGTAGCACCACCTCCAGTGTGGTTTGTTGCTTGGCCTGCTGCACCGCTACAGTGCTCATATCGAGGCATCTTCCCCTCCGCTGGGACCCTCTTGACCACCACGTAGCCTTCGAGGTTGGTCTCGGTCTGCAACCGGACCAGTGGCATGTTGTAAGGGAGAGAATAATCGGACATTGTGTTTGTCGAAGGAGGGTATTTGCGACGAGTGGCGCTGGGCTCACGGTCGTTGGTCAGTCCTGGTGACACAACAGGAGAAGCACAAGTGGCCTGCAGACTTACATGACCGGGAAGACAGGTTTGCCCTGTTGATCAGGATGCTTGGGCCGGATGGTGTTGACTGCTGCACGAGAGCAACAGAAGGGCCGTGGTCTGGGCTGTGGCTCTATGGCTCTGTGGGGTTGGACGAACGGGTGACGAAGAAAGGGAGGATCGCAGCGAAGAAAGGAAGAAGTAAAGATGGGAAGAGATTGCGATGAAGGAGAAGAAGAAGATTAAGAAGAACAAGAACAAGGTGCAGACTGTTGGGACCTGTGTATCGGATGAGGTTGAGGAAAGAAAGGAGAGAATCGAGGTTTGTGGGTGGGAAAAAGCCATGGTTTATATCTTCCCAGGTCATTCAGAAGAGGAGGTGGTGGACGAGGTGAATCTCGAGCGGGTCGAGCACACCTACCTTTTGGCCCACGCCTTCTCTCTGGAAGATTTGGGTACACCGCACCAAGACTGAGAGAAGGGGCGGGTAACTGGTACCAAGAGACACCCTCGTTGTAGGGCAAAGTGTGGATGCTGCTCCAAGAGGCTAGCTCCCTGGTTTCTTTTCATCGTCGGCAAGGAAAGGATTCTGCCAGAAGACCCCTTGAGGGTGACTGGACACGCGTGTCGTGGCTTCGTTGTGAAAGTGTCGAGTGGGAGCTGTGTGATGCTGGCACGGCAGCCCTGGGCCGGCCCACTTCAACGGGTAGCAGGCAAGAAAGGGACGTACCACACAGGAGCACGCAAGTAGCAGGAGGGCAGGCCATAGCTCGTTAAAGACCACAGATCCCAGTCCCTGTCCAGCGCTAGGTGGTCGGATTCGCTCTGCTGGCCGCGGACCATGCCGACGGATGGACGATGGGCGACGGAAAGGTTGAGCACCGTTTTGTGAGAAGGTGCAGAGAGGAGTGGAGTCAGGTTGGCCGACATCATGGTAGGTGCCACCATAGTATGGAGGCCCGGCAGTCGAAGTACCAACCCTGTACTATGTAGTACCGCTACGTACTAAGGCACCCCAAAAATTTCCGCGCGCTTGTGGAGGTGCCCCTCTGCGGGAAGCGGCCTTCATCCTGTTCTTGATACACACATCCGCGAAAAAGCCCAGGCCTAAAGACAAGCTTATCTGAACTTGTGATTCTGGCGTGTGGCTCTTGAAGATACGGTGAAGAGGAGGAAGCGCGTGGACACTACACGCACCTGAGTTGCAACGCTGACCGCATCTGCTCGTGGCAGCCTTGTTTCGACTTTCAATCGCGCTGAATCTATTTTCGATCACCTTCGTCCGGGATCAATCGACAAAAAATTTTCCTTGCCGAGTCCTTGTTTAGGATTGGACAGCTGATCTGTCGCTGCTGTCAGTGGCAGCCACAACGCTCAGGGTGTATGTGACTGGGCCCTCAGGCGCGCAGTCAGGCTGTGACCCGAGGGTTTGTCGCACCTGAAACCTGGACTAGTCTTGTCTCGAGAGCCACGCGGGCGCCGTGTTGCGGTGTGCTGTATAAGGTGGCAAAGTCTTTCTATCAAGAAATTCCAACTTCTCTGATGAACTGTAATGTTCCGAGGAGTCGTCCACACGTTACCACTGCAGGCGGATCACCTCGAGGGCTGGGTCGAGAGTCTGGGGCACCTTGCCGAGACTTGGGTTGAACGGTACGGGATCTGGTCCCTCTGGAAATGACATTGGCAATTAACCTCATGTCGATCCTGGAGGGGCCCACGAGGGGCCTGTTAAGAGATTCCCTCCCCCTCCCTACAGGGCTGACAGCCGGTACACAACCGGGCCAGCCAGCTATTGTGCGACACTCCCAACCATCGATTAATACCATCCGCAACGTGGGCCGGATCCTGCGCGCGAGAACAATGTTCTCACATCAGCGTCTTTGCCGATAAGATATGATGGGATATGTGAAAACAGGTTGGCAATGAAGAATATGCTTGAAGGACAGGTCGTGCTTGGTGTGTACGCTGTCAGGCAATGATTAAAACTTATTTCCGTGATGGTAATGGACAGCGGAGCGGTAGGAGAGCGGTGCAATCGATAAAAATGAGAAAGGAAACAAAGGAAAACACGAGAGAAAAAGAAGTGGGGGGCAGGGCAAACACGCTTCGTTTCACTACCGACACATACAGCTTGACAGGGTTCTCAATACTTCCTACACATGCTGTACATGCTACGGTCTGATAGTACAACGACATTGTACCCAGTCCTGTGCAGAACAGGCACATTCCCTGCTCAGAGGTACATTAGCTCCATCAGTGATCTGCAAGCTCTAGTCTTGTCTTGTCACCCTTTTCCCCGCGCCTTTTTTTTTTCTTTTCTTTTTTCGTGTGTGTGTATGTGTGTGTGTCCGTCACCCCTGCCCCTGTGGCCATTTCTCTCCTTGACTTCAACAAGGCTTCCAGACAGACAAGCGCACTATGCGATGAAAGCTATCATCCAGCCTTCACCGCATAGCTAACCGACCTGGCCAAAGTCGAGCAGGGGCCCTCCTGCCTCCTTTCCCTGTCATCCCAGCTCGTCATGCCATGTCAAGGTCGGAATCATCGAGCATGGACCAGCACAGCAGTACATACTACATGGTATTTTCTGAGATCTGCGTCAAGATTCAGACCCCCCTCAGACCCCTGTCTGTCTTTCTTTCCTTCTTGCTTTCTTTCTTTCCTGCTTTCTTTCTTGCTTGCTTGCTTTCCTTCTTTCCTCTTTTCTCCCTTCGTCCGTAGTCTTGTTTTCCATTCCTCCTCTATCCTGTTACATTGGATGTTCTCACCACTCAGCCTGGGTGCCTGTTCCAATGGTGACACACATCACAGATGGTTTTGGGTATCTACACAAAACGGCTGGTGTGTGGCTCTGGAACGAAAGAGTGATATCCTCCTCAAGCTGGCTGCTACTATGCATAGCAGAAGGCAGAATGGAACATACATGCAGTAGCAGAGTGTTTGGTTCTAAACCTGCCCCTCTTTTCTTTTGACAGGCACATGGTGGTACCTGAGCTAAGTGCACGTCGAGGCTAGCACCCTACCCACCCTTTCCGTTCCCCAGCGGCCTCCACCAAAGCAATAATGGCAGCTACCACTATTACCGTAGTGCTGTGTAGTTCTCAGTGACCTTAACAGCAAGCAAGGTAAACCACACTACGCTGACTGTCAGACAACCACGTTAACACACTAAAGACACACACCAACGCTAGAGCGCCTCGTTGTTGTTATGTCAGACAGGCAAAACAGGAGGAGGCAAGAGGGAAGAAAGAAAAAAAGGGAAGAGAAGATACAAGAGAAAAAGAGAGCTCTTATCCCTTGCAAAGTGTTTTTCCCCACTGTTGCTTGTTCTGATTTCTGAGAACAACCAACTGACCCATCTCCGCTCCACCCCCTCCCCGAAACCCTGTCACCACCCACACTACTCACAGGACCACGAGTTGTTCAAGGTTGTGGGTCTTCCTCGATAGAGGTTCCCGTCTGTGGACAGGCTTATATGGAGGAATAATTTCTCGATTGCCGTGCAGGGGAGAGGAGTGCTGCACAAGTACTCATGGCACATATGGTACATGAGCAGTGTGAATTCTCCTTCCTTCAGCTGGCTGACTCGTATATCTTGGGGGTAAGGTGCTATGCTTGTGTCGGCACATGAAATTTCCCCTGCCATCTTCTACTGTACAACATACAATGCAGTAGCTGTAGATACGAGCATCAGCTCATGAGTTGATCAGCAGAGAAGTATGCCTTCAGTCTCCACTCGATCTCCTCATTGAGGATGTTGCGTTTTGGAAGAGTTTTATGTGACTGAATAGAAAGAGAGAGGGAGGGAGGGAGGGAGGGCGAGGTCTCCTTCTCAGATTGCTTAGATGCTGGTTGCTGCGACAAGTCAGCTCATGAGAGCGCCTTGGTGCAGCTTGAGCCATGAGACCGGTGGCTTGGAGCACACTACCCTGGCCACCCCTCGAGCTGTGAGGCTTGGACCTCTGTGTTACCCCCGGCCTCAAGCGCCTTCTGAATGGACTCAGGGACTCGGGCTGCTTCTGGCACATTTACATACCTGGCCTGGCTTCTTTCTTGTCTTAGCCTCAGACCTGACCACACCCTTACCACTAGCCAGGGATAGAAAGAAAGAAAAAAGAGAAGAAAGGAAATGAGAAGGTCCAGCTCTAGTAGGAGACCTACTGCGAATACAAGGGAGCCTTGATACCATCCCCTGCTGTTTGGTCTTGTTTGCTTGCTTCCCACCTTGAAATACGAGATCCATGGCTAAGTGATTCAGAGGTTGCGTAGCTCCTAGTGTGTCCAATGCCGATTCCTCGATTCGGAGCGACTGCCAACCACCCCCAAACAGTCCATGACTTCAATTCTGAACAGCATACCCACCCATCGTACCAGCCAAGGCCACTTTGGACATGCAAATGCTCCTATTGGGCAGGGCAGACAGGCCATGGCCATAATTTGGGGGGGGGGTGGGGGGGACCAGCCCACGGTCACAGCGAATTCATCGCAACATTATCCAGGATGGCAAGCTTCTAGAATTCTTTACCATAGAAAATGCTTATTCTAACACGAACCACAATCCTACATCTTGCTGCGACCTGCTACCAATGTGTGACGGCAGGTGACCACGACCCAAGGCCAGAGACACACAGGTCGGCTTGGCCAAGAATGGTGCTGTCGAGGCGATCTTTGCACCTACTGTTGCTAGCATACCATACAGATTTGCAAACACTGGCTATCTTGAGGTCATTCCATCATCTTATACACCGATAATCATTAACTCAGCACAGGAAACTAGCGTGTTTGGATATTTGGTTGAGGATACCATGCATGGTACCCAATACTACCCTAAGAGTACCATGGCACCATGTGTGGAGAATACCTGGTCTAAACTCCAGGCTGTTTACCCGAGCAAGCCTGAATATTTCGATCTCAGCTCAAACAGCCAGTCAACGACTGTGCTACGAGTGCGCCATGGCGCCTGTCACCAGCTGCCCCTCGACCTGGTCGATGCGAGGGGTAAGCCCGGATTGAGACACTTGTCAAATCGCCAGCGCCCTTCCAATAACCGATCGGCTGGCTCCAGCCTTTCCCAGGGTGTGGATCGAGACTGATCGACGCTGCTGGAGCAAACAAAGCAACTGGTCAAACACGAGACGACGACCTTTTCTGTCGGCTGCTTTGTCATCCCTGCAGCTAATCTGCGCCTCGCAAGCCCCCAACCTGGGAGGATGGCAGCCAAGCGCATGCATCGCGTCTTGTGCGTTCCAAAAGCAGGCGTCCTTTAACTCCGTTCACCAAGATTCAGAGATAGCGCTGAGTGAGGCGGTGAGATCTGTCTGCGAGCAGATCGTGGCTTTCCCGACACAAGGCCAGTGGTGTTTACAACGACGCTGCGAGATTATCGAAAGGATCCAGGCCCGCTCATGTAGAGTAAGCTCGCCTAGGAGCTGATGACCCGGTCTCCTGCTGGGTTTTCTTCTTCTTTCTCGTTCTGCCTGCCTCTCTTCTTCTTGAAATGCACTTCTTAGCTCCGTTATACCTTCCCCACCCCTATCGCCGCCAGTTCCTCGCGTCGACGCATCAGGTGGCTCATCACCCCACAGAAAAACGCACTTTGCCCCTGGATCTCAGATGAGATCCACGAATTCCGGTCTGCTTGAATTTTTTCACCGTCATACTGTAGCACCACTTTATCTGTGGTAGTACAAGAGATGAAAGAGGGGGAAAGAAGAGGGGAAAAACCACCCCAGAAAAGTATACGTGGTCAAAGGGTGCCTCTCGCTTCTCACTGATACTTTGTTCCACAAGTACCAGCTTGTCTCCGGCTGTCGCGCCTTGCAGAAGCTTGGCCCCCCGAGGTTGCAATCAGCATTGCTCGGGCGGCATCTCTTCGCGAGGAACCCCTAGTCCTTCACCAGGACCTACAGTCTAGGCTAATGCTTTTGATGCGACGCATCCTGCGTCTCCGGTTATGTCTGCTTTGGTGGATCGCCGACCGTCTTCCCTTCTTCCCTTATCCTCAGCATACTGGGCACGACACCCCATATTAGGGCTGAGCCGGCAGGTCAGCAAGGGGGTAGCCCATGGTGCGATTGGACTGGGTCCACAGCACGAGGACCAACATTGATGAGCAGTGTCGACACCGCCTGGCATCTGGAGAGAGACTTACAAGGGGGCACATCCCAATACCGACAGAGTCCTCCAAGTCTATACAATTTCAAAAGCCCCTCACTTCTACAGTCATGGTCGTAGGATGTGTGGCCTGCTGTTGGGGCTTTCCAAAGCACTGTTCTCACGTTCCCAGCGGCTCACGGTCCACATGGCCTACAAACCGGGAACCCCTCCCCCACTATTTAGAGGGTACAAAGCGACATCCAAGACGGCGAGTGGGTTTGATTTTTCTTCTTCTTTAGTCACGACCGCTGGACGGATCAACGGCATAGCTCCTCCCCCGCAATGGGTCTACCCGATAACGAAATTAGTCTCTTAAGCTCCCGCCGTGACTGCGGCCTGGTTAAGTACAGTAAGTACTTAGTGAGCACTGTGTAGCGTGGTGTGGTATTGACTTGGATGCCCGAGCTGGCTTCGGCGGCCACTGCCATCGATCGCCCTTGCCTTCCAAGCCCTTTTCCCGAGGGCAATCAAGGCTTGATAGACACAACGGCACTAAGTGACCCTCAAGCAACGCTCTTGCACCTGAGTGCTGAATTGATTGATAATGTTACATCATGATTCAGGATGAGAATGCCTGCCAAAGACGCAATCACCCGACTGTTTTATTTTTCTTTCTTTTTTTATAGTCCACTTCGGGATGTCAGGGACTAATCCCAATCTCGAAAAAGAAAAGAGAGGGACAGGAAGAACACACGCACAAACAAGGCTAGATTCTGCTCAGATTCTTACTTCTCCATGTCACCACCTTCCATCCTCTGCATGCTGCAGTTGCGGCTGCGTGTCAAATTTTCCGCAGTGGTGGTGGGGGGACTCGAAGACCGGCGCCAGGGTTGAGAAGCTCTCTGCTGGCAGGCCGGATTTCTTCAACTCTCCTTTCATTTCGCAACTACCAGTCACCTTTCAGTCGAAGTAGTGAGAGGTAGGCTGCCCAAACCTATGTACCTTTCTGTTCTGTTCCACAGAAATCCATATAGTTCCATTAGGCTGATCCCATCATTTCTGGTAATAACGAATCAATGGCCCTCAAGGCTGGGCTCTGGCTGGATTCCTGGAGTCCTTCTCCTCCTCGAGATACTATAGTACCACTCCTCCAGCAGCGGTATGGTATGCCGGCGCCTCCAAACGGCAAGGTTTCAAGCCCCAGCCTCCACGCCCGCCGTCACGAAACCTTGTCTCACGCCGTATCTGTGTCCCGCGGCGTTTGGTGATGACAAAGGCCGCGGCAGTGCAACGCGCAGCCTGGAACCAATCGCCCGTGGGGCCTGGAGGGGACACAGCCGCGAGCTGCTGTACATTCTCCGCGGACGCGACCTGTCATCTCCCCTGGCTCGACCCTCGCAGCAACTTGCGTCAAGGGTGTGACTCAGGCAGGCCTCGGACCGGCACAGTAATTTCTTCTTTTGCCTCGCTCTGCACCGCATCTCGGTCCGCCCGATGGTGACGCACCTTCCTCAACCATCCATCGATGCCTCCTGATAGGCTGGCTGCTCTGGTTCGGCTGTGAAACCGCTAGTGAACGCACCCCAAATACACCCATATCGTCATGCCATTTTACTCAAGCGAATATTGGTTGTTTGCAGGGCCGCAAAGGGACCGTTTTGGTGTGCACTTGGAAAGCGCGTCTTTAGTCTCCGAGTCACCAACGCACCCATTACGCAGCTATTTCCAAGGGTGCTAGTCTCGGATGTCTAGCGTGGTAGCATGCGCTTGGCATGGACGGGGGAGGAGGGGGAGGTGCGGAGCCAACGACTGGCAAAAGCAAAGCCAACGAGCTAAGCCGGAGAAGATAGGCGCGAGGCCAGGGCATGGACTGATCTCTCGCAGTGATTTTACCGCTTCTTGTCTGTACATGGCAGTACAAACAAAATTGTTGCTGTGCGGGTCACGGCTATTTCTTTCCTTCATGTTCCCCTCGACCTGCCGCCCCTGTCTTGCATTACTCTTTACTCATGACCCCTACTGTCTCGAGCCTTTCGAGATGTGATGAATCAGTGAGCTGGCAGCTGGGCACCGGATATTGCCCCATCAGCCACTACAGCACCTTCTGCTTCAATCCGGTCTCTTGGCACTAGAATTCCTGTCTCAAACCGCCCTCCCACCCTCTAACCTGGGCCCCGTACCCAGCATGCAACCCTGCCTCCCGCACCCTCGCTTGACGTTTCCTCTCCAGCCTTAGACTGATTAGTAGCCAACCACGGCGAGAGAAAGCTTGCGATCCTCGCTCACCACCATAGCACCACGTCCTGCGACCCTGCCTACCTGCGCCTGTGACTTACAGTCGGGACCATGGGCATTGCCCTTGCATCGAGCCCATGCATTCATTCCGTGCCTCTTTCCACTCTCTCCACTTCTGTGCAGCTGGGTTTTTCGGGTGTCCGGGTGTGCTTCACAGTCGATCCTGTGCCCTGCCTTCGGCCAACCCGCCAAGACATTCCGAGGTAGCAAGTGACGCTATGCTATAGGCATTTATTACTGTTTGCCTTCTACCAGGGCGTCGAGTCCAAATACAGCCGCGTCATTGTCTCACAAGAGAGACGGGAGATTGGTCAACAAGGTCTCACTCGTCATCAAGAGAGGACGTGGGTGGAAAGTTATAGTATCTACAGGAGATTCGGACGGCCCTTGAGTTTTTGACGGTCACAATCGCTTACGATCGGTCTCTCGAGCAAAGTTTGCCGAGTCAAGGAAATTAGGTAGTGAGAGAATAATGGATCGGCAGAATGAGACACGCACCCAGCTTGTGCAGCACCCGACAAATGCTTTTCTTCTTCTTTCTTTTTGGTTCGGCATGTCGTTTGTTTGTTGGTTGGCGTGGCTGGTTGGCACTTGCAGGGAAGTCCTGGCCCTGCGGGTGTTTCAAAGGGCCCACTGTAGCCCGCCCCCTGACTGACGGGGCCCTGATCCACCCAGACCCCTGCCGATGATCAGCAACGAAATGGGTTGGACCAGGGGGACCGCATACCGTAATCTTTTATTTCTTTTTTTGTGCAACGGGGTCTGTTTTTATGGTGCGGTACCATAGTAGCTGGAATTTATTTTGTCCCCAAAAAGAAATCTTTTTTTTTTTAAATCTTATTTTAACTATGTACGAAATACCCTTAGTGTTGTAGGACTGATGGGGCAACTGCCTTATACGGCTACAAACTCCGTGAGAATCATAGCATACCATTACATATTGTCGATTCTGGTTCATCTTTGTGTCCTGCGTAGATCGACCCTTATTTGGATAGTTCTTCTGAAGGTATGTATGCCCCTTCGCGCATCTCTAGTGCTAGAAGATGCCACAAATGCCTCCCCCTACCCTCTGCCCTTCACTTTGGCTGATCGTCAGAGTGACTTAGCCCCAGCCAAGGGCTCCCACGACCGTTGAGAGGGTAGAAGACTTTGTTGTCCATTCTCCCTCATTTTTTTCAGGGTGGGCCATTCACCGCAACCGCATCACTCGTGACAAGCCCATCCGCTCGTACCGTCCAAACCCCTACATGGTATGGACGCGCCCACTGACGTTATTGGATGTTCTGGTGCCTTGTGCTGTCTGACGAATATGCCACCAAAGGACCATGTGAGGCAACATATGCTTGAGCGAGAAACTTCGCCAGGTGCCAGGTTATGAGTGTTTTTTTGAGACGATCATTTCCCCTTCAAGTAGCGTTGAGAAAAGTTCTCCAGCTCGACCAGTTCACCATCATTGCTGCACGTTTCGGGGATTCGTCGTAATTTTTCTTTTTCTCCTCTGGTCATTTATCTGGTCATTTCCAGCCTCCCCCCCCCCCGGCCCCCGGAGCCCCAACCAAGCCCTTCCCTCCATACTTAAGTACATAGTATAGTATGACGGGTAATTTTGGGCACCTTAACCAGGTAACTCTCACCTACCATAGTACCACAGCACAGACCAAGAATACCTGACCGGGGTGCTCTTTATTTCTCTGTACTATGGTACGAAACCAATAGTAGTATCTTACACCCCTGTCGAGCATGCTGTAATAGAAGTAGGGCTGAATCTGGAGACACCTATCACAACAGAGAGGTTGTACCCACTGAGCGAACGATCGGCAGCCTCGGATTCTTGGGCGTTTTTTTTTTCTTTCTCTCTCTCTGTCCCCGTTTCGTTTCTCCCTAAAGTCTCACAGGCGTGACTGGTTACGAAACCGGCGATGCCTCAGCCACCTAGGAGGCTAGCACAAATGACTTATCAGGCTTTTTCGGTCGCTGATGCTGCTTTGAGGGTAGGTCCGCCGACGTGGGTTGGACAACACGTTGATCATCGTGTTGAGTTTTTTTCTTCTCCCCCCCCCCTTGCTTCCTCTCCTTTGTTCTGGGGAGGGGAGGGGGTTGGGGCGGAAGCGAGCAGGACAGTGATTGGTATCTGTGTCGGGCCCGAAAGTTCGTCTGAAGATCCGAAACGACCGTACAGCTTGGACATGGATTGTTAGTCAAAAGAATCAGGAAGAAGTTCTGACGTGTTCACATGGGAACATGATTGTGCTGTGGTACTTGGCGGGCCAGTCCTCCAGAACGGTCGGAGAACGGGTGCAACTTCTATGGTAACTTGTGGAGCACATCCTCCAACCAAGGCGCGGAGAACCTAAATACGCCCTTGCAGACACCGGCTGGATCTGTCCGAGGATGTCGATTGACTTTTTGTTCTCTCTCTACCCTCACGGATGACTCCTTGCATGTATGGGGCTTGACTCATGACCAACAGGATGCAGGGGGTTCTCCTCCGTTGTCCGTAGTCTCGCCCAACTCGTTCTCTCTGCTCTATTGCTACTTTGTCCGGATCAACACAGTACAGCGCCGCACCAAACAACTGAGGCTGGACATATCTCTGCAGCGCTTGCAAGCGAGAGTTGTGACCCTTGAGCCCAGCTGTCTATTGCAGGGTGTAAGCAGGAGGAATACGCGGTGGCCTTGGTCATGGCTTGATTATGCTAGTTGCTCTCCCAGCCTTGGAGGTGCAATTGCGACGCATCGGGCGAATATCTCCGTCTCTTTCGATTTGTTTTCATCTCATCTTTTTCTTTCTGTATCTTGCCAGGTGCTGCTGTAAGTGGGCTCTTACCTCTCGGTTCCCATCATACTCAGCTCCAGGCGCCTGGCCAACGTGCTGTGTGCTCCTCCAAATAGCGAGTCATGTGTGCAGCCCACAGGTCCCGAGGGCCTCACCTTGCTCTCTCGCTCTTAATTTCACCACACAGATCAGCAGTACCTGAAGTGACTGAATTGCTGATACTGGGAGATGAAGTTGGCCGAGAGGCTCTTGTGTGAAACACACCATCCTTTGGCGGGGGTGGCTTTCAATAGGCTGGCAAGATTTCAGACTACCTAAGTACCACTCACGTCAGGTGTGAATATTTGAATCTAAGGAAAGCGAGGCCAACTTCAAGTGTATCATTACCAGAGCTGGGCGCGATGCAGGTTCATGTGCTCAACAATGGACATCCGGGGTTGACTGGCGGCCAGGCATGTTGGAGAAACTGTGGTCTGGGACTTGAGCCCCCAGACAGATCCCTGAGTCCTCCACAGAAACCTACGTAGCAACCACCCGTTCTGGTCACATAGGAGGGCAAAAGAATTGCGGCAAATCACGTTGTTCTTCCGGTCTGTAGGCATAGACACCGTCAGTTTTACGTTCACACTCACACCAAAAAAAAAAAAAAAAAAAAAAAAACCAGTCTCGTGCTGATCCAGTACATGTTCTGATGAGCTTTGTCTTATCGTCCACGGCCACCAAAATAGCGTTCCCTTGGTGAGGCGGCCAGTCCTCACAGGCGGTGTCCGCGTGGAGATTGCCCAGCGGGCCGAAGAAGGACTGTAACGGCTAGATTTCAAGGCATATATGTGTAGACGTAATTTCTCCAAATATCGCAAATGTGCGTCCGAAAACCCAAAATCAAACCTCTAGGAAGTAATGGAGCCGAATTCTGCACCTGCAGAGCTCATACCTGTGATGTCGTGCCTAAGACAGGACACGGCCAACCAGCCAACAGCAAGCCACCCTAACCCTCCCGACATGGGATGCCTGCTCACGCTCTAGACAGTGACCCCTCCTCAGGCGGGCCACCCAGAACATTGGGCTCGAACCGCGGAGAGCCGCATCAACGTCCTGTCTTCTTTTGATCCTACCAATCCGTCCTTCAACAACCACCCAGCCAGTATCGATCGATCCGATTTCCTCAATAGCGACAGCAGACCTGACGACAAGGAAAAGGAGGGAGGGCAACAGGTTGGCCACGCCTCCACTACCGCCCGGCGACGTGCCTCTCCAGATCTCGAAGCAGCAGGAAAGCAGCAGGTGACGAACGGTCGGAAAAACCGCAATCATGGATGACTTCGTGTCTGAGAGTGAGAGTGACTACACTAGTTATTGGCGCGATTGGGTGAGTGAATCTGTCGCATGCCTGTTTTCCCCAAACTTGCACTGTAGAGACACAAGGGCTGGTTGAGTTGCCCTGTGGTTGTGGACTACTGCATGGCCAACAACAAGAACGACAACAACAGCAATTGCCTACCACCACCGCCACCCCCCCCCCAAAAGCCTGTCATAACCATTCCCTTCCACCATTCTGGTCTCCCGCCGTCCCTGCATCCATTTCCCTGTTTTCCATTCTGTCTACAGCAACACCTCCGCCAGACCTGAGACCTGCTGTTGTCATGGCCCAGCGAGACAAGAGGGCGGCAGACTCTGAGCTAGAGCTAGAGCCGGCCAGCAAACGGTCGAGGACCTTGGAACTGACCGAGGATTTCATGTACCAGTTTATCTCCTCACGAGGCAACGAATACTTCTGCGAGATTGACGAAGAGTACCTGACCGACAGGTTCAACCTGACGGGCCTTAACACGGAGGTGCAGTACTACCAGTACGCTCTCGACCTGATCACCGATGTATTCGACGTCGATTGCGATGACGATATGCGCGAGGCCATCGAGAAGTCCGCCCGCCACCTCTACGGCCTTGTCCACGCGCGCTACATCGTCACGACTAGAGGTCTAGGCAAGATGGTACGTCGCCGCAACACGCGCAAGGCTCATGGCTGCTGGCTCTGAGAGTGTTCAGGGACTTACAAATGCTCCAACAGCTCGAGAAATACAAGAAGGCCGACTTTGGCAAGTGCCCACGCGTTAACTGCAACTCCCACCCTCTCCTGCCCATGGGCCTCTCCGACGTACCCAACCTGAAGCCTGTCAAACTCTGGTGCGCCCGCTGCGAGGATATGTACAACCCCAAGTCGAGCCGCCACGCCACCATCGACGGCGCCTACTTCGGCACCTCCTTCCACAATATTCTCTTCCAGGTGTACCCGTCGCTCGTTCCTACCAAGTCGACCGAACGCTATAACCCGAAGGTCTACGGATTCAAGGTGCACGCCCCTGCCACCCTTCAACGCTGGCAGGAGAAGAAGCGTGACGAGATGCGCCGCCGTCTCAAGCGCATGGAGATCGAACCCGGCTTCAAGGACGATGGCGAGATTGACGAGGAAGAAGATGAAGACGAAGAGGCGGACCACGACGGCGGGTCATTTCACGAGGGCACCGTCGCTGTGGTTGGTGGCGCCGAAACCCAAAACATGGGTTGATTATCGATACTTGAATACTGTTCGCCAAAGCCTCTTAGGCCGCTGTCGCGTCGTTTGTTCCCGACAAGACAGAGAGAACACCACATCCTCTTGAGATTGATTGCTCGTCGTGATCGCTGGCTTTGGATCAAAGACCCTCGACATACTTCCTTGGTATTTTCTGACTTCGGCCGGCCCTGCTCTTCGGCAGTGGCGCATTCGCGTAGTCTTTTTTTTTTAATGGTTCACCCACATAAATATCATGGAACGGCATCACGGCGAACACGATTGACTTCTTGACTACAGCAATTTTGGTGGATCGTTCGACTTTGGATGCTACGGCGTCAGCTTAGCCGCCGATAATTCACGGAACATTGGAGCTCTTTTCAGGCGTTCGGCTTATCAAGAATTGGTCTGTCTGGGAAAGGTGGCAGATCTGCCTCATGGGGGGCGTGACTCTGGAACTACCTTTGTTGCGCTGAGCTTTCTACATGACGCATATCTGGTCGACTACATGGCAGGGCAGGGCAGGGCAGGGCGGTTTGGGCGGGTGTTATTTTATGCCTTTGGAAATTGGATGCTCTGCGGCGTTTAATAGACAATCCCAGTTGTATACGCACCCACCATCATGGATGCTATTTGCTTCTTGGCGTGGTTGATCTAGATGTATGGGAGATGTATGGGTAACTATCTCATCGAGATCCCCAATGTCTAGCCTTTTCCCTCCATTCATGCTTATAAGGAGAGTCCAGCCAGCGCCGCAGGTTTTCTTTTCTTCATTTTCTCCTTTGATTCTGTCCTATGACTGAGAAGAAACACAGTCGAACCCTTCCAAGCCAGACGTATTGAAGCCACTGCAGATCCACTCGGGCGCAGCCCCGTCGGGCGGCGAAACGTTGATGTTGCTTGCATAGATATCCCAGCATTGCTGCGAGAGAGAGAGAAAAAAAGAACATGGCAAAGGTCAACTACTGCTCGCGCTTTCGAAACCTCCACGTAACGAGGATGGTGATGATCAGGGCTGCGGGAGGAGGACTCACCGAGGAGGAAGAACAGACTAGGGTGCCGACGTATGGTTCTTCGGCTGATGATGTTGTGCCGGAGAAATTTTCAAAGTAGATCTCGGAAATGGTCATCTTGGACTGCAGTCGTCATCCTTTGATCAGCTGTGCTATTTTCTCCTTGTATCTTCTTTATAGAGGAAGGGTATCTTTTATGCACACGAGATTATCGTTGTTGGTACTTACCGGATACAGCTCGCATAGAGTTTCGTTGCTCTGTCCGTAACACTGGTTGACCTCGATGGCCCACGCGTCTAATCAAGAGATATATCAGCACCTGGCCTTCTTTCATGAAAGAACGAGGTACATTAAGAGTCAAGCTGTTCTGGAGGAGGAGAAGAGGGAGAGCACATGAAAGGAAGAAGAGAAGAAAGCAAAAGAAAAAAAAAAATGGGGGGGGGGACATACTGTCCGTATTGTTGAGAATCTGATACGTGACATTCCTCACATATCCTGAACCGCCGCCACCATCCAGCAGTGCACCCTCGCTGCTCTCGATGCCTGGCCACACCTTGATGCGTGCGCCATCGCTTGCATTGCTCATGGAGATATTGTAGACAGTAATATTCTCGGCGATGTCGTACTCGTCCACGTATTGGCCGAGAGAACCGACGGAGATTCCGTGCGAGCCGTTGCAAACAAGGTTCTGGGTGGCAATTAGCAAAAGGGTGAGGAGGAGGAGGGTGTTTATCTTCCTGTGTGTGTGCTTGCCTGGACTACAATGTTTGTGCTGTTGGGCTTGAACGACACGCAGTCATCGCCATTGTTGATATTCGAATCTTGTACCACGACCGAGTCGGACCTGTAGATGTCCCACCCGTCTGTGTTAGGCGTCTCGCCCCCTGTGCTCCAGACCGCAGAGAGGTCCAGGTTGCTAATGGTCACATCACTGCTGTTGGCGATGAGGTTGAACCACTGCCGGGTAAGTCAAGCCAAGCCAGACATCATCTCATCCGGTCAGTCACTCTATCATTCACTAGTATTGAGAAAGGGGGAAGGAAGGGGAGGGTTCTAAAACTCACATTCGGCGGGTTGACATAATTCAAGCCCGAGATAGTTGCACCCTCTAAGCCGTCTGCCACGAACAAGATGGGGCGGAGTAAAGTGTCATTTGTCAAGGACTCGTTCCACCACAGCTCGCCCTGCCCGTCCAGCACGCCGACCCCGCCACCATAGATGTTCACGTCGGAGCCTCCAATCTTCCAGAAGGCAGACGAGTTCTGGTACGTGATCTCGAACGCGCCGCCGCCCGTCCAGTAGGCGATGTCGTCTGAGAAGGTGAGCGTGCCGGAGATGGCCACGTCCACGGCGTTGAGGAAGGTCAGGTCCAGGCGGCTGGCGATGGTGTACTGGGCGTCGAGGACTATGGTGCCGCCATTGTTGCAGGACTGGAAGGCGGCGAGGATGGAAGGAGAGGCGTCGGAGTTGTTGGTGGAGGGGGATACGTAGCATGTCTTGTTTGCATCCCTGGGTGGGAAGATGTGGGAGGAGTAGGAGGAGGAGCCTGGGTTATAAGGGGATGCTTGGATAAGTGGTCTGGCGAGGGGAACCTGTCCGGTGTAGGGGCTCTTGGGTAGTGAAGAGAGGTAGGAGGAGGAGGAGGAGGAGGCGGCGGCGGCGGTAGCAACAGCCACCAGGGCGACGAGGATATTCACATTGTACATGATGTCTCATTCTTCAACGGAATACAAGTCACATGCCTGTTGTGAATCAAATGAAGACAATCTAAATTCTATTTCATGTTCTGGCTATGGCATTTATAGTATACTTTGGAAGTATCTGTCTGCCACCCTCGCACTTTCGTAGCATTCAAGGTTAGGTGGCGCATCCAACAGAGCACTGAATACTGTACAGAAATCCATTCGAAATGAAATACGTGCCGCAATCCCGATGGGCCATTTCGGGAAGTTTTTCCGTCAGTTAGAGAAGGGCTTCTGTGCAGGCTAGCAAGCTCAAAATGGAGATTGTCATGACGGTCCGTGAGTCTTTCCATATGTATGCGCACTCGACCCCGCTCTGACTGGGGACGTCTTGCCCTGTTGGAGAAATCATATCAAGGTAAGAACGACCCCCCTCAGGGAAGGTGTGCATGGTGGCATGGTATGGTTTCCAGGACGGGATTTCTCCAAGCAAGGATTAACGCCGGGTAAGAGAAGGCCATGGTGACCCTGCTTGGAGAAGGAGCCAGCGATGGTGTTGACCCCTGGAACATTCCTCGTGGCGGTTGGTCTGTGAATGTTAACCATCTACCGACCCTCCTTCTCTTCTAATTGTGCCATCCCGCGTCCGTGAATCACTTCTGTATTCCCTCGAAAGGCGTCAGTCGCAGCAATACCAATGTCCAAGAGAGCGCAAATGACAAGGCAAGGAAGGCATCCTTCAACACCGGCAACCTGGGCAACGCCATACTCTTCAGACCTGATCATGGCTGAGGCGTCATGTATGGCCTAGGCCTAGATGCTTCGAAATTTACCTGCATATGACCTCTGGATGGCCGTATTGAGGGCAGACCAAGTCAAGTATCGGGGTGGTTCCATGCTTCCGCTCTATCAAGAGGATAAGGTGGAGGACCCGGTCAAACATGGAGAGTCCATGCCGCATTCATAATTAAGACATGCTCATTGAGAAAGATTATACCTAGGACATTGTCCTTCTGGCGTCCTGGTCCTCATTACTCCCGTGGAGCCCAGTACTATCCGCACTCCCAGCGAGCACCCCCTTCCTTCCCTCCTCCATCATCATCGCCGCATCGTGAGGGTCTTCTTCCTCCGGCATCTCTCGCTGCTGCTGCTGCCGAAAACCGTCCTCGACATCCTGCTCCCACTCTGTCGCATAGCTCAAGCTCCCAACCCCAGCCCAAAACGCCTTATCCGCCGATCGTGGGCCCCAAGCCCAACCCGCACCACGAGACACAGGCAGATGATACCAGCGAAAAGCAAAGAAGGCACAGACAGTGCCGATGAAGAAGCCAAAGAGGATGTCAAAACCGTGGTGGCGGAAGTTAAACCAGCGGGACGAGGCGATGAACACAGCCGTGAAGAAAGGCACCACGGCTAAGACGAGGAGGTATAGTGGTGGTGCGGCGGCCTGGCGACGTGCGGCGGTGAGGTGGGCATTGTGGGCGGAGAAGAGGTGCTGGGCGTTTGGGTTGTGGGGGGCACCTAGACGCTGCTGGTCTTCCTGCCGGGAAGAAAGGCCGTCTCGCGAGGGGAAGGCTTTGAAGGAGGTTGCTGAGGTGTCTCCTGGTGCCCTGTTTGCTGAAGGTTAGCCGGCGTGCTTACGTTTCTTCAATTTCATCTTCTTCTCTCAAAGGCCACACGAGAGTTTGGGGATAAGTTTCCACTCGGAGATGTATGGATGGGCTTACAGGAACGGGAACGTGATGGCAAACTTGCTCGCGATGAAGAGCGACAGGTAGATCAGCCCTGCTGCCGACGAGCTCGAGTGGCCCGACGGGTAACTCCTAAACCCGTCCTCCAGTATACTCTGCGCGTCATCGTGGTTGGCCATACCCCGGCAGATATCGGCCGACACCAGCTGCTGAAATCCCGTGTCGACATTCACGCCGCCGATGACATACTGCGCAAAACTGTCGACGTCTGGGTTGCACCGGGCGAGTAGGTCCGGCCTCGGCTTGCCGCACATATTCTTCATGCCGTTCGTGATGAACCAGGTGCCGGCGAGGGACAGTGCGAGGCCCAGCCAGCCGACGTGGAGTTCCCATAGCTTGCGCCTCCAGATGAGACCCTTAGGGGTGCTGGACGGGACGGTATGACCTGGAACGAAGAGCAGGCTGATGATGGGGATGACGACGATGGGGACGCCTGTGCAAAGGGTGATGAGGAGCCAGGACGGTACTGTCTCGTGCTCCGTAAATGGAAAGCTGTGGTGACGGTCAACATTTGGGTCAGCACTTTTTTCTGGGGAGGCGGGGAGGGGTGGAACATAATGATCCGGTGAGTAAGATGAAGGGTGGTTCTACTCACGAGATGTTGGGATCCTCAAGGCTGAAGGGTCTCCTGTTTGGTTCGTGGTTGTTCATGTAAGCCGCAATGCCAAACACTACGACGATGACAATCCAGTCGAAGACATATGAGGAGATGACTACGGCACCACCGGGCCTCTTTGAGCCCATGCGCGAGCGCAGGCTCTGTAGTGGTGGTATGCGCGGCATCTGAAGAGAATGAGGAGGGCGAGCCTCTTGATGGTGATGATAATCTGCTGCGCCCGAGTACAAAGTATCACCACCGTCGTCGCCCGAGTTGTCGTCACTGAGCCGGCTGTACACTCTTCGTCCAGATATTGAGTTGAGTGGAAAAGAGCCGCCAGATGAAGGAGCGTCCGTCATGTTCAAGTGAGTGAAGATGAAGTAACAATAAACGGCTTCACCGGATGCAGTACCAGTCAGTCCAGCTGCGTACTAAGTACCAAGGAGCGGGCCGTGGTGTGTGAACGGTCTCTCAGACTACTTAATTAGCACTTCAACCGGGCCAACATGACCCGTTCTCTTGGTGGATTGACTTGCGCCCGCTCGGCTGTGTGGCTCGAAACTCTAATCTCCTGCTGGTGATGATGCGTGCCGAGCACTTTAGCTTCTTGGTGAATCCCAATTGTGCAAGATTCTTGGCGTTTCTTGTGTGGTTTTCTTTGGTTGTGGCTTGTGATATAATCCGAGAAACACTGTCGGATAGGCCCGATGTTGATCACTCGTTCTATTACACACTTGGCACCGTGTCTCTCGTCAACTTCGTCTGTTGGTTTTCCCAAACCTGGCGACGCAAGTGGGTGTTTTTGGTCTCGGTATTATATCGTCAATAGGA
The DNA here is from genome assembly GCA_006503525.1 of Cryphonectria nitschkei. NCBI lineage: Eukaryota > Fungi > Ascomycota > Sordariomycetes > Diaporthales > Cryphonectriaceae > Cryphonectria > Cryphonectria nitschkei. Next base: position 67,544 of record LAZJ01000015.1, on the reverse strand, counting down.
AGGGGGAAAGAAGTAGAAAACGCCCCCGATTCCAAAAGAGAGAAAGCAAGAGGGAAAGAAAGAGAGAAAGAGAGAGAAAGGAGTGCTGCAAGCTGAAAAGGGTCTTGTGCCGCGTGACCCGGAGAGCTTGTGCTTATATTACATATCGCCAACCCTACTTCTCAGCCCAGCCCCGCTAGAAGGGGGAAGAAAATCCTCATCAAATACGGAACACACAGCCACGCGCGGCGCTCGAGCTGAAGACGAGGCATCCCTCCCATCCGTCCCTCTGTCTGACTCTCTCTCATACACACGCACATGCACACCCTTATTCGGCATGCTTTCCAGGAGGGAGGGAGGTCAGCCAGCCCCAGAAGAAATGTGACGAACAGGGCTTGGACGCGTTGGTGCGCAAGGCTTGGCCCCCAAAAGGAGCCCAGAGGGGGAAATTTGCTATGAGGTAAGACAAGACCCGTGGGCGGTCTGGGATGGAGGGGCCACCACCAACACCATATCTCTCGCTGGGTTGCGGTTTGAAAGATTTATTTGACAGCCCACGTCTGGGGTTTGGGGGGAAACAGATCATCGTCTTCTCACCGCCGAAGGTGCCGTGTCAAGAGAAAAAGAAAAAGGGTGCTGGGATCACCATTATGCTTTTTCATTTCATTTCTTAATCACTCATTCTTGTGTAGAGAGAGAGAGAGACGTAAGGTCGGAGGTGGTTGCGGAGAGAGCTGCAAGGGCTTTTATTCTGCATGCTCCCCTTTTCTTCTTTTCTCCTTCCTCCCCTCCTCTCGGGATGCATTCCGTTTGGAGCTCCTTTTCTGCAAGATGCCCGCTCCTCAACCGACCCTTGGGATCGGAAACGGGAAGCCTTTGGGTGGTCTTGCTCCACTCCCCCATCTTTCCAGCTATGTGGGCCCAATCACAAGCCGAGAGAAAGGGAAAGGAAGAGAGGGCAAAAAGGAGGGGAGGGGGGCATGGCGAGTAAGCTTAACAAGGTGGGTTGGAATCTTTGCGTCTCTCTATAAATAGAGACACACACACAGAGAGAGAGAGAGAAAGAGCATGCATAGCGGGGAGACCAGACCGTTACATATGTCCAAAGATACCCACCACCGGGTCTGAGGAATCGAACATGGCCCTTTGGGGCCAATTCTTGTGACGTTTCTTGTGATGTTTCCCTTTAGACGATGAAAGGCGGCCAAAAGAGGTGACCATGCGTTCGGTCCGAAAGCCCCACGAGTTTGGGCTTCTTCTACCAGAATCTCACTCCAGGCTTTGGAGTTGGACATATGGACGGAAGGAAGGGAAGAAGGAGAGGAAAAGAATAAAGGAAGAAGAAGAAGAAAAGGCTGTCATTGCAGAGCATACAAGCCCAGGATCGCCCAAGTGGAGGTTCTGCGTTTTGGCTGGATTGAATATTCCATTATACAAAATAGTAGTCTAGTACAGATTTGGGCTTCATATGTATAGACCACCAGGTTTCTATGATGCCTTTCTGTCTTTTCTCCTGCCCATGTTGCGCACACGTGGTGTAACAACATGCCTGTTGATATTGTTGGTCCTGCGTGTCTTGTAACCTGATTTGGCCTGGATGATCAATGTCAGCTGCTGTTCTCCCACCAAGGACTCTAAAGAAGGAGATGAACTGAGCACGTACTGGTTTGCCCCACGGGCTCACGGGGATTCTGTTACCCTTGGATTTTCCACGACCACCACCGTGCGGGTGATCAACTGCGATCCCCAGCAATATCAGTACCAACAAGAGGGAGAGAGAGAGAGCAGAGTGGGAGAGAAGGAGGACAACAACATACCAGAGTTCATGGCCAATCCTCTCACAGTGGGCCTGATACCCAACCACCGATTTCTTCCTGCCTTGCCCAGTGACGTGTAAGAGTAGTGAACATTGCTCGCAATACCAATAGTGGCCACAGCGTCCTTGTCCACCTTGCGGATCTCGCCGCTCTGCAGCCGCACCATGACAAACTTGCCCGTCACCATCTTGGTGCCGTCGTCTCGCGTCTCCTCCTCCTTGGACTCGATCACGCCGTACGTGCCCGCGCTCCGGCAGAACTTGGCCGGGCCGTCCTTGCGGGAGGCGATGCAGTAGATCATGGTGCCGACGGGGATCAGGTGCATGGGCAGGCAGTTCCCCCTGTGCGCCGTCCGCGCGGCCAGGATACCAGGGTCGATGACGCCGCCCATGTCCTCCAGCAGATCCTTGGGCAGACCCGCCCGGTAGGAATGCACCACGTCGCCCGCCCGCATGCCGTCCGCGGCGATGATGTAGCTCTTGCGGCCCGTGGCCCGGTTGGTCAGGAGGGCGATGTGCGCCGTGCGGTTCGGGTCGTACTCGATGCGGTCCACGAGGTGCGCCCCGGGGTCGTTGCGGTCAAAGTCCACCGTCCGGATGCGCCGCTTTGCGCCGCCACCCCGGTGCCGCACCGTGATGCGCCCGCTGTTGTTGCGCCCGCCGCGCGCCTGGCCCTTCTTGGGGAATGTGAGCGGTCGGTAGGGACGGCCCCGCCAGAGGTGGTCGTTGATGGGTCTCTTCAGGTGACGGACACCGGGCGTGCGTGGCTTGTAGGTGCGGAGCGTCACGCTCACATCCTCCTCTGCCGCCTTCTTGGAGGCGGCCGCCGTGGTGGTCTGAGCAAACGGCGAGGGCTGGTTCAGCTTGAGCTTCTTCTTCGCGGCGGTGGCGTAACCTGCCGAGGCGGGGAGGAGAGAGCCAGGACAGGAGGTAGGCGTGGCGAGGAGGGACCGAATGGCCGTCGCCAGCGGCCGTATCCGGGGCTGTAGCATCTTGTGGGCGGCTGGAGATCGAGAGAGAGGTTTATGAGAAGCTCGGAGGGGGGAACGTATTTTTGGAGCTTCCTGGAGGTGTCGTGGAGGGGAAGGAAGGTCGGTCAATTGCCGGTCAGAGCCATGAATTGGCTCCTGTGGGGACCTTCAACTGCGGTAGGAGGGGGAAAAGGCAATCTCCGCCAACAAGAGGAGCGGGCGTTGACACGGGACCAGTCTCGATGATGTTGGTGACTAGGGCTGGTGAGCTTGGGAAAATTCGAGTGATCGACGGCAAGGCTACGAATGGTCTGTGCTGTACTTGCATAATCTATGGAGGGTTAGGGTTGATTGATGGTGACCGGCTGTCTGGCATGTAAATAAACCCACCAAAAAGCCTCAAACAGTAGCTGAATTATTGTTTTTATGGTGTGTTAGATGGATAAGTACAGCTCCTGCTTCAATTTATATTTCAATCTGCTGCAGGAAGTATGCGATTCAAGAGCCAATGGCATAAAGTGGCCTTGGAAGGACATCTATCTGGCCTCAGAAGAGACCGGGACCACCGATGAAAACCTTGGAATGAATCCAGGAGTGTGAGAGCCAGTGAAGGAGCAAAATCATCTCATGTATGATAATGAAATTTACAATGACACGATCCAGCCTGACAGCCATAGTAGCATCTCTACAGGCCTCAGAGGTTGCCATCCCTAAGTCGGTACATTGGCAGTGTTTGAAATCAGCACAGGTCGCAATAGCCAGGAGACAGGCGGCAGGGCCAGGCTTGCTTGACAAGGGTACGCGCTACAAGGTGGGCTCTTCGTAGCACGGTAGAAGCTGAGGAAGCTAAACCACATGGGGTCACGGTTGCTGTGTGGTTGCCATGGCGAGCTTGTCCAAACAACGCGTCAAGGGGAGTTTGACCCCACAGCTGGCGCTCTGAGCATCCAACTGATGTCAGGGTTGGTTAACCCGACACAGGAGGGTTCATGTCATCCATCCTGTGTCCTACTCTGTCTCTCGGTCTTGACTCTTCCTCCTGCATCGTTTCGACCTTCACTCTCCTGTCTGTCACTGTCAGTCTTATCTCTCCTCTCTGGTCGACACGCCTGTTTGCCAGACATCCATCCATATTATTTTTTTGGAGAAAGCCGTGGTTCAGCTTCAAATATTTATGCGAGGTATGTACTGTGCTCTCTCAAGCATTCCTCGCATTCTCCCTCCGACCGCTCTTGACCTTTTCCTTCCCACACCAAGCCTAGCCAGACGCGTCAAGGACTTTTACTGCGAGACTGGGAGGCAGACTTCTTTCTCTGTGTCTCCAAGGCCTGTCTACAGTTTGTCTGGCAGCATTCTTTCACTCTCTCCCACCATCCCTTCTGCACTCATCCATAGCAACAGCCGGGCAACCTCGACAGAACAAGTGTGCTTGCTTTGTCTCTGCTTTTGGGTTGCTGTGGTGTGGTGGTGTGTCTCCAGTGCATGGGTGTCCCTCGTCCCTCTCAACACGCTCTTTCTTCTTCCCAAACCCGGAAAGCTCCACACTTCAACAGCTGCCCATACCAACCAAATACCTGACTGCAAGTGACTGGGTGGTGGATCCTCAGAACAAGCGCCTGAGGAAGCACATAAACACTGCAGGCCTGGAACTGTTACCACTGTACCGTACACCTCACCTCTTCTCCCTCTCCACCCTCGAGACCCCATCCAATCCATCACAACACACCAGCCACTCTCCTCCATTCTCTCTCTCGACTTTGATCTACCTTTAGGAGAGCAGGTCATTACCCATTGGCAACAACAATTTGAACACACACAAAGGCAATATCATCAGCCAGCAGGACACGCAGGAGACACAATTCCTGGCTGGCCACCAATATCCATCCAATCACACCTCCAGACGCGTCTCAATCTCACCGATGCTCCTCTTCTGAGCCTTCACCTGCCCACCGCCCATACTATAGGGGGGGCCCAGCATCCAACAGACACACATCCAGTCCTGACATCAAACAGAGCATCCAGTCCTTTTTATTGACTGTATATTCACGTGTCTAGACATACTTCACATCTCTTTATCACGTTGTTGCCAAGTTATTCCATTGTAAGTTTTGGAACAATGACCCTAAGCTTGACCCTGACCCTCTCTGCCTCCACTGCCTTCATCCACCCAACCCTCTGCAACAGCTCAATTTTTCACCACCCCGACGCGCTGCCTGCAGCCACGTCCACGTCCACGTCTGTCCATGACCTGCAGCTCCACCTCCACCTCCATCTCAACCTGAACCTGCAATTTATCCTGCAGTTCCAGCTGGTCTTGCCCACAACCCAACACCTGTCAGACTCATCATCCACTTCTGCTAATCTAGCAACAAAACAATCAATCCCACCCATAACTGACTTTGTTTACTACAGCATCCCCATTCAGCATTTGGGTAAATGAAGTCTGACAGAACAATCAGCAATATGCCTCCTGTAAGATCCCCCCTCCCCTTTCCTGACTGACACCCTCCAAACAATCAATTCTTGTGGTTTTGTGCAGTGGAGTGGTCACTATACAAGAAAGCTTTGTCAATAGCTGCAAGACGCTTGAGGCCATCAACAAGTGCCCAATGCTGCCCCAAGTCAGACCTCTAATCTCTATTCAAATAGGGACGTGCTACCACCCGCGCTACGCGCGTCGCAGCCAACGAGAACGATGAGAACAGCGGCATCGGCTCCCAACGTCTGACGCGTGCTAAGGCAGCCGCGCTGCACGTCGACGAGCTGTCCCAACCCAACAAGCCCCTCGCGGCCAAGAAGGCTGGTCTCAACGCCAACGTCGGCGGTGCTACCCGCAAGCGTGCTGCCCTAGGCGATGTCTCCAACGTCACAAAGATCGAGGTCATTGAGGGGAAGAAGGTCGGTGCCGGCACCAAGTCCACTACCGTGTCCAAGACTACTGCGAACCGTGTCACCAAGAGCTCGACCGTTGGTACCACTCGTGCTGCCCGCGGCGGCCCCCTCACATCCAAGGAAACCAATGTCACCAAGAAGACCAAGGCCTCTGGCCCTGGCGAGATCGGCTCCAAGCGCAAAGCCACCGCTGCCCCTCTCGCCAAGAAAGGCACCCCTGAGGGCGCTGAGCCTGTCCGCAAGAAGCCACACACTGCAGAGAAGGAGAACGTCAGGGTCCAGAAGGAGCAGAAGGCTGTCGAGGTTGAGCCCGAGCCCAAGGCCGAGCCCGCCCAGGACAAGCAGACCGAGTACCTGGCCACCAACGACTTCGTGTATCCCGAGGGTGTGAACGATCTCGACTCGGAGGACCGCGATGATCCCCTCATGGTTGCCGAGTACGCACACGAGATCTTTGAGTACCTCCTGAACATCGAGCCCTCCTCTTTGCCCAATCCCGACTACATGGAGCACCAAGACGAGCTCGAGTGGAAGACGCGCAGCATCCTCGTTGACTGGCTCATCGAGGTCCATACCCGTTTCCATCTCCTCCCCGAGACCCTGTTTCTCGCAATCAACATCATTGACCGGTTCCTCTCCGAGAAGGTCGTCCAGCTCGACCGGGTTCAGCTCGTCGGCATTACTGCCATGTTCATTGCCTCCAAATACGAGGAGGTCCTCTCCCCCCACGTCGGCAACTTCAAGCACGTCGCAGACAATGGCTTCTCCGAGTCTGAGATCCTCGCTGCCGAGCGATTTGTCTTGCAGACCCTGGAGTATGACCTCAGCTACCCCAACCCCATGAACTTCCTCCGCCGCATCTCCAAGGCCGACAACTATGACATCCAGACCCGTACCGTCGCCAAGTACCTGCTGGAGATCAGCATTGTCGATCGCCGCTTCATGCCCTACCGTCCCTCCCACGTTGCTGCCGCTGCTATGTACTTGGCACGCCTGATCCTAGACCGTGGTGATTGGGTAAGTTGAACGATTATGGATTGCCGGTAGACGTGCTGCTTCTTGGAGTTAACTGACAGACTGCGCTCCAGGACGAGACGCTGTCATTCTATGCCGGCTACACCGAGACCGAGATCGAGCCCGTCATCCACCTCATGGTCGACTATCTGGCGCGGCCCGTCGCTCACGAAGCCTTCTTCAAGAAGTATGCCAGCAAGAAGTTCCTCAAGGCGTCCATCCTGACGCGCCAGTGGGCTAAGAAGAACGCTGCCGTTTTTGGCATCCACAACCTGGACCGACCCCTCGACGAGTGAAGTACACCACCCATACACACAACACTCGGTCATCAAAACATATCTTCTCCCTGTTCATGACATAGACATACGGGTTCTATCGATACCCGTTTGTCACGGGCGTTGCGTTGCAGCATCTTTCTCGGCATTCCGGCAATGAACAGATACCCAAGGTTACGATCTCTCATGAATTCCATAGACCAAGAACGAAGCTCCAGTGTCAACATCACTCGTATGCGCGGCTCTGCATACCATTCTTACTGGATTACAAGGCCTTGTGGATAATAAAGTTCTCGGATTTCGCTCTTCGTGTGTTTTTGCGGTGGCGTTTGGTGTTGAACGGGCTGGCAGTTGGAGGTGTTGGTGGCACTCAGTTCCTCGCATGTTTTGATGAATTACCTTTTTTCTCCCTCTTTCCCGTTGTTGTATGTATGATCCGTGTTTTTGTGGAGTTCGTCACATCGCTATCGCTGTTGAGCGGACAGCGCATGCCGCTCACATTGCTCATCCCCTGGCTTGTCTCAATGATTTTCACATCGACGGTTGGATGGTCCGGATGGCATGGCAGCATTTGTCAGGGGTCACGGTTCTTTTCGATACGGACGGTGGTCTCAACGAAATTGGGACAGGCTGCATTGCACTTTTGTACATACTATTGTTATTCTGTTGGGTGGGTGATGCCAAGGGACTCATCATACCAGCCTTTGTTCTCGTTAGAGAAGGAATCGAAAAGGGACCATTTTCATTATTTTTACTACTGCCATCTGTGTTGTCTCTGGCCCTCCGTCATCTGCCTCCCGAGGAGGAATAAAGGATGCAACACACATGAGCTGCTTTGTGGACCGTACTGCCTTAATGACTTGGTGTGTTGATATCCAGTCCATTGTGCACAGGGTCTTTATACACAGCCTAGCGGCCTTCACTGTGCTGTCTCATCACCAAGGTCGTCGCCATTCATTTCGCCTCCAGCTACAACTTCTCCATCCATATAAGGGCCTTCGTCCTCAGGCTCCTGCACTGATGCCGCGCCGGCGCTGACTTGCCCTGTTGCCGTCTTGCAATCCTCCTCATCGTCATCGACGTCACCAGCAGCAGCAGCTATGCACCTCGCCTCGCCGCCTCCGCCTCCACGCCGGTTCTCCAGAAACCAGGTGATCAGACTCGTGGCTCTCGGCCGCGAAGCCCATCTCGTGCCCTGCTCCCGGAGATCCTCCTGCTTCTGCCTGTCCTACTCCGTGCGAGCCCGTCCTACTTGGTTTCGTTCGTGGACCGTTGTGAGGAGGGCGGTCATGGTGGTTGGAGGTCTGTTGCGAGGGGTGCTATAGCAACCGCTAGTAAGCCAGTAGGCTTTGCGGGCTATCTTGGAGAGGGAGACCGTTGGGTCGGCTGGGTCATTGTTGTAGTGGTTTGGCATTTGTGAGAGGATTGTTGATAGTGACCTGCTGCGTTGGGTGGACCTTTGGGGTTGAGACTCGGGGGGACAGTGAGCTGGTCTGTTAATCATGAATACAACGGTTGTTGGTGGCAGCGTGTTAGAGAGCGAGATTCGAAGATCGTCTTGTTCCTTGGACGCTTCCGAGTTTTTAAGAGGAGCTGGTCCCGCCGTCATGATATCATCCCCATTCACAAGTTTGCAGGCACTCAATGTGGTGTCATCTTCCAGCCTCCCGTTCTCTTCGTCGCTCTACATGTCACGCTCACTCGACTCTTCTAGTCGCTTGACCAGCCCTGCAGACTCATTTTCGGGGCACGCACGAAAGGTTAGAAAGACCTGACTGGATCTCTGAAGGGCTTGAGAAGAAAAAAAGGTTCCGGGGCTTGTGAGTCTGTTCAACACACTTCAAACTCCGCCCCGCGAGCCCGCAATACCTCGAGAACGTGGCATATGTTTTGATGGTTTAGGTGCTTGCGGTTGCCCCCAGGTCTTGGGACTTTTGTCTCCGTGACTACAATGTTGGGTGCAGGATGGATGAATTCATTGTCTGCGCTTCTAGGGGCTCAACTACAGTATAAGCCGGCGGCTGGGGGCAGTGAGTCAGTGGTGGTGAGCGATTCACGCACGCAGTTATCAGAGTTCGGTCTCAGGCTTTCGTTCTTCCTTTCGTTTCCCTTCCTTCTTCTGCTTCTTCTTTCTTCTTGCTTTTTTTGCCATTTGCATCTTGCTAATTGAGCAATGGCGCTGATGGTCGTTGTACAGACACGTCATGGCTGAAAATGATGATGGCCGGGGCAACTCAGAGGGACAGAAGTCCTGCGGGAGCCAGTATGCGTAGAGCAATAAGAGAAGGGGGGAGTTGGGTACGAAAGCTCAAGTCTGTAATACATGTTTTGCTGTCCTCGAGATGGGGTTGTCTTCTGAATGGTGAAGACGGCTGTCCGACCTGCAACTGTATCGAACGGACTCGAGCTACTGGGAAAGAAACGGGTTGATAGACTTGGGGAGAGGACCAGGACCGACCGGATCGACGCAGTATTCGAGAAACGAGGCTTGGGGATGTTTGGGAGGTCGAGGCTTGGGCTGCTGCAGTGTCATCTGTACAAGCTCCATTAGTAATTGACCTAAGTAAGGAAATACTGATATACCTTTGCCGGCTCTGGTTAAAAAAAAAATACACTGCTGATAACTTTGCCCCAGCAGAGTCTCGCCATCATCATGGCACCCCAAGTCACAGCGTGGGAAGACCTAACCTTCTTCCACGAGGATGTCGACGACGAAACCGGCGAATTCCAACACACCACCTTCGCAGTGGTCGACGAAGATGACACCGCTTACTTCGGCAAGTCGAATCATCCTAAAGGCAACATCAACTTTGAGCAACTCACATCTGCTCTCGCCCCCATCCCCGACGGTGATATCTATCCAGAATGGATGCCTTCTGACGTGGAACTCATCCGGGCTCAGGACGCCCTCCCACCCAACATATAATAAATCAAACGTTCATGCAGGCCCTTAACTCGGACAATCCTGATCGACTTCGGGTCCGCGCAAGAGATAGGTGCTAAATTGGGGAGTAGCCGCGGGACGAAGGGATGGATCGACGAAGATATGAAGGAGTACCACACGTCAGACAAACGCCATGATGTCTCCGCTTTAGAGAAGATTCGCATACGGTTGAACGCCCCCGTATTTGACGATTAGTGAAGCTTGAAAAAGGAAAGAGTATGGCAGCCTCGCCACTCCAGGACCAACGCCAAGACTTTATCATGCCTGCCTTTTAGCTGAGTACAATAGTACACTCGCGAAACCCCAACGCTCCGTGCCAGGAAGACTGCTACGAAGTATCGTGTGTCCTGATGTAGCTATGACTTTGAGTGACTGTCGTGAATTGTCTTCAGAGACGTAGTCGCCCATAGTTCTCATGAGACAGAATCATAGTACAGCGGAGCCAATATGCGTAGAGTAACAAGAAAGGTGAGATTGGTACGAAAGCTCAAGTCTGTAATGCCAATATATACTCACAAAACGCTTTTTTGAGCACATACGACCATAGGTAGTGGAGAACTTGGGATCCCGTCTGCTCTCCCCTAAATAAGCCACTAACCGCCGGATTAGTAGTTAAGTGGGTGACCATTAGCGAATACCCGGTGTTGTATGTTTTTGCAATTTTCTACATTTACTTTTTTCTTCTTTGATTCCCTAAAGCAAATTTAGAAAAAGGGTACCTCATGGACTCATATCACAGTTCATCCTCTTTGTATTCAACCCAAGATTTTATCATCAAAAAAAAAAAAGGGGGGAGGGGGGGGGAGAAACAGATGAATGGTGACGCTTTCGCTGCCGTCCGCCCAATATGTGGACTATTGGAGGAACACCCCCCCCCCCAGACCAGTAGTTGCATATTGAGAAGAAAGAAGGAAAAAAAGACAAAGACATCCACACGGCTTGCCAATTTCTTACTCTATACCAACAACACCCTCTCAAACAATGACGAAATTCCTCGCATGGTGCTATCTCTCTATCAGTGAAGGAATAAAAGAAGGAAAAGAGAGTGGAGAAGGAGACTTGGGTGGGGGCTGATGTAATCGCCTTCTATGAACCTTTTCAATCTGAAACGCTCTTTTTTCCGGCACGAAGGAATCTTGGGAAAGGGAGGGTGGTGGGTATGTGTTGTGAGAAGACCTGGGGGGGAAGGGTTCCTCGTCTTACGATGAGGACGTTTCCTTTCTTCTTCTTCTTTCTTTTTCTCTCTCTTTTCTTTCTCATCTCGGAGAAAATATCTTTTCGAGAAAATCCAGGGTGAAGGCTGTGTGGGGAGGATTTCAGTTGGGTAAAGTATGTATGTAGCTTCGGTTTCGAGTTTCGGCCTCGTGGCGTGAGTGTCACGCCTCTTTCTCTCTCTTGGTGGTATTGAGGGTGACTGCTCCACCTATTTGTCTGGGCTATCGAGATCTGGTTTGGTAGCGGGACTGACGATGAAGTCAAGTCACTCGCATATCACGTCACGTATGGATTGCACACATCGATACGTTTGTAAGACATCGTTGTCGCGATGACGCAGCTGAAGCGCCGCAATGCTGATTTATTTGCATTTGTCTCTTTGCTTGTTTGTGCGTCTTTGGGGGTGGGACCCCTTCTCTCCCACTCCCCTCATTGCTCATACGCTTCTTCTCATGTGTAATAGAATCCTCCCCCTTCCCTTTCGTCAAGGTCTGTCGAAGCAGCCTGCCCGTCGTAAATGATTGAAAAGAATAGAACGCCCTCTTGCGCCAGTGATCAACTTAACTCCATGTCCTCCTCCTTCTCTCTCACTCACAAACAGAACGAGTTCAAGAATAAATCCCCCCCAATCTCCTTTCCCCTGTAGGTATAAAAAGGATGGGGGGGTGGGAATCCTCCCGCCCATCACATATCAGAACACTTGGAGGCCAAAGCCCGCAAAGGGGGTTTGACCATTGGCGATCTCTGAAGAATTACTTCATGTGAACCGGCGCCATCGCGAATGAGAACGGCATCAAAGCCTCTCGAAGTCCTCCCTTGATATGGTATCGTAATCGGTGTCATGACGCCGATGGAGAAGAGAAGAAGTAGTAGAAGAGCAAAACGAAAGAAAGAAGGGAATGTTGGGTTTGTTTTTGAAAAATAGGCTCGGCTTGTGGTTGGAAACTGGTGGTGGTGAAACGTAGAACCAGAATGAGATGGAAAAAAGAAAACCCAGAACATGCCCCGTCACTCAGGGCAGTCCACGATGGTGCAGAGCCTTCTCTCCCTCCTTGTTTATAAAGAAGAGAAGCGCTCCTCCATGCTGCCATAGAAGACGATAGGCCTGGGCTCGAGGATGTTGAGCTCGGAGGAGAACTGGGCGTGCTCCTCCTGCAGGTCTATGATGGAAGCCTGGCGCAACAGCACGCTGTTGATGGTGGACGCTGCTGATGTCGAGGAGGTGTTGGAGGCGTACGACATCCTGGATCTCTCGGAGGTCTCGCTCGAGGTGGTCGACCTCCGGCGCATGCTGAAGGGAGGGAGCGAGCCCGAGGAGGGGGAGAAGTGGCTGTGGAGCGGTTGAAAGCCGAACATTGTGAGATGATTGGTGGGTGGTGAGTGAGAGCGGTGAAGCGTTCTGTTTGATGGGTACTTCTTGAGAGAGAAGAGTCGTTCTGCTTTCAAGTAGACAGGTGGGAAGGGTTCAAGTTTTCAAGGTCGGGGTTGATGTTGTTGGTCTGATGACCATGAGAGGGATATTAAGAGTTCTTGTTGAGGGATCGTTTTCCTGGTTCTTTCAAAAAAGAGGCTCAGCCCGGTATTTGATGGTCCAGTCCCAAAAGTGCGCGAAAGCGAATGACTGGAATGGAAGCAGACTTTATGGTTGTCTGCGAGTGTGCGTGTAAAGAGTGGATGATCTGGTCCGCGTGCACAGATCACTAGCCAGCAAGAAGGCGGTAAGTGGAGAGAGAGGGAACGGTTGTTGAGTTGTTCAAAGACAGGGGGTTCGGAGATATCCAGACGTCGTCAACGGACAGACACACGCAAGCATGTGTACACGACGGCAGAAGGAAGAGGGAAAGTTGCAGATTAAGAGAGCTGTTGGGGGTTTGTGTACGTGTGCAGTTGACCCAGAAGGAGGCTTGCGGCTTTTAAGTATCATGCTATGGATGAGCCACACTCAACACTTGCATACTCTTTCTCTCTCACTCACACACACACGACTAGTAAATGACATGACACTGCACCCACCCTGCCAACTACTTGAGGAAGGGATGGAGAGGATGATGGTACCATGTCATGGGGGGTGGGTGGACTTGTCAAGCCGGGCCAGGATAAGGGCGACCTGCGACCTGCGACCTGCACCCCCTGTAACTTGCAATGATAGCCAGGGGAATCCCGAGGGTCCTCAGACCGTGAAAAAGCGGAACCCTACCCACGAAGCATTGTGCCACAGTGCCAGCTTGCCCTGGGCTAGACTCGAAGTAGCCCCCCAGCACGACCGGGTCACCCGGCATGCCCTGTAGTATTGTTGCTCGGCGATGCCAGGAATGCACACGCTCAAATGGTTGCAAGCAAGGAGGAGGAGTCTTGTGTCTCTCAACCCCGCTGTTGCGCCGCGATAATTCTTTTTGTGGACACGTATTTCTGCATGCGGATTGCTGGCAAGTCTGTCAACCGAGAGGGAGGGGAGAGGACTGAGACAGACGACTCGGGACTTTGGCTTTCCAGAAACCTCACTCAGAAAGGCACCGATAGGCCCTGCGTCAGACCTCAATTGGGATGAATTTGACAGGCGGCCTGCCTGCGCAGCTGTTTGTGTGTGCGTCTGTGTGTTGCTTTTGGTGCGCAGGTGGCGGTCTGGTCAGGGGTCCTCGCTGACGAACTTGACACACAGTAGACTACAGACTTGTCGAGGCGAGTTGATGCTGAAGCAGTCCACCTCGAGGCTTTCTGCGCCGCATGCTGCAGTGAACCCTCCTATTGTTTCCCCTGCAGTGGCATCCGATCTTTTCTTCCCTTCCCTTCCCTTCCCCATGCCTCGAAGGCTCGAGATGATTTCCCCCCCGTGCTGGATGTGGAAACATGCTCCAGTTGTCCCAGGTCGGAAACAAAGCCGGCCCTGGGTTTGAGAGTTCAGTCTGCTCTGCACAGCTGGAACGCGGCAAGGGGGGTTGGTCTGACAAGCTGCGGCCGGCGCAGGTCTGCCGTGCAGTTGCAGAAAGGTACATAGTAAAAGTATGCCTGGAAGTGGCTTGGCCTTGCAACTCTGATAACTATCCGAAATTGACCTCGATCTGGAATTGTTTGGCCGCATGAAACAGCTTGGAAGGCTCTCGTCTGACCGGGTCCGACAATGGCTGTTGCTGCTGCTCCGGTGGTCTGGCACAGAGATGAGCTCGAGTCTCCAGGCAGTCAACCGCTGCTGCGCCATCTTCGGGGCTGTCTGCGTGACCATCTTTCAAATGTTTGGTTTTCTTCTTTCTTTCCGAAACGGCGAAGGCAACAACGGTGTCATGACGGGTTGTTGCGTGAGATTTTGTTCAATATGGCCGGGTCGAGCAAAAAGGTCGAGCTCATCACGAGCTGGTTGGGGAGACGGTCATGTCATCCATGCCTTGCATGATCGACGACCCAGCCAAACTAGGGCGGGCGCAGAAGGAGAGGGGGGGACTCCGCGGCGGTGTCCCTAGGTCTTGTCTTAGACCCCTAAGCAGGCGAGTCTTGTTTGAGTACAGGGGAAAGCACCTTTTCGTTCCTCCCAAGGTGGTATGGCTGAGTTTAGTCAGGGGACCAGGGGTGCTCCCCTCCACGCCAACAGGGCACCAGGGGAAAGCCACCCGTCTGGGTTGGGCATGTCTCAGAGCCCACAACTACAGCAGGGGATTATGCTGCAGCAGGCATGGCACAGGCCAATGCCCTATTGGCCCGTGTTTCACCTTTCTGCCATCGATTCCCCCAACTTCATCTCCTTCATGTCTGCTGCCCTACAAAGTACATTTTGATAATTCCTCCTCGCTGCACGATGCTGTAAGCGAGCTGTAATAGCGTCCCCCTCCCCTTCCCCCCTCTCCGGCTAATTCTGCATCGAACCCTTCTAGAACATTTCGATACACCAGGTTGGTGAATGGCTTTCTTGGAGCTTGGAGGGTGGTCGGCCATCTCATGCAAAATGGGCAGCTTCTTCTCCTCTGTACCGCAGTGGGCTGTGTTGTGATATTCATGGAACGCACTTCGCATCTCCAGAGACTTGGCAAGCTATCATGAATTTCATGCCCTACTTACTACTACTGCATGAGCAGTGATGATTATCACTCTCATCGCCACTTATCACAACCAGATGTACGGGTCAAAGGGAGTTTGAAACATCAGGGATACCAAGCTGCAATCTATTCAGCCTCCTGCGTATTTCATGCACCGTACCTGCATGCAGACCTTTTGCCCACCCAGCCCCGGCCCCTGTTAAGTGTGCTACGTAATACGAAGTCCGTCGATTCGATACATTGCAGAGTAGTACCAAAAGCTGACGACAACTCCTTCTCCCTGTCATAGATGGGATGCTAGTTTCTCGGATTCCGTCTCTCCCTGGGAACTCATGAACCAACTGAAGTAGTCGATGGAATGGCAGCTAATTATCTGCCCGATGTGCAACAAGAGTCCTGGCGATCACACACAAGACGGGTTTGCCTCCTGGTCTTCCCTTCCAATACCCTTTTCGGGATCTGCTGGTCTGTTCCAAGATCATTCTAGCTCTTGCAAATCTCGCGGGGTCAAAGGGCGGGAACTGGTGAACGTCCCGTCAAAGGATGGCCCGCGATTGGGTGCACATCATGACCATCGAGCCAAGAGACGCACATGGCAACTTTTATTTTTCAGAGTTGAGACGAGAGGATCATGCACTCGGTCGCTTTACAAAGTGCATCTTGCTCCGCCCTAGAAACCATCACAATCACCACTGTGACTGTGTCTGCTCTTCTCGAGACCACTGATCCGCACACCTCCCCAAGGTGTCGGTGGTCCACGGGTGGTGACAGCGGAGATCATCACCAACCGCGCCCCCCCCCCTCCCGCCCGAGTGCCAAAACCCAAGCAGTGCCATGATCCTGGATCCGGAAGAACGCACCTCAGGAGCAGGGGAATAAACAGTACAACACGTACAAGCACCCCAGTGATAGACCTTTTTTCTCCCTTTAGTTAAGAAAAATCCTTGTGGCACTGCCTGCAGGGGGAGAATGGAGTCTTCACCTCGAAATAGAATCACTCGATAGTTTGGTTCTGTCTCGGCATCAAGCACACATCCAGACCAGATCGGCCTTACGCGTTTTGTATGAGCCACTCGTCTTTCCAAACTTTCGTTTAGTGCTCGACGGGTCACTTCCTGTATCGCCGACCAGACAACCCGAACTCGTCTGACAGGCCTGTGAACACACGAGAGAGAGAGAGAGAGAGAGAGAGAGCAAAAAAGGAAAGAGAAAGAAGAAGAAAAATACAAAGGACCCACCGCCCGCATGAAGGCTGCCTCCTTCCACTATGTCTTCGTGATCGACCCACTCTGCCTTGCGCGTAGTCTTCGTGTGAGATAGATTTGCTTGCTTGCACCACAGACTCAGCCTTATGTCCAACCTCTCCCACGGGCGGTTGTCCCTGCCTCTATCTCCACTGCCTTCTCGTCCCAGTCCCAATATAGACATTCTCAAAATAGTAAACTGATCTGCGCCTGCGGGCTGGGTGGGGACGAGAGGAGAATTCCAAGAACGAGGGACCTTAACAAGAGCAGCCCAGTGGAAAGGATAATGCCTTAGTAATTATATTGAGTCTAGTCCACAAATGTATCATGTAGAGAGGCACCCAGTCCATCATGATCGTCGCCGCAGGTGCAAGTGGTTGGGAAGCCTACGGAAAGGCCTCCATGATCTCTGCAGCTGAGGGGTTCGTCATCATAGATTAAAGATATGGGCAGTGCTGCTGTGTCGATATTAAGGTTTCACTCGTAAGGAAATGGTGTCTGTTGGGTTGTCAAGCCTTGCTGGTGATGACTGGAAAGCTATGTGGGATATGTTGCTGTAGGAAGAGCCCACAACTTCTTATCTCAGAGAATGCTCATCATTATCTTTCTTAACTTTCTATCTCTATTCAGGACATTCATAATTATTTACCCGACCCTCTCATAACTTTCCAGTCCAATACATTGCTACCCTCTTTGCGGTGATATAGACAAGGAATCAGGACGTGCTCGCTCGCTCGATTCCAAAGGGGAATCAATCATGTGTAAACGTCAATGATGAACCCAAAAGAACGCCCTTTCTCTAATATCCCACCTGGTGAAACGCCCAGTGTCCCAAGCACCAAAGTGTGATGGATGATGTAATACTTAGCAAAGCCCCTCCCCATTACCAATTCCTTCCCCTCCTCCCCCCTCCCCCCTCCCTTTCCCCGAGTGTCCGTTTGATTGAGTGGTCCATTGCCCTCCTCAAGGAACCTCTTTTGTTTCATGTCCAAAGGCTGATGGATGTGGAGATAAAGTAAGAAAAAAATACTACCATCCTGGCCGTGGCCTTTTCATGGTAGCGCTGCGCCGGATGCTTTCCACCCAGATGGAGTCGTCCAGAATCGAGCTCATCTGGATCGGACTGACCGCACTGTTGCTTCTGCTGTTGCGGTTGCTGTTCCTACCGCTGTTTCGGTAACTGGTCCTCGCTGAGTTCGTGCCCGAGCCTGGCATCTGCAGCTCAAAACTAAATGCTGAATGTGTCGACTGGTGGCCGTCAAAGGCACCAACACCACCACTGCCTCGCTGCTGTGACGAGCCCTCGCCGCCTATCCGCGGCATGCTGAGTGGGTGAGCACCGAAACTGTCAAAGTTGGTCTGCAGCGTCAGGTCATTGCTCATATTGGAGAGATTCTTTTGGTGGCCGCTGCCGGCACTGTCCCGCGTAGGAGAGAGGAAAGCCGAAGCAGAGTGTAGTGGCCCGGTGCCTGGTGTGGATGGTGACAATGATGACGCGTAGGGCGTGGCCGTCTTCTTCTTCTTGTTCTTGGCTCGCTCCTCCTCGTCGTCAACGAGAATATCTGGCAGATCAAGCTGAGGAATCGCCGTCAGACGCGCGGTGCGTTTTAGAGCCATGTAGCGCTTGAATTTCCGTGAGTGATATCTAGAACAAGGTGTGAGCTCCAGCCGATCAAGCAGTCCGTAGTATGAGCCAACTTACAATGTGTCGAAGAAACCGACGACAACACGCCGGCGCACTTCTTCCTCAACGCGCTGCAGACGCGCCCGACGACGTAGGAATTCCTCCAGCCTAGATACGATTCTGTCAGTCATCGTGACCTTGCTTTGGACATCCGAAATTACGAATGAGACTCACCGAAGACTCTTGCTGTCGTTGATAATGTTGTAATGAGCCAGAATCATAAGTACGGTCGTAAAGGAGATGCCCTTGTCTGGGTCCGCCGAGACCATCACCTCCTCATAGAAAACATTGTATTTCCTACGCCTTTCCCGCACCACAGTAACATCAATTTCGTCCAACCTCCGGTTGAGACTGTTGATGTTGATGCCACCATACGCGCTTGCCGCTGCGGTCGAGATGGACAGATGCCGTCCAGGCGGCACATCCTCGCGGACGTCATCCAGGATTTGGCGTACCGAGTTCTCATGCTGATAGATGCGCATCTCAAAGACACCAGACAACTCGCCTAGCAACCGAGGGAATGCCTCCTTGCTAATGTAGCCCGTACCACGAGGATCCACAGATCTCCATGCCTCCTTGAAGCGGCGCATCTCGTCGCGATCAACTGCTGCTGACCCGCTGTGGCGCTGGTACACGTACGAGAAGCTCTCGAAGATGAGCGAGACAAACAAGTTGACGAAGATGTACATGCTGACAATGTTCCACATTATGAACAGCACCCGGGCCCACGCACTACTTCCACAGTCGCTCTCGAAGAACGCCGGGGAGTCGACACAGAGGGGCGGCTCGATGCCTGCATAGTCTTCCATGATCTGATTCCAGCCCTCGCCCACACTCATGCGGAACAGCAGGATGAGCGCATTCGGCACAGTGCGGAAGTTGACATTGTTGTCTTCGTTTCCGCCGAACCGAGTCAGACTAAAGGTCTGTGTCAGGGCAATCGCAAAGACCAGGAAGAAGACCAGCCAGGTCGCCAACAGATTGCCAATGGTCGTGAGACTGGCTGCCGCCGTCTTGAAGAGCTGGTCCAGGGCGTCATTGCGGGGAATCAGGAGGAAGACGATGGCGACGAGGAAGAACTTGTGCAGTTGCGTGTACGTGTCAACCTGCTGCTGTGCGAGGAACAGAATCGTAGTCGCGAACGCGCCGAACACTGCAAGGAGGGAATACATGTCCCATGAACTCTTCCTGAAGCGAGGCCATCCAAGACCCACAATTCGCACGCCCACGTTGGCCATGAAGATGAGCGTGAACAAGAAGAAAAGCGTGTCCCTTGTGTACGTCCACCAACCAGGTTCGCTGGCGTATTCAGAAAGCAGAAGGATCAGGTGCAGGATCAACACAACGGTGATACCCACATACCATTTGCCCCTTTTTTCAATTGCGCGTTTATGACACCATTTCTTCCACTTCTTCTTGCTCTCGTCATACGAGGTTTTCGAAGGGGAGACTTGGCGAAGCAATTTTCGCAATTCGAGCCAAGACCGCTGCTCTGCTGTCAGATAAGCCACGCCAGTCTGCTCTGTGTAATTCCGCATGAAGACAGAAATAAACAGAGTAAGCACGAACACCGTTCCCAAGAGATTGTAAATCACGAAGAAGACGGCATTGCCTGTGGCGGCCCCAAACTGGGGTTGCATTCCGCTGCCCGTAATGGACTGCGCCGAGAAGGAGACGTCAACCCAACCCTCCTGACTCACGATTTGGAAGAGGATGAAGAGAGAGGAGGGGAAGTCGTCGAAGTCGTAGTAGGGATTGGCGGCGACTCGAGGTGACAACACATCCCAGTTGAAAGGAGTACTGTTGTATTCCCCAAAGCAATCGTACAGGAAAGCGCCGGCGTCGCCGTCGTTGCAGATCGAGAATTTTCCGGCAAACAGGTTCAGTCCATAGAGGGCAAATGGGATGATCAAAGACAACGACACAAAGGCGGCGCTAAGTATCTTCCACCATCCGATAACGATGAGAGAATGAAACGTATCCCTGGCACTGTCGCTCACGTTGAGCAATCTTAGAGCTCGGAGCGCCTTGAAAGCACCGACAGCACGTGATACAGCCCCGTCATTCTTGAAAAGAGTGATGACGTTGATCCAGAGAGTGATTAGCACGACAGCATCGATGATGCCCCAGGAGCTGCGGAAGTATGCGTTCGGGGTCCAGAAGAACCCGTCAGCGATGACCTTGATAAGGGCCTCGATACTAAACAGGAGAGCAAAGGCCGCGTCGGTCCACACGAACCAGTTTGACACGCTGAATGTCTTGTTTGCAAAGTACTGCTTTTGATAGAGCGGTGTGGTAATGCAGGCCAGAATCACCATGGCAACAATAGCGGCATAGATGAAGGCCGAGAATGAATACCACAACGTCTTGTTGGGCTCGACGCCGTCGAAACGCTCCGTTCCTCTGCCAGGGCCTACGATCCTCTGACAGAGGCGTCTGATGGGATTTCTGGGCGAGAAGATGAACAGGGCGTTATTATATGTCGGATGGCGCGCCAGATACGCTCGTTGTGCCTTGCGTCGCTCTGCGGTCGCCGAGACAGCCTTTTGGGCCATCTGTCGCGGGTCGAGAGCTTCATTGTGGGACTCGAAACGGATGTTAGAGTAGAAGGGGTTGGGATCCTTGCTAGTGAACGTGGTGACCACCTTTCCCCATATCGACGACATGATTCCGGGTTTGATGCCATTGCCAGCATAGGCACCATTGAGTTCCGGTGGCGACTGACTCTCGCCGGGAGGCGTCTCGTGGTGCGAGTCAGGGCCGTCGTCGAGGAAATCACGAACCACGGCCTCTTTGAGCAACATCTCCATCATAGCAGGGCCATAGTCCAGCGGGTCCTTCTTCTTACGGGTCTTTCCGAGCGAGAAGATAGTAGACAGGGCGAGATTGCTCGAACTGCTGCCAAGCTCCTTTCTCTGCAGAAATGCCCTCACTTGTTCCAATCTCTTCACATCCTCGCCAACATCAAAGTTTTCTTGGATGACAGCAATGAACATGTTGACGAGAATGAAGAAGGCGAGAATGAACCAACCGACCAGGAAAATTGCCCCTATCCAGGATGTCCTGTAGGCTGTTGTGTAGGCCGTGACGCTATACAAGACATTCGTCCAGTTCTCCGTGGACAAGATCTGGTACATGCCGAGGAATGAATTCCAGATTGTGTCGAAGGAAACCTCAACATTGTTGCCGCTAGAGTCGACGAGTGGTATCTGTCCACGGAAGAGTTGCGAGGCGAAGATGGACATCAACAGTGTGATCAAGAACACGAACAGCATCAGGTTCAGGATACCTGTTGAGTCACCCAGCACCAACTTGATCAGCTTTGCTGTCATGGGAACAGCAAGAACGATGCGGTATACTCTGAGTATCTGAAAGACCGTCAACCAAGCATAGACGGCCTCGGTGTTGTGGATGGGAGGCAGCAAGATGATGGACGTGATGACGGCCAGAACGAGATCCACGATATTTCGCCGGTGGCGGTGGAAGCCTCTGAAATCCGCCACAACTCTGATGAAAATCTCGATGTCCAGCAGAATCGTAACGAGGATCTCGACAGCATTGATGATGGCCCGACGTGCCGGAGACATCGAAGCGCTTTGCGTTGCCTGGGCTAAGAGATCGGCTGCGATGCAGAGAATCCAGAAGAGCTTCGTCTTGTTGTATATCCTTTGCAGTGACGACATCCTCCTTGGCATCTTCTCATCGGGGCTTCCAAAGGTCGGATCAGTATGATCATCCACATCGGTAAAAGCGCTTGCTTTGCTCTCTTCTCGGATGACCTGAAACGATGAAGTGATGACCGCAATGAGCAAGTTGACCAACCACAACATCATGATCATGATGCCGGCACCAAAGAAAAGCGCTGCTGGTGTGTAGTCGGAGTTGATGGTGTAGTACATGAGATCAGAAAAGGTGTTGGCGCTCATCACGACAAAGACAAGTTCCAGGGAGTGAAAGATGTCGTCGAAGTGAACAGTGTTGTTGTACGGGTTCTCCCGTTGTAGACAGAGTGTACCTCGAGGACAGATGTAGCCCTTAGCGCTTGGTGTGCCTTGTGTGAAGTCACTCAAATTGTCGTATTGATTGGCAATAACCCAGGGCATCTCGACGCCATTGGACTCGTTCAGATAGCCACCGCAGAATTGCATGTCCTGAATGTATGCTGCGGATGCATTGAACGGGTCGTCGGGATCAAGCCAGACGCACTGTCGACTGAGGCTGGACTTGAAACTCTGCACGCCGATGATGGCGAAGACGAGCCAGAAAAATCCGATCAGGAACGAGACCCGCAGTAGCAGTGGCGCTGCCTTCTTCAAGCTCCGCAGAATAACCTAATTTTTTTGAATCATTAGCAATGCGGATGGCCAGCCCGGGAGCCAACAACTTACAGCGTTCCCCTTCGTGATAGCCAGGAGTCGGAGAATTCTGAGACTACTCAACATCCTGAAGATATAGAGGTGATGTTGCATCTCGATGCCCGTGATGCCGACTGTAAATGATATCCAGAAGGCCACGACGGCTACGAAATCAAGACGGTTGAACCCGTGTCGCAGGAATGCCCTCCGGGCCAACTGGTACCTCTGTTGCTCTTCCATCGTCTCGGGAAGCTGCTGGCCATGAAGCCAGGTCACGGACCGCGCCAAGGTGGAAGGGCCGTAGGTCTCCTGCGGCGGTTTTTTGACCGATTTCTGCCGCTGTGGTTGGAAAACGTCTCGATATTTCCCGGCTACCGCAGCCTTGACACCTCGCGAGCGATCTATTGAGCTGTACTCGGCTGCGTTGAGGATGAAGCCAGACACGATGATCCTGGCAATGACTTCCATGGTATAAATGACAAACAAGACCAGTATGGCCCAGTCGAGTGTGGAGCTGCCCCATACAATTTGTCCCGGATTTGGTGAGTTATACACGCTCGGCGCGGCTTCGACACACAAGAGGATCGTTTGGAGCACGATCAGGACCAGAATCAGTGGCTCCGTCCAAGGCTGAACCAGGATATCGCAAAGTCGCAGTCTGATCGGATTATCAGGGGAAAATATTCCCAAAGACTTTCCTCTCAGCGGATTTGGCATCCGCCCAGGCACTGGGGAGAGGGGGCCAGGGTTCGAAGCAAATATGTATTCCGTCTGTCCCCTCTTCTCCGTCGGGCTCTGAGTATTTTGGTACAGCTGCGACGGATATGAGGTGTCGACGGATTCGGGCATCGGAGGCATGGGCTCACGCGGCGAGTCTGCGCTTGGCGACCGGGACCTCTGTCGTCGTTTTTGGTTCTCGAGGACCTCTGCTTCACCACTGATGTTGACGACACGCTGTGACATGGCCCGCACGATGGAGCCCGCCTTCAGGAATGCGCCAGACGTTGAGGGAGACCGGGACCGACGCCGACCCATTCCCTCAGCATCACCAGCCGTCAGGTTCCTCCCAAAGCTTTTGTGTTTCTGAGACCCGCTGCCCCTCTCCAGGTCGGCCCCAAGCGTCTTCCCATCGCGTTGTTGACTGGAGTTGGTATCGAGATCGCGCACAGTCTGGAAGCTATCTCGAGCGTGGCCGTCATCGCTCACGTTGAGGCCATCGATCGGCTGGGCAGTCGCCGTAAGAGGGACGCGATCAGAGTCTGGCTGAGCCTGCTCTTCGAAATAGGAAGGGGCTTCGTAGGCGCCGACCGGAGTGGTCTCGATGGACAGCCGGCCAGCACTCGGAGGGCCCCAGCCCGGCGGAATGGCGCTCTGGAAGGCATGAGGATCGAGCGGTGATTCCGGCACGAGAAGACCACTCTGTTGCGATTGTTGTTGTTGATCTTGTTGTTGTTGCGGTTGTCGATGGAAGGGATTGTCATTCCAGTACGTGACTATCCCTGGTAAATTCGCCGCCATCTGCGCCGTCGTCGGTGAAAGTTGCTCGAATCCTGTCCCTCCTCCATCTCGATTGTCCGAAACGACAACCTGTGGCTGTCGTCGTTGTTGTTGTTGTTGTGTGCCTCCTGCACCATATGCGCCATGGTGCTCCTGCGACTCGTCTGGCGGGCGCTCGAGACCCTGCATTGGTATTGACTGTGGCGGAACAGCTCGGTTCTGTTGTGATGATGGGGGGCTCGACTGGTCGGCCATCTTCGCTGACCAGACGTAAGACGCCTGTCAACGAGGTAGGCTTCGTGTCAACAATGGAGGACGCTCGAGATGCGCGCTGGGGCGCTCTCGGTGTGTCGGCTTCGCGGTCAGGGTGTGATCATGGCACGGGTCGAGGAGAAGCTCTCGAGTAGAGCAGAGCGAGGGGAAAGAACTAAAGTGACCGCTAACGAAGTGTTTGAAGAAGTCAGTCACCCTTATCGACGTCGACACGGAGTAGGGACTCGGTGTGCGTTGGTTTGTGGTCGTGACTGGGGGCCCGTCCGTGGCGGTTACCTGTGAAATCTAGCTGACCTCTGAAGTTTCGGCGTGGTTACAACGGCGACGAGACGCTAGCAGGACAACTAGTTGATGAATTCCAGCGGAGCGGTACAGCCGCGATTGGGGCCTGTGTCACAGGCAAGGGGCTAAAGGGCCTATGCCAATTAACCGATCTCGTGATGTGTGTCGCAAGGTCCTGGTCGTCGTTGACGTTGAAGTTGGGAAGAATCGCAGAGCACTGTGCACCAGGCAATTGGCTCGTTGGAATGGCGTTCGTATCTGTCGGTTTGCCCAGGTGAAAGGGGACTAGCCTTTGATTGAGAGAGCAGCAGCAGAAGCAACAAGAGATCTAACTCATCACATGAATGAAGGTTGGGCCTACGAGGGCCCCCTCCCCCTGGCCTGTTCCTGCCCTGACACCCAGCTCAGACATGCATGATCTCCACTCTTCCACCACCCAGCTGGGCCTAAGCATGAGGGACTCTGCCGAGCCACTGTGTCTGGGCGTGTGACGGTGTATCACTATCCGTGTCAGAAATCTCCCTGCAGCATGGGGCCAGGGCATGTCTAGGTTCCCTCCCACACCCCTCCTTGAAGCCCATGAATGAGTAGGCTGACCTGCATGCATGCAGTACCTCACATTGAATCTCACCACACCTGCCCACAGTGTTATAGATGATTTCTTTCTCATGCAGTATATCATACGGCGGCATCTTCCACATCTACATATTTCCGTTTTGACGGCTTTGTTGATCTCGCCAAGCATCAGGATGGGCCTGTGGGCCGAGTCGATGAGGTTAAGGTTGAGGTCTGCTGCTTGTCCACCCTGGGCACTGGGTTCATGCAATATCGCTTGCTTACACACCATCTCATAAACTTTGCTTGTAGGGCCAATCGTGAGACCAATTCCCTTGCTGGTCGCACACATTACTGCACACAGAGTTTTTCACGTATCCATTCGAGTGCCTCACTAGGCTTGATTTATCACATTACTTTTCTGCCTTTCCTGCTGTCCACAGACAATGGTTGTAATTGAATTTGAGTGGTGAAGTTCATTCGCTAACTTGCCGTCGCCCTAGGTTGTCTCTACTATCGCAAAGCCTCCAGCAATGCACAGACACGGCCCGCTCTAAGAGCCGAGCACCCAGAAAGTATGTACAACCTTCAGGTCCGCCAAAAACCATTCGTCGCCCACCCGCTTGAATACGTCATGATAGTGGGCTCCTCCAGTGATACGAGAGTCTGGCTTCGGGATGGGGCCCTTGTCGGCGATGTAGTAGTGGATAGGGAACACCGCCTTCACCTCGTCAGAAGAAACCTGCTCGAGCTCAGGAAACCCGACCAGGTGGTGTGCCTGCTTGACTGCCAGTAGCTTGCTGAAGTGTGCCACACACGCCTCTCGCGACGGGAAGGGGGGAAAGATCCCTTCCTTCGGAACAACCCCATTGTCGATGAACTCGAACTTGAAATCTGGAAGCACAACCTTGTCGAACAGTTCCCATTTCTGCGAGTCGGCGAAACGGCAGTATTGTGCCTTCTTCTCCGTGATGGCTTGAGCGATTTCGGGTGAGGGCCTCATTATGAAATTGGCTGGTGTAGAGAGTTGTGCAAAGGCTGTTTTGAGAGCACGCTGAGAGGAAGGTTTGTGAAGAGACCTGAGTATTGATGATGATGATGATGATAGAAGCAAGATACTTTACCTGCAATGGGGATCGAGTTGAAGCCTTCTTATACGTAGTGTTGCTGGCGATGAATTGCTGTTGCTCACTGTGTTCACTCCGTTCAAGTGCCATCATCATCGGAGGAGCGGAAGACCAATTCATCCTCAACAGCAGCTTTTGATATCTGATTTCCTCAATAGGCACCAGATGGGCAGGAGGCGGAGAACACGAATGGATCGTCCTCGCCCTTCAATGATGCCTGGGCAGGATACAAAGCCATGTCATGCAGCGTTGTGTACGGTCGGGGACGGAGAGCCAGCCTGCAACTTTTCGCCGTCTGTCTTCCCTCCACACGCTTCACATCCAGAAGGCCAACACCGGCTAGTTCGCTCGGCTAACCCGAGCTGTTTGCACAAGATGTCTTCGGGACAGGAATTGCTCCGCTCAGTTCCTTCGTGCCTTCTCGTCTGCGTGACACGGTTGAGAGTCCTGTTTAACCGTAAGTCTTACTGTATCTGATCTATACTTGGTTTTTCTAACTATGACCTCGCTCTTGTCGCAAAGAAATAGGAAAACAGAAGATTAAGAAGAAATAAAAAAGAAGGTCAGGAAGACCCATGTCAATGTGGGATACATATAAACAAAATCACAACTGTTCTCGGGCAGAGAATGGCTCATAGACGAAAATGATTACATAACACAGCAAGTATCTACTGGCACCTTGTACTATGCAGTAAAGAACACTTGAGTACTACAGTAGCACTAAATACTTAAAGTATGTAGGGGTCGACAGGGGGCTGCACACCCGGGAGGCGCCTGGGCGGGGGGAAAATTGGTGGCCCGGTCGCGTCTAAAATCGCGCCTTGTTTGCATCATCAAATCCGATTTGCGCATCGCATTCTGACATCTTCTAACCTCTGACAGATCTGGCAGAACTCATAGCTTTCCCCACCACCTCGAGGCTGATCGTGTCGTCGCGCCTTTTGATGATCGCAGGACTATCAGGAGAGCTTTTGTCCATCTTTTGATGCTGTTCCCCCGTGGCTTCGACCCAATCCTAAACGCGTTCTTGCTCCCTGCGCATACAACACTCCCCTTCGCTCCACGATGCCATCAAGAAAGCGGTCTCTCCAGGAGGCTGAGAGCCCATCCGTCGAGGAAACAAAGTCACAATCTTTGATACATAAGCTGCGGAACTCATTCTACTTTGCCAACTTATACCAGTGGATTTGCATCTTTGGCAAGGTAGTCAAGATTGATGATAATCTGGACATCGAGGTACGAGTTACAAGCAGGTGTTATCGGCAGCAAGCATTGCGGCCCGTACTGAACCCTCCTTGTACCACAGGAACTCGAGACAGAATGCCTCAAGCACGGCTCCATGAGGTTGCAGGACATCGGCCTGTCTTTGTTAAAGCATATTTCCTCACACCGCGGATTGACGTACGTTGCATCCACGGTCACCGTTTCATAAAGACTCAAGACTGATTCCGGCCAGACACGAGATTTTCGACGAATATACTCGAAGGCAATTCGATGCGAAGTTGCCGGGGAAGACGAATCCTTTTGGGAAGGGCGAAGTCGTCACCAAGTTCAGCGACTTTGATCTCTTCAAGAAGGTGTGTTTGCCTTTGACCACCCTTGCCGGGCCACCAGAGTCTGACTCCATCTCTTATAATACAGCTTCGAGTCTTGTGGCAGATGACGCAGATTATCATGATGAAACCCGAACATATTCGACCAAATATGGACGAGCAGAAAAATGAGGATCAAACTGCATGGGTCGGTCATCCCTGAGTTCCGCTCGAACGTGCACCGACAGCTGACAAGACATCAGAGGATCGAACCTTATGGATGGGACCGAAAAGACCGCGAATACTACGTGCTCGACGACAACCGTCTATACCGTCTCACGGCCGCACCTCCTCCCGCTGCCCCTCCAAAGAAGACTTCCCAGAAAGCAAAGGCTGCTGCAAGAGCTGCCAAGCGCAGACGTGTCGCCGCCGCCGCCGCCGCCGACAGCACCAATGACGAGGCAGACAATACCAGTGCAGCGGAGGACAATGATGCAGGTATTGAACAGGTCGACCGGGAAGATCCTTTGGATGGCGCGATCTGGGAATGCGTTGCCATCACCCTCGAAGAAGTTCGGAAGTTCATTGAGCCGCTGCAGAAATCCAAGGACCCGAATGAAAAGGTCCTTCGCGGCCAAATAGAAGAACATATGTTACCACTACTTGAGAAGCAGGAGGAGTCTAGGAAGCGGAAGATGCTACAGAGGGAGAAGGAGCTTCTCAATCTGGCTAAGATGGCCCATGCCAAGAGATCAAGCCGGATTGCTGGCAAGGCCGAGCAGCAGAAACAGGAAGAGCTCGAGCGCCAAGACAGAGAGAAGAGGCTCGCTGAAGAGGTCGCCGCAAAGAAAGAGGAACAGAAGAGGCTGAAGATGGAGAAGGAGCGTGATAACCGGATGAAATCTCGAGACCGACGTCTACAAGAGCGTGAAGCTCGTCGCCTTCAACACGAAGAAGAGCTCGCTCAGCTGTCGGAAGGGAGCAAGAGCGCCGAAGCGGCACGACTATCAGAACGTCGCCTGAAGGCAGAGATCGAGAAGAACAAGCAAGCCCTACGAGAACTGGAGGAGGAGGAGGAAGACTGGACATTTGACTGCGTCTGCGGGCTCTATGGACAAGTCGATGATGGAAAGCATAGCGTGGCCTGCGAGCGATGCAATGTCTGGCAACACAGCAAATGTCTTGGTGTTGCTGAGGAGGAAGCCGAGCGAGACGACTTCCATTTCATCTGCCAACACTGCAAGGAGGCCGAGCGCGCAAGGGAGGAGAAGAAGCAACAGAAAGCTGCCGCCAAGATCAAGATCAAGCTCAAGGAGCCTAGCTCTGCCTCTTCAACCCCGTCGAACAAACCTGTCTCCACGACACCGATCCCTCTCCCTCAGATACCTGGAATGTCTCCGAAAAAGCCGGCGTCACATTCAAAACCTTCACAATTCAACGGGCTGGGGTTATCGCTGCCATCAACGAGCGCCTCGACTTCGGCCAAGCTACCAGAGCCTTCGCCACAGAAGCACAGCTCGCCCCCCATGGAGGTCGGCCACAGTACCGCGGCTGCTCTGGCCTCAGCCCCGTCCTTGCCGCCTTTTCCAGCGCGGAGGCCATCTCAGAATGGTCTATCTCACAACCCCTTCTCATCACCGCACCCAAACTTGCTGCCGCCTGACCTGTCACCGACCAAGTCCCGTGCGTATGGGAGCATCTACAATTCTTCCAGCCCCACGGCCCAGGAAGGCCCAGATGTGTTCAGGGAATCCAATGATCGGCCGCCTCTGTCACCGGCCACCGCCAACGCTACTTTGATGGGGCACGAGTCCCCCACGAAGGACTCAGCAACAAAGAATGGATCAGCTGCAGCCTCCCCGCAGAAGCCAGCCAACACACCCATCAGCTCAGCAAAAGTTTACGATCAGCCGAGAAGCTCGCCATCATCCATTGCAACGCCAAGACTGAGCCCAACACGCCCTGAGGATAGCGATCCTCTTCCATCAGCACGAGGCGGTCTCTCCCCAACCAAGAACTCGCCCTCGTACCCACGCTCTAGCTCGTTCAGCTACAACACGGCAGATGGTCAGAACGGGGTCCGCTCCAGTCCAACTCCTGCCATTATACCGCCTGTTGCGGCTCTCTCTCCAACGCCCCACAAGCCCGACCCGACACCACCTGTCAAGGTTGACGAGCCGCCACGACCTGTGTCACCACACAGCACGCAGCTCTTTTCTTCCCCGTTACAGACAAGGCCTTGAAAATGACGGCATGGTAATTTGGAAAGTCTGCGTTACGACTTTTCCACGTGCCCAGCAACGTGGACAGGCTCACAAATCGATCTCTTGGGTGGGAGGGTCGACAATATGATCTCACATCGGGTATTCCGAGACAAGACAATAAGATGAGACTCGTTAAAGATATTACAATTACATTAAGACCAGTGATAAAATGATACACAGTATACGAGGACGTGAACAACAGTGGCATGAAAGAAGATGTGTCTGCTCATAGCAGTCGGTGAAGACCGAGAAGGTTTGGGCACACATGCAGATTCCATGGCGAAATAAGAGTGAAAAGATTACCGCTAAAAACAAAATGTACATACAGTTCAGACGATAGGTGGACGAGGTTCTATCAACCAGAGATGGCTCAAAGCCTACCGGAGCACATCATAGCCCAGGAGGACCCCCTTATCCCTATGAGCTAAACATCGGGCCTAACGTGTTCGTCTCGCGGAACTTATGCAGGAGTGTCACCCCCACCCGACGCGGATCTCTCGCTAGCTCAGGAACTTTTATCGTCAGCCTTGTCTGCGCCAAAGTTTTTCTGCATCGACAACCCAATCTGGACGGCACTTGGGCTTGCCGAGAGAAAAAAGTCCACATTTCCCCACTGACAGAATTATAGAAGGACTTCTGGAAAGGACTTTTGACCAACAGGACAGACTTTTGCGCGGCCAAGAAAAACAAAAACCCAACCAGAGGGCTTAAAATAGAAGAAGAGAAAACCATAGTCCGCAGGGGTGGGTTGGTGGTTGGCATCTTGACAAAGTCACAGATGGGCTGCTTGACAAGGCATAGGGAGATGAC
This sequence comes from Cryphonectria nitschkei, assembly GCA_006503525.1. Taxonomy (NCBI): domain Eukaryota; kingdom Fungi; phylum Ascomycota; class Sordariomycetes; order Diaporthales; family Cryphonectriaceae; genus Cryphonectria; species Cryphonectria nitschkei. The sequence continues at coordinate 36,790 of LAZJ01000015.1, read as the reverse complement.
AGCTTTCGCGTGTCTTTCGTGTGTAGGCCTTCCCACTATGCACCAGCTACGATGTTTACCTCCCTCCCCTGACGCACGAAGGGAACAACTAGGCCGACGCCGAAAGGGGGAAAAGGGAAGAAACAAGGCTACAGCGCGGCGTGAGGCTACCTGTCCATCCCGCGCTTCCCAACCACTTCCATGACTCGTATTTATGACAGCGAAATGGTAATGACTGGCGTTGATCATGACAGAGATGGAAGGGGGGCACTACGGCTGGTTGGGCTGGAACATGGGCAAAGGGCGCTCCCAGGTCATCATCGGATCTGACTTGTCAGTGTCAACAAACCTGACGTAGGCTCACCGAACCTTTCTGTCTCGAGAAGGGGTAGAAGGGGGCGCGGGAGCACGTGTTCTATCTCCTGGACAGACAAGGCTCAGACGGTTTGAACAAAGGCGCTCGCGACCGAGGCGTGAGCGAAGGAGGAAGGGAGGAAAGCGGTTTCCCTTTGCCGAATCCTGAGAATTTGTCTATGATCATGATGCTGCGTGGTCAAAGGCATTGAGCGGGCGTGAGGAGGTTGCGAATTATGACTGTCCTTCCATGGCTTTTCCTTCCATCTATCAGACGCGATCCTCGTGTCTATTATGGCATGGCACGGCACGGCACAGCACAGCTTTACTTGTCGCATGTGATGATCACCTCCAGTCTGCATGCTCCTCTTCACGCGCAATGATGCGTCCTTGGCACCTCGGCAACCGGACGCCTCAAGGGTTTGCCCTCTGTAGAACGATGCCAAGAGCGAGTTGATCTAGACCACACAAAGTCCGACCCAACGAACCTCTTAATGCTCGCGATGATGGTGATCATCAAGCTTCTAGCCCCAACGAACGCCCCCACACACACAGAGAGAGAGAGAGAGAGCGCGAAGGCGGACCATCCCAAGGCGGCCCATTTTACTAAGGCTTCGAACCAAGTTTCGTACCAAGACCCCCCACGAACGGTGTGGCTGATCAAAGCCCACTCGTGGACAGAAACTACCCTCTCAAGCACCGCTTTCCTGATGGTCTAAGACAAGAACAGGGGGGTGGAGCGAAAACAGGCAAAGTGGGCTGCCGGTGAACGCCTGGGGGCGAGAAACAGAAACAAGCAGCAGAGTCAAGACAACCCCCGTCACGGATACCCGGCTGAAGAAACCTTGTAAAAGACCATGGGAAAGAAGGGTCAGAGTGCGCCACGCCAACTCAGTTGAGCCGCTAGTCTGTCTGTTGGGCTGTAGTGGTGGTGGAGGTGGTGGTGAGTGAGCCGGGGGGGTGGGGTTGGTATACCAACTAACAACACTATGGGCTAAGGTTTAGGAACTTGCGAACTTTGTGTTACAAGGTGTACGCATGTAAAGCTGGTCATGTGCTGCAGGAGGGTGTGTATGTGTGAAGACTGGGTCTTGATAGTAAATCATGTATGTGGGCAACGTCGTCGGCGGGTACACCGACGACGACGACGAAGAAGAGGAGGAGGAGGAGGCGAAGGAGACCCAAGAGGCCAAGGACATGTATTTTCTCCGTCTTCTTATTGTTATTACATCACTGCTCACGGACCTTACGCTGAAGCCCGCCCGATCCGTCACTCCTCATCTTTGACAAGAGGGGAATCGTTTGTTCCTCTGCTCCTTTGAGGTAGGATAGAAAACAGCAAAGATGGGGGACAGGAAGCGGAAACAAGGCAATGTGAAAGTGGTGATAGATCTTTGGTCGATTCTGGCCCAGCGTTTGCATCACATCAAAAGGCCAAAGGGCTCTTTGAGTCGAGGTGCTGAAAGCCAAAAAAAATTGCGGCTATAAATCCACGCAAGCAATCCCAGCGGGCTGGTACCGGTCTGGTCTCATCCGTAGTCGAGACGTAGCAATCGCAGCAGGCTCTCAAGCTCCAGGCAGAGCAGAGACCAACATGGCATTCTGCACAGGAGACGCACCAGAAGCAAGCAAGCCGGAAAAAAGAGGCAGACGGGAATGCAGGGTACCTGCATACCGCCTACAGGGTCCTAGATCTCCGTGCCCCCCCCCCCCTTCTCTCTCTCCCCTCCGGCTGTACGGCGAGACACGCACAACCTGCTTTCCTCTCTACTCCGTCAGGTGAGTTTCTTCGTGCGCGCCTGCTCGGTATTCTCCAGGACACAGAATTCTCCGTCTCCCCAATCTCTCTTACCCAGGCAGACCCCACTGAGGCGGGCCGCCTCTTGCTCTGGCAGTGGGTACTAAGGCTGCTCGACTGCCAAGTGGCTTGCTCGAACAGACAGCCAGCCCGTACAGCCGCTAATGCAGCTACCCGCCAAATACAGTGTGCAGATCGATCGCCTCAACGATCGCCCCCCCTAATCCCAGCTTGAGAAGACAGTTTCTTGAGCCGGCGAACTAGCGGTACGAACCAGACGCCCCAGCTGTCAAGCAGCAACGCCAAGAAGCACCGACGACCCCGCGTACCGCGATATCCGGTGGTCTCGTGGTGCTGTGGTGGTGTGGTATCTCATAGTACCGCGTTTCGGAGGGCGGAATTAGGAAGCAAGATGCAGGCAGGCAGGGGAGTTCTCAACGGAATCTATGCCGAGTTGTCTAGTGAGGGTCCAATGACCAGACCACTCACCATCTCTCAGCATCTAAGCTTTCGCCAGCCCAAGTGTGGCTAGACGGGATCTCCTGACGTCAAAGAGAATGCGGGATGGATACTTATGCGCGAACCAATGAGCAGCCGCGTACGTTTGCGGCAAGCCAACCACTTGGCCGCCTCTGCGCTCCACCCTTCTCTCTCTCTCTGTATTCCTCTCACTGAGCGAAAGTGGATGTCTCAGATTACGGAACCACGGCCCAGGTCCGCGGGCTCAGCTGTTGGGTACCAGCCGCGAGACATTATGAGAAGCTTGATGAGATAGGACTTGGGATCGTTGCACCCGCTGCCACCAACGAACAGTCCGGCTTTGCCTGTCGAGTCACCAGCACCTCTTTCACCACCCATTTTGGGGCACCTGTCCATCTCGATAGCGGTCGAACCGTTCGAGCCAACTCCAATACCCTTGCCTTGTTGGAGTTTAGGCGGGCTGGTGCGTGAACAGGTGGAAGCCCGAGCTTGGCTGTCCCGTGCCCAACAGCTCCTGCGAGCTTGTGTGGCCAGGCATACATTGCTGATGGCACGAGTTTGTGTGGCCCCAGTGCAGCCTGAGCCAATGAGCTCAAGCAAGAACTCCCTCCCCCCCTCTCTCTCCTCCTCCTCTGGCCAAGGCAACGAGACTTTTGCTGCTGGGTGTCAGGGATCAGGACGCTTTCGGAGAGCACAGTTTCCAAATACTTGACCATCGTGACATGTACTTTCTGGCGGTCAACTCCCAAATAGACCATCCAGAATCCCAGGAACCCGGTGCCGGCCACAGATACCAGGTATGCCACGGAGAGTTCCGAGGGCTTTTTGATATAGTTCGTGGCCTGAAGGAGAACCGTTAGCAGATTGCGTCCACGGGCACTGGCCTGAAGGACTGGCCGAATGCGGTAGTCGGCATGGCCGCATGTAGCACCTTTAGCCTCCACCCCGCGAGCTTTTTCCCCTACATACATCCGCAGTCGTTCAGAATTGGACTGGATATACAAATACAGGGTCCTCCACTAGTCTCAATCCTTTTTTGCCTGTCTGAAAGAAACACTGCGACAAAGCCCTGGCAACAAAGGACAACACCTCAAGGTGACGTTTTGCCCAAGCTTGCCCCTCCCCGGGTTTCGTACCCTCCCCTCCATGGCCAGAAAGTACGTACAGACGACCCGGACAAAGAAACAAAAATAACCCAGCTAGGCTTTGATGAGGACACATGAAAGCAATCTTCCAGGAACGAAGCAAAGCGGGTGGATGAAGCCATCTCAGTGGTCACCACACAAGGCTAAGGCTGCTATTCCAGTACAGCGGTGTCACGCCTCCTCCTTGGGCAAGGAAGTATACCCCTGCCACTTGGCTCATCTGCAGCAGGCTCGTGCCAACCATTTGAAGCCGCATTCCTGCTGCATATCTGTTGCGTTCTCCTTGTGCTTGCCTCTATTCAAGATAGAGGGAGCGAGAGAAGGAGAGACAGAGACAGAAAGACAGACAGAGATACACACACACACACACAGACCGCGCTCTCAGCCCTGCTTCCATCCCTCCAACATCACAAGAAGGAAGCCACCACTGAGTGAACGCAAACACACCTGGCTGCAGCAGCACCTGCCACCAAACCAAGGACCGGTCCATCCAGTCAACAGAGAGAGCTCCCAAGAAAAATCTGGCGTCTCGGACTGTTTAAGAATTCCACACCCCCCTGCTCTCTCAAGCCCTGCCCAACGACTGGGATCTGAGCACCACCCAGAACACGGCGGGTTCGGGACAGGCTCCCAACGACTTATCAATCTGGTCCACCTCGTATTCATCTTCTCGAACAAGTCTGAGAGAGGGAAGGGGAGCGAGAGAGAGCTTGGGCAAGCCGTCGTTGGCTTCCCTCATCATATACTGAGTTCCGGCCACCTCGGGCTTGCAACGTGTGGCAGCTCTGGAGCAACCAACATTCTTTCCTGAGCATCTGGCCTTAGCAGGAGCCATGGCACAGGCCACGCATCTGTCTCCATCTGAGTTATCATACGAGAAGATGGACCCTATTGCAGGTCTGCCTCTCTCACCAACAACATCATCAAATGGCGGACAGCTTCCACAGGGCTTCGACGAGCTGGTGCACCACAACAACGATAACACCACCACCACCACCAACAATAACAGCACGACATCCTACCGTAACGAGCATTCGGTAGTCGAATCCATCACTGCCTCAAGCCCTCCTCGAGCAGAATCGAGGATGCCAACTCCTGCACCCCATGGTGCAGTATCGAGCTCTCACAACTTGCAGTATGGTCTTCCTCCGCAACAGCAGCAGCAGCAGCAACAACAACAAGAGTATGGGCGGGAGTACACCTACCAGAGTCAGCCCTCGTATGACTCTCACGATGGTGTCTATCCATCACCAGACGAGGTAAGACCTTTTTCTTCCCTTTTCTCCCTCTTGTTCCGATGTCGAGCAGGATAAATGCTAAACTCACACACAATCGCGTGATCCAGCCACCGTATACCACGCCCGCGTCGTCCCCATCGCAGCGGTCTGACATTCTCAGCCTGCGACAGGGTCATGTCCAAAGGCCAGCGACTATCCCAAGGCCGCTCGCAGCCAAGAGTCGTGTTCAGAAGGCAAAGAGAAAGAAGGGTCGCGAGAGGTCGGACAAGGACAAGGTCCACCTTGAGAAGCCCCTGAGCGAGATGGGGGAGGAGTGGAAGCGGTCCATGCTGGAGATCGAGGCGTACATCAATCGATCAGCCGAGGCGCGCAGGCAGGAGATCGAGACGGACCGCAAACAACCTGGCAAGATCAAGCGGCCCATGAACTCCTTCATGCTGTACCGAAAGGCATTCCAGAACCACACCAAGGCGTACTGCGAACACAACAACCACCAAGTTGTGTCCAAGGTGTGCGGTGCCAGCTGGGACCAAGAGCCCGACCACATCAGGAAGCAGTTCGCCGACTGGGCAAAGCTGGAGCGCACCAACCACCAGAAAGCCCACCCTGGGTACAAATTCACACCCGCCAAGCCCAAGAACCAGAAGCGCAAGCGTGACTCGGAGGACGAGGCTTCAGACCTCGAGATGTATGACTGGGAGGGTGGTCTGCGGGGGCCAAAGAGAGACCGCTCACAGACAGGAACCCCCATTCCGGAACCTGAGCTGTATGCCCACCACCAAGGGTACTACCAGCCAGGACCGCATTACCCACCACAACATCAGCAGATGATGCACCCCCGCGCAGTGCTGTCGTCGTATGGATACACCAACCCAAACAAGCAGATGCCAGCACCGTATGGCTCAATGGCCCTCAGCCAGTCGGGTCAATACCTGTCGTCCAACTCCATGGCGAATTCGCACTACCACCAGCGCGGATATGCAGTGGAGGATGTCTCGTACCACAAGACGCCATCCCCTGGCAATACATACCACCAGCCAATGCAGCCAGACATGATGGACCCGTATGTGACCTCTTCGCAGCATCATCCCTTGGAGCACACGCCCCGGCCCGCGCACTTCATGCAGAACGACCATGTCGACACGGGGTTGTACCCCGTGGGCGACAACTCGTTCGATCCAAGCAACCCGTTGCACCTCCCTGACCACGCCATCGAGAACACGGGTCTCGGCTTCGGCTTCAATGAATCCAGCCTGCAGCAAGCTGGAAGCAATGGACTGTCGAACGCGTTCGGTGACGATAGCTTGCTGCAGGACCAGCAAGCACAGCAGCTGCTGAGAGGCAACGACGAATGCTGGGATATTCGGCCCCTCGACGAGGGTCAAGCTGGTGACCAGTATGATGACTGGGGAGTCGACCCTTCGCTGTCTCAGCCTTTTCCAGTGAATGATCCTCTGTCGGAGACATACACTGCACACGACTGAAAGGGAAAGCCTGGTCTTTTGGGTTTCCCCTTCCTTCTGAGTTGTCGCCTTCAGACAAACAACAACCGCCCTTTCCCTTCCCTTTTACACAACTCCTTTGCCTGCCCCCCCCCCCAAAAAAGACCCCCCCTTCCCTCACGGAGCCTGTATGAATATTTTGTTATGATATTTCAATATTTTCTGCAGCATGGATATTGTGACCAGAAGGGCAAGGCACATGCGTCAGGGTAAATAGTATGGCACTGATTCTAGCGTTAGCAACGCGGTCACTGGTCATGGGTATGGATATCCAAGTAGCCTGTTGCGTGTATTAGATGATGCCACGGCTGGTCATGGACTTGAAAGGTGTTGGTGGTGCACGCATTTGGTGGCTTACATTATGTGCATGATAGATGTTTCATTTCATTCCTATTGAAAAAGTCCTCTGGATGCCTTGATCCGAGATCATCATCGTGATATTGGCCGTTGATTGACGTTAGAGACCCCTCGTGCTCTGCGCCAACATGCATTACGGGGTTGATGAAGCTAGGATAATGTGACTTTACACGGCGAGTGTAAAAATGAGGGGTCGGCACTGGACAATGCCATTGTCTGATTGTGTGAAATGGTGGACATAGTGCCCCGGGCGAACGCGATGCTCAGAACAGATGACGAGCAGACGTCCAGTGCAGGAGCGAAATAAGATACGTCATGAGATGAGACGCATCCAGGTTGCTGAAAGGAAGCGGCCTTTGGTTTTTGAGGTAATTACTGTGTACCATGTATATGTAGCTTGGGAAGTAACGGATGAAGTCGGCCGCTTCCCCGATAATTGCATATCCTACAGTAAGGGTGATCCGAGCTCTTCTTTAGCGGCGGCAGGAGCGACATAGCTTACAGCTACCACACACCAAGGCCAAACTTCAGGTACCGTACATCCTGAACATTCGATCAACTTTAACGTATCAAAAGCCCAACATGACGTGGATTTCAAAGACTATAACAACTTTGGGTCTCGTGCTCGTAGCACATGCGTACGTTCTATCATAGCTCCATGTAGAATGCTCTCCTTCTCAAGCTAATGAACCCCCGAACAGCTGCTACTCTGCCCAAGAGCATTCAGCGCTTCAATCCCTTCGAGCCACCAGCTCAGGCCTCCACAACACGCAGGCATCAACCTCGTTACCAGTCGACATTTCCATCGAGACGGTCGTCGGCCTCTTCATCACGGTGTTGGGCTTGGTGGCCGATGCCCCTAAGCTGCGGCCGGTCCAGTGGCGGGTGTGGGCGGGCAAGGTCGAGCGCGAGGGCGAGCAGGGCTTCCTGAAGAGCAATGGCGAGGTCGAGAAGGATTTCCTCGGCAACCCATTCCGCGTCCTAGAGACAAGACCCGGCTTTGTGGATATTCGGTCCCAGAGGAAGGACTTTGCTGAGTGGGTGAGGACTGGTGGGGAAGGCCTGAGCCGAACGCAAGGAAAGAGCTAAAAAGACAAACAATATGCGGGAGGGGGTTCGATAGCCAGCATACAATAATTCGCAAGCCAGGCCAGCCATGGAAAAACTATCTTGAGTCGGAAGCTGACTAGACTGCGATTATCCATCTCATTACCCTCCGACACCAGCCTTGTACCTCACGCATGGTCAAGCCTATTTGTCCTCAGAGAAAATCCTGTGAATCGGAGACTTCGGGGCTTCGACATGACGTGACGTGACGTGTTTCGATGATTGACCAAAGTGCGTCAGTCGTCCACAAGTGGAAATGGCCGGTCTCCCGGGCGAGAAGGAACCACGTTCACACCTGCCCTGCGGCACAAGCTCTTCCAGCTCTTTCTCACTCAGTACCTTTGTTTAAACCCCCCCCCCCTCTAAAAGAGTCTCAATGTGAAGGACTTGTTCAGTTTCAACGCCAGTCTTGACCCATGACCTCAAGTTTGAAGGCTTGTTGTCTTGTATTATCTGTGTCGACGTCTTTGTTCCCCTGACAACTCTGATCGTACGCTCCGAATCATGTCGTCCCAAGGGAGAAACCCGCAATCAGTTCCGGCAACGCGAATACCGTCTATCATTTCATCTACACCCGCGTCCTCGGTAGCTCGAAGTGGTCGAGAACGTGGGAGCAACAGGTCGATCAACGTGAATCGTGCTCCTGTGTATCCCTCGCCGTCAGTATTCTCCTCTGCGACGCCAACACCCCATTCGAGACAAGAACTAGGCAGGCGTCTTGGACTAAGCCTTCCACGCCCGGCATCCACCGCCTTGATGCGCTCTACACCATCGTTGCCTGCATATCCACGGGTTAGGGCAGGTCGGTTATCAGTCCAACCGAGGTCTTCAGAAGCATCATCAACCCAGAGGACAAACTACCATGGACACAGTCATGCAAGTACCATTCCGAGCCACGATGACCCAAATGAAGACGAGCCTGAAGGCCTGGATGAGGTCATTATGGCCATCGACATGAAAGACAACGGGACCGTAGGTTGCGCCTACTATGTCGCTGTCGACGAGGCACTGTTTCTGCAGGAGGACATACCAATGGCTGGTATGGAACTCGTGGAGACCCTTTTGCTGCGAGTAGAGCCGACTACCGTTCTCATTTCCCTCCGCAGCCCTGGAAGGCTGGTCGAGTTCCTTGAAGCTGGATCTCAGGACTGGGAAGGGCATCGAGGGAGTCATAACGAAGAAGGTACGAGGCACGGCCATGTGTCATGAGACCTATGTTGACGTGCTTTCTAGGAGACTTTCGCGGTGCCTATATACTTCGCACATTGGGCACTTCGAAGTTCAACTACGAGAGTGCCAAGGGTCACCTTATGAACCTCGACCTTGACGCGTTGGGCTCGAGGACCATGCATTTCAACACAGTAGCTGAAGAAGAAGCAGATGGTGCAGTGGGTGGACAGTCCGGCAGTCATGGGTACGCAAAGCTCATCCGACTTGCTACCTTCATTAATCTGGACAGTCGCTTTTCTGTAAGTTTCGGTCATCTCTGCGGTCCTGATGCCCTCTGACAGTGGCAATAGGTGGGTTGCGCTGGAGCAGTCCTCAGCGATGTCCAGCGCAGACGAGCTGCAGAATACCTGCCAAATGACCCAGAGTCGGAACTCGCCTTTCGTGTACGCTCGATAGAGACGTTCACGCTGTCCAACGCAATGTTTGTCAATGCCGATGCTTTGGCGTCTCTACAGATCATTGGGTCCGAGAATCACCCAAACTACATTAATCAAGGGCCTGGCAGATCTTCGTCAGGGGTCAAGGAAGGTCTCTCCGTCTATGGCCTCTTCCACGTTCTGACTCATACTGCGCAAGGGAAGTTAAAACTTCGGCAGATGTTTTTGCGTCCAAGTATCGACTTAGAATTGATACACGAACGGCAACGCACCATCTCCGTTTTCCGACGAGCAGAGAACGGTGCTGATATCAGTCACATTTGCAAAATTTTGAGGAGACTCAAAAATATCAAGGCATATCTCATGCAGTTAAAGAAAGGAGCCAACCTGGCAGGAGGGCAGGGCCCGGGGACGCGGACCACCTGGGCAACATTGCAAGCGTTTTCAGCTTACACGATCGAACTGCGCGAAGCAGTAAGCAGGCTTCAGGGGGCAGATACCCTTGCCATCATTTCAATGGTAGGCTCGGAAGAGTGCCCTTGCCACGGCTTTTTACTGATGCACGAATACAGGTGGTTGATGGCATCTCATCGAACGAGCTTAGACGAGTTGGCGAGCTCATCGCCACCACCATTGACTTTGCTCAATCCAAGGAAAGTTGCAGGACTTGCGTATTGCCCAACATCGACCCGATGCTAGACGAATTGAAGCGCACATACGACGGCCTCGATGACTTCTTGAACGAGGTTGCAGCCCGTCTCATCGCAGAGATTCCCGAGTGGGGCCGACCGTATGTGAAGCAATGCATATTCTATCCCCAACTTGGGTTCCTTACTGCTGTGAGCCTTGATACTGAGACAAACCGTGGCAAATACGACGGTGAAGCAGCTGAAGAGGATGTCTGGGAAGCCAAATTTGTGACGGATGGGGTTGTCTATTACAAAAATCGGCTCATGAGAGCGCTAGACGTGCAGCTCGGAGATCTATACGGCCTGATAATAGGCGAGTGTCTCCCGTGCCTTGCGTATCAGACCGTTATAGTTGACCATGTGTTACAGATAAAGAAATCGAGATTGTCTACAATCTGGGCGTCCAGATCCTGCGTCACGAGCAGGCTTTGCTCACTGCGTCTGATGTCTGCGGCGAGCTCGACAGTCTCCTTGCACTTGCTCTCGGGGCCGACAAATACAAGTTGGCAGCACCACAGATGACTACCGCGAATGTCATACAGATAGAAGATGGCCGCCACCCTCTACAGGAGCTTGTTGTTCCCTCATTCATCGCCAATAACACACTTCTTGCTGGTGGCAGCGGCGGCGAGGATGAGGACTACAGCATCGTTGCAGGCGATATGGAAGAACTGCCAAACGTCATGGTCCTGACAGGGCCCAATCATTCAGGCAAGAGTGTTTACCTGAAGCAAGTCGCGCTCATAGTGTTTCTTGCCCATATCGGAAGCTTTGTGCCCGCCACTCGTGCCTGCATTGGGTTGACCGATCGCCTCCTCACTCGAATCGCTACAAGAGAGAGTGTCTCGCGCAACGAGAGTGCTTTCGCAATCGACTTGAAGCAAGCTGCCTTCTCCATCAACTTTGCCACCCGTCGAAGTCTTATCCTCGTTGACGAGTTTGGGAAAGGTACGAATTCAATGGATGGCGCCGGCCTGATGACAGCCCTTCTCGATCATTTCCTTGGACTTGGTGATGAAGCGCCTAAGGTCTTAGCGGCCACTCACTTCCACGAGATCTTTGAGCACAACTGCCTCAATGGCAATCCGAGGCTTCATCTGGCTCACATGGACGTTCGGATCGATCTTGAAAACCAAAACAAGGAGGACCAGGTCACGTACCTCTTTCGTTTGATACCCGGCCGGTGCGCATCCAGCTTCGGAAGTCGATGTGCGGCGATGAACGGCGTCGATGAGGCCGTTGTGCAGAGGTCAGATGCAATAGCTCTCCTGCTAGCTCGGGGCGATGATCTGCGAGCTGCTTGTGCTCGGTTGTCAGAACAGGAGACGGACAAACTCGAGGAGGCGGAACTCGTCGCCCGTGAGTTCCTTGAGATGAATCTCTCAAGTCCGTCTCCAGGACAACAAGTCAAAGCTCGGGACGACTCGAAGTCTATCAGAGCACAGTTGCGAGAAGTACTGAGCGACTCGAGCTCCGGGAGGGAGTTAACTCGTTGATCGCACCTACTTTACTTGACTCGATGTAAGTTGTCGTACGCCCATATGATTAGATAGTCACAGTTCTCCTCCCATTAGATTGCTCGCATTGCCAATCACTTGTAGGAACTTCAATTCGACCTATGTGGGACTTCATGATGCATCACTATGGGCTTGCAGCACTCTGCTTGGGAGGAGTGACCGCGGCCCAATTTCATGTCACATCTGCTACTTCGCAAAGGCCACATGCCGACGCATGCTCCTGGGAATATATATTCGTTCTCTGTAATATTTAAGGTGCCTAGAACTGATACCCTTACACACAGTGATTCCTTTTTCAGGTCAAAGGTCGTACCCCGCATTTGTCTGAACGCATTACTTGTCTCGTGTCTGAGCTACTACATATGTTGCGAGACGCTAGATGCAGTAGCAGACTCGAAACCTGGGCTGAACAGCCGAGGAGCGACGGCATGGTTGCAGTCAAACATTCGATGAGTTGACGGAAGCTTCTTTCTATCCTTCGTGGGATGGGATGACCCGAGTACCCTGTTCTACCTGGTCCTGGAGTCTTGACAAGGCTGAGTGAGTGAGGATTCCGAGAAATATGCCTGCTACTACTATCTGTGTCGCAGGTATTTAGTTGTTTGAGTCTTGTCTGGGCTTTGTTCAATACGATTACAAGACTTAAGCCTTGGCCCACAACGTCTGTCAAATGACCACACAATGATGAAGAAAAAAATTATATTTGTCTTCTCCAATTGATTCATAACATCGTCTTGTTTGCCTGTGATGGGATGATAACAGTCTAGCTTGAGAAGCTGTTACTAAGGCTTTACCGCGGCCCATGATCCTCTCTAGCATTTGCATATGTGGCTCTATGTAGTTTCGTCTAATGATTCTTCGTCCCATGAAGCCCGCGATAGTAGTGAGGCTGTGTATTGCCAAGTCCAGCTTAGGCCATTGACAGTGGCTATAGATGATCGTGTAAAACATGGATGTGCCGATATTCAAGTCAGTACTTGCTCCAACCACTAACAGATCGTGCCCAGTAAGGCATGGTTCAACTCTGCCGAGGGGGCACGATGGCATCTTGTCCTGTCACGAGAAGTCAAGTCGGGGTCTGCTGGGATGGAGTATAAGTGTCGAGTATGCAGCCCACCCTCTAGCCTCTGTGATACCTTATTGGCAGCAGTCAATGTATAGCAACACTTCTCCTCCTTCTATTCCAAGGGTTCCTCATTCTCCGTCCTTGGTGGCCTCCAGGGCTTGGCACAGGCTAGCCCGTCCGCATGGAGCATATAATCTTGATAACACATCACAATGAAGCCCTCGACCTTCATCGTCCTCCCTCTGGCAGCTCTCGTGTCTGCACAAGTGAGCTGCTCTCTTTTCCTCCCGAGTGCCTACACAGGCGCACAAGCTCACCACCAGTCGCCTTATGAAACAGCTCCATGATCCCGCAGCCAGCCACGGGCAGCGCGCTGTCGGAGCCGGCCACGGCTAAAGGCAAGCCCATGACTTGGTTCTTCTCCCACGCAACAACGACAAGGCCTCGAGGGGGACAGGCGGCGAGGACTAAGGCTACGGGGTCCTCGACTGCAACGGATGCCTCCACAGGTGCTGCTGCTGCAACGACGACGGCGTCTGGCAGCAGGGTGACTGGCGGAGCGGTCACGACGGGCGGGGCTGGTGGTGGTCGTGATTAGGAATCACGATGGGAAGCAGACTTGTCCTTGTTGCAGGTGCAGCGATGGGCTTTATGATGTGCATGCGAGTTAAGTAGAGAGAGAAGAGAGAGTAGTCTTGAAGGATAGGAGGATGATGGGCTTGATATTATATGCGAGGTCATCAAACAACACCACATGTCCAGTTCGAGCCAAGAGTTGCTCCTAACAGACAATGTTTTCTCGTCCAGTCTGGACTTGATATGACGTATCATAATTCCAAGCACCTTGCATAGTACTTGCTGCGTCTGATGGGCGAGGCGAGGTGTAAATATGTGCGGGTGGGGCTGATGTCGTCAATGTGGAAAGGAAGTCCGTTTCACGATCCGAGACCGACAGAACAAGGAACGCTCAAGCAGTTGGCGTTGTGGTCCAGAACAGATATAGCACAAGCGGCTCCGAAGACTTTTCCTTGATAATCTGGCACAACCCGGAAGAGATTCGTGCGGGCTCTGGGCGTTGGACATGACTTTGTTTGAGAGAGCGAAGACAAGAAGAGATGATACGCGCCGTCGACGACACGGCTTGACAATTGCAGTGACGACCCTCACTGGCCCGCTTTTCGGCTTAGCGGGGGACTCTGGCGTTGATCCATCCTAGCCCCTGAATTATATGCAAGTCTGACAGCCACTGCACGCTTTAGGACATACTACTACGGCGCTACTAGGGTCAGTACTTACAGTACCACCACGATACTTTACCTTGTAGTATGCATCTCCAGTTTTCTTCCCAACATACTACACACAAACAGAATCCCACGCGACACAACCCCAGTCCGTTTCGTTTCAAACGCCAATACACCTGCATCCCAATGTCGCCAACCTCGGCCGTTTTGGGAAACAGATGATTCCACTTTTGCCGCCGAACACGACCCATCGCCCGTCGTTTCACGAGACCGCAGGGCATCGATGGGCCCTCAAAAGAGGTAAGTCGGTCCGGCATACAGACGAGCAACCCCGGGACAAGCGTCCCCTCTCGGACAGCATCTTATTTCCCAACGAGGATGCCAGGAGGAGCAAAGCTGCACGTGGGATACGAGGGGGGGCGGGACGGAGCGGCGGACCAGGTATAGAGGATGAGTGGTTGGGCAAGGGGCGCTTCCAGACGAGAAGAAACCTTCTTTTCTCTTGCTTCCCCTAAAAAGGCGTGGATTGGATCTTCTTTCTTTACCCTTTACCTTCTCAAGCGAGTTGTGGTCGCCACGACGATCCCTTCAAGGTCTTTCTTCTTGTGCCTGTTGACTGCAGTGCCTCAGCAGTGCTTCTCTACGGCTGCTGGCCAGCATATTCTCTCTTTGTCTCTCTCCCTCCCCCTTCTTCGCTTTGACGATTCACCTGTCACTCTTTCCCCCCCCTTCTTCCCAACTACCAAAACCTACCAACAATCTCCTTCTTTTCATATTCAGACTCCTTTGGAACGAGCAAAAAGGTCGAGCCACAATGCTCCCCTTCACCACCCTCCGGGGCACGCTGCTTCTCACCACTACCACCACCCTCCTCCTCCTCCCCCGCCACGTGCTCGCAGACGACGACGCCGTGACCTTCACCTTCACAGACTGCGCCTACGCATGCATCCAGTCGGCTGGGTACAGCACAGACTCCGAGGACAGCCAAAAGGACATGTGCGTGGCTTCGCGGGACGGCCTGCTCGAGACCGTCGAGGCCTGCATGCTATCATCATGCGCGGACGGGCTGGACGGTGTTGATGCAGACCTGCTGGTGCCGATGCAGACTGGGTGCAAGGAGCTCGAGAAACCTGTATCGGACGACGATATTGAGGAGGCTGCGGCAACAGCCTCGTCAATGCTGCTGGGGGCAGCGGCGGCGGCGGCCACCTCGTATTCGTCTACGGTCACGATCCTTTCCACGTCGACTTCTACGTCTACGCAGGCGCCCTCGACCACACCCGTCGTATTGACGCCGACTTCGACGGCCGAGGTGCTGAGCCAGACGTCTTCTGATGCTCTGATGAGCACCGTGGAGGCGACGGAAGCGACGGCGCAGGCTACGACCACTTCGACACAGCAGGCAGTTGAGCCAGAGACGACTGCACAGGCGGCTGTGCCGTCCGCCGAGACGGAATCGACAACATCATCTGTGCTGTCGACGTCAGAAGCTGCAACTGCCGTGGTGGCGTCGACATCAATCGCGACGTCGTTGTTGTCGACCACCGTGCAGCCGACGCCCTCGTCTCCATCGACCTCCAGCCAGGAGATCACGACCTCCTCCCCATTACCCACAGCACAAAGCAACCAACTGAGCACCTCGTCAGTCAAGGCCACTATCACGACGACCTCCAAGGTAGAATCCACCACAACCTTCCATGCGACGACTACACCAATCGCCGAGACCGAGGACTCCTCATCCACAGCCACATCCTCCACCTCGGACGACAGCGACGATAGCCTCGTTATGGAGACCGGCACGCCCTCGGCGTACAGCGGGACGCTGTTCACCTTTGTAACGTCGACCACGGCGGGCGCGTCTTCCTCAAGCCCCACCAAGGACAGTAGCTCCGCCGAGTCCACGAGCGGCATCGGCGGCGGCAGTCCGTTCTCGACATCTGGTGCTGCCTCCGCCCCCGCTGGTGGAGGCTGGCCGATGCGTGGCGTGGCCTGTCTGTCTGTTGTTGTAGCTGTTGCCAGCTCACTGCTGGTGCTGTGATGAATTGCCATCTGAATGTCTACGAGGTTTATGATTCAGGTTGTTATTGTTGTTGCGGTTATGGATGGTGGCCCTTTGTGTCCGTCCCCCTCCGCCGGTTGATCTACTTATTAGATCATGTGTGTATAAAGAAAAAGTGTGCTTGTTTGTATGGATTTGTATATTCGTGGAAGATGCATGGAAAATTCTAAGATTCTTCGAAGATAGTTACTTATTATACTGAACGATTATAATATATACAAGAACCTCCACGCTACCTCTTACTGCATCTCCCGCAAAGGAAAAGAAGAAAACCACCGTCAAAAAACCCACATCCCTTAGTTGCACCCACACACACAGCCTTCCTTTTCTTCTCTCAAGACTACGAGCTGTCGCCGTCCGAGATCCTGGTGGTCTGTAATTCGTAAAGAGTCTACGAAAAATGGACAAACCATACTTCGTGGTTGGGAGTGGGCGGGCCCAGTCAGCTTAGAGCCGTGATTCATGTGCTGGCAGCGCCTTCAGGAAGGATGAACCGCACAGGTGGATCGCGTTTCAGCACATGCAGAATCAGCTGAGGGGGGGGGGGGAGAGAGAGAGAAACACCTCACCTTTTTCCAAGTAGATTTTCTTTTTTTATTAAAAGGGGAAGAAATTGAGGGGGGGAAAAAAGAAAAACGAAAATCACTGTGATGAACATGATGTTCTGTTCATGGATTCCTGCAAGTTACTGTACTTTCAAAGAGAGAGCATGTACACTCAACAGGCAACCAATCACAGCGCAAGCCTTGAAGGCAGGGGTTCCAAATCGGGAAGGTTTTTGGTCTTTATCCACCCAAACCCATCTGGGACAACATGGCTGCTGCTGGACATGTACAGTATTATTCTGGATCCTCTATCGAGACGAAGGGCTGTGTGGATTCCAGGAAGAGGACGGAAAAGGTGATGTGGATTGTGCTGCGTGAAGAGAAGAGGTCGATAGAGGATGGATCGAGCAACGTTGAAGTAAATCTACTTACTCACTTCATCGACGGCACTTGTTGAATCGTAATGCGAAGTACATGAAAGTGTGCTTGGAAAATCTTTGATATTTCCCTAGATGAAGATATATATATATATATGAAGGATTTGAAAATAAATAGACCAAGAAGTCAAGGGGTAGAAAAAACCATATACAGATGTTTGGCTCCATAACCAATTCAAAAACGTCAGAAAAAACGCCTTTGACGCTCTCTGCCAAAATTCTTTGGGGATATCATCTCGCAGGCTCTCCCTCTATAAATACAACACACAGCTTTCCTCCCTTTGAACACTCTACGACGAGGTATCCTTGGCAGCCCAGCCCAGCCGGCTGTTCCCAGAGTCGAAGACCACCAGCGCCGACTTGAGAGCGATATCACCAAAGATAGCCATGCCGATGCCGCTGTCGCTCTGGATGCCGCCGTAGCACTGCGACGAGCCCGTGCTAACAGGCTCGAAGTTGATGTAGCTGCCCGGCACGGTGATCTCGCCCTCGCCGACGCCAAAGGTGAAGTCGGGCAGGTCGGCGGAGCACGAGAAAACGTAGCCACCCTCCTCCTCGCTATCCGTCGCGCCGCTCACCTGGGCATAGTAGGCAGAGACCACAGTGTCGGGAAGCATGAGCAGCGTCGTGCCCGTGTCTGCGATGCCGGTGATGGCGGTGTCGGCACGCGTGACGGTGAGGCCTGCCGGGGTGGTCTTGGTCGCCCGCCTGGACTTCTTGAACCAGGAGGACACGTCAGAGGAAGAATCGTCGTCTGCGCCCGTGAGCTCGTCAAAGATTCCCTCAAATCCGGACGAGTCGAAGCTGCCCCCATCGCCAGAGCCTCCATCACCAAAGCCGCCGAAGCCTCCACCAGAAGAGCTTCCGCCAGTGGAGCTTCCGCCACCGTAGGGGTTGGTGCTCCCCGAGGATCCGGTGGCAGAGGATGCAGACGAGGGTGTGACGGCGTTGGCAGGGGCGGCAGTGGTGGTGGTGGCGGCAACGGAGCTGCTGCCCGAGCCGGAGCTCGAGGACGTGCTTGTGCCCACGGTGTAGCCATTGGCGGCGAAGGTCCAGAAGCCGCCGTACTCGCCACTGGTGATCAGGTCGGCGTAGTAGACGGTGCCGGTGTGGGCCGAGGCGTCGATATAGCCGAAGTTGTAGGAGCCCGTGGTCTCATGCTTCAAGTCGGCAGTGAAGAGCGGGGACTCGAGGTCGGACTTGATGTTGTCGAACCACGTCTGCTGGGGCGTGGGCTCGACGGTGTTGATGGAGCTCATGGCGAGGCCCACGAGGCCGCTGATGGCTGTGTCCTCGGTGAACTCAGCGCTCACCGTCGTGGCAACCTCGACGGCCTGGCTGCTCACCGTGAGGTTGCCGATGGTGACGGTGTCCTTGTAGACAGTCCCGCTGGAGGAGCTGCCGTCTCCGTAGCTGATGGACCAGGTGGAGCCGTCCATCTTGGTGGCAGACGTGCTGCTGCTCGCGTCGTACGTCTTGTGGCCCGAGGTCCCCGAGCTCGACGAGCTCATGACCCACAGGTCCGAGGACCCTGTGTCAAAGTCCATCGGGAGGGTCTGCGCCGGCGTGCCAACCGAAATGGTGGCCACCCACTCGGTGTCGTCCTGCGAGGATGTGGCCGCCACGGTTCCCTCTTCCGTCCCACGCTTCTTCGCTGCCGCTGCCGCCGTGATCCTGTCTACGACGCTCTGGACGCTGCTGGGAAGTGTACCTCCATACTTGCGGAGCGCCTTGGCGCGAGCCAGGGCCGGATGCGCCAGGTTGCTGCGCCGCTTGGGGTTGTGGGCAACGGGGACAGTGAGCCTGTGTCCCGGTGCCCGTGCCTGTGCGTGGTGTTGTGGCTGAACCAGATCCATCCTCTGGGGAAGGGCAGAGGCGAGCTCGGCACTGGCGGCCAAGAGCGCCACCAGCCAGGAACCAAAGGTCTGCATCTTGGAGGGACGAAGAGAAGAAGAAGCAGTAATGTGTGTGTTTGTGTATGTCTAGACGAGCGAGGTAAGGAGAGAGATGTGAAAGAAGGGAGAGTTATGGGTGTGATAAAAACGAAAGAATGGGAGTTTACCACCGGGGCAAGATAGATACTTGAAGAAGAGAAAAAAGAAGCAAGGCGACAGGAAAGCAGCCTGATGTTCCAGAGGGACAATGGAGATCTGCACAGAGAAAGCGAGAAAGGGAAGAAAAAGAAAAAGAGGGCCTGCGTGAAGTGTTATAACTGAAATTGGATCTTTGAATTAGCCCTCGAAAACTGTTTGTATGGGCCTGTCCACGTCCACAGCCATGGTTGGTCCGAATATCCGTCCGAGTAAATGAGTACCGGGGATTTGAACATCGAAACACCCTGGGATGAGGTCACCAGGACATGGACGATCCCAGACTTCATCGTCAGGACTGGTCGACATAGCAAGTGGGACCGCTGCCAGATGGCGGAGGCTGGGACATGGACGACTCCTCCTTCTTCTCCTCCTCCTCCTGAGCCAGCGAAGCAGACAAGGGTTCCCTCTCTCTCCACCTCTCACCCGTTTAAGCGGCAATTGTCACTCCTGCAAAGAGGCAAGGGGACGAAAACGCGTCTCAGCGTCAATGCAAACAGGCTCCTGGCCTATGGATTGGTGGGACCGATGTGTGTGGTGACAGCTTGTTCAGGCCGCAGCGCCACCTCCCCCAGTCCACCACTGTTTTTGCGTTGTTTGTCGACCACTGCTTGATCCGAACGGTTGGTGGTCCTGCCTCATCTCCGGGTCGCAGGATGGAGCCAACGAGAATCGATTGGCCAGCACGGTTAGATCGGACGAGGGTCAATTCATGCGGCTCCCATCCCAGCGCCCCCTCGAACACGCCCACGCCACTGAACCCCCTGCAGATCCTGAAGCGATCGGCAGCTAGGTGCCGCGCACCAGGGGTTGCGGAGGGGCGCATAGCAGGGAAACAAGCTTATACGCCCCTGTTTCTTGGCGGCTAGGCGTTTTGTTTGATATTGACAGGATGAACCAAAAAACAAAACCAAAAAAAGGGGCCATGGAGAGAGTCGTCGGGCGATCGATAGGCTGTGTCAAGGTGGTTCTTGCCTCATCCGAACAATCATGACGAAACGAATCATGCTGGGAAGGCGAGGTAAGTCCCAATTGAGCTTGTCCTCTTCAAATCTTCCATATATCTGCGACATCCTCCCTTGGTCTCCCCTGGTGGCGGTGCTTGTATAGGCAGTCACGCCTGCTGTAGGCATCATCGTACACAGAGAGGTCGCTCTTTACATTGTTAGAAACCATGGTTGCGGGTCAACTCCCATGTTCGACACGGCTGCCTCTTCGGACCTGTCGTGCCACATAAAAAATCTCCGAGGATCTGCCAAGTCTCCTTTCTTCTTCTCACCGAGGTCTTTGGGGCACATGCAAAACCTGCACAAGCTCGATGATGGGCCGGCCCTGGTCCTCCTTGTTCTGTCTGTACAGGGTGAAGCCCATCTTCTCATACCAACATTTGGCACCGCTGTTCTCAGCATAGACAACCACAGTAAGGACTACACTACAATCACCACTGTCGTGTGATGCAGCCTCCGCCAGGGCATGCTGCCTCGCTGTGCTCATCACTGCGGCCGCGATGCCACAACGGCGGGCCTGCGGCAGGGTGAAGACGCCATTGAGCTCCCAGTGCAGCAGCTGCCGAGGAGGCAGGGTTTGGCCAGCGAGGTTGAGCGCCGACCTCAGCTCTTCGGAGACGAGGTCTGGCCCGACCAGAGTGATGGAAGAGAGAATGCCTCGGGTCGCGTCCTCCTCGCGCGCCACAAAGGTGCTGGCCTGAGGGTTGAGCAGCCGGTCTCGCCACCGTCCCTCGTCAAAGGCTTCTTCACGGCTCAGCGTCGAGCCGAAGGCTGCAGAAAGAAACGTGAGCCGGTATCCATACGAAGCTTGTTTGCTCTACCTTAAATCGCCCATCCCATGTATGTTTTGTTTGGTTTGTGCTTGGCAGTAAGTGAAGGGGCAGTGGTGCTGGTGCTGATGGTGGATACTACTGGGCATGGGTCGTCGTCTTGCCGCTGTGGTGGGGCCTTGCTTGATTTGTGGTGATGATGAGATCAAACGAAAACATTGGACGGGACTGACTCACCCGAGGGGTCGCATTCAAGTGACAACAGCCTAAACGGTCTGTATTGTTGCAAATAAAAGGCAGTCCCAGCCTCGTCCTTTGCAATGCGTTCAACCGTCCAGCCCATCGTCAACAAGATCTTTTTGTTGTTCTGCTGTTCGTTCTTTCAAGTTTGCTGCTGGCAGGTGGGTCTGCTGCAGTAGTATCGCGATAGTACAGTAGCTCCAGCCCACAGTGGGTGTCG
This sequence comes from Cryphonectria nitschkei, assembly GCA_006503525.1. Classification (NCBI taxonomy): domain Eukaryota; kingdom Fungi; phylum Ascomycota; class Sordariomycetes; order Diaporthales; family Cryphonectriaceae; genus Cryphonectria; species Cryphonectria nitschkei. The sequence goes on along the minus strand of LAZJ01000015.1, from coordinate 15,342 downwards.
TATTTCATTTAAACTTGAGGGTGGCAGCTGTCATGAGGTGAGATCACCACAAGTGCTCAGGAGATGCAAGTTGAGAAGGCAGGAAATACAAGCCATAGTACATTAAACAAATTACTTCCTCAAAGATCCTTTTAACTGTATGCCCATAGAAGCAACTAAACACAGTTATGACTCTTCAGAGTGGGGACAAGCAACAGTCATAGCTGGCTACCTGTATGCACCTGTCTGGGGATACTTACTTCTGCACTTGTTTTAGTAAGCACTCAACGCTCTTGCTCATTTTACATTCGAAAACCTTCAAGAAGGAAACTCCTCAGATATAAGGACTTTGACGCGGGATCAAATATCTGCAATACTAAATAATTCGCTATATGATTGTTGGCATCGGCACTGGGGCAAAGCATTACTGCAATCAAGGATTTGACGATCCCAGCAACGTTTCAATGTCACCGTTACTATAGGTGCACTGATGCTGTCGTTCGGACTTCTCTCTTACGGAGACACAGACTTTAGAGAGGGAGACATAATCCCCCAGTGTTCAAGACGTCGAGGGCTATGCGGAAAAGGCACGGAGGCCAATCTGAGAGCCAGCCGCAAATGAGGGTGGACCAACGGGCGGAGGATACCGCAAATACATTGGAAAGTCCTGATATTCAAGCTCACCCAGGACTGATCTCGCCTGCCCCCAGCACGATCCAATTTGATAGACTCTTTCACATTACGAAGTGGAGGCCTCATCCACAGATACCAAAATGTGGGAACTCCAGTGCTGACTGAGGTGTTGAGTTGCCCAGGTGTCCATTATGTGTGTTGGCCCATGGCAATGAAGGCCTTGAGAGCGCAATGTCGTTTCTTTGATGGGGCAGGTGGATTACAGCTGATGATCGCCCATACTTGGGCGTTCGGCACCGGGCGCCGACTTCTTCGCAAGGGGAGTTATGGACAGAGGAAGGCTATGTGAGTGGAATCTGGGATCATGATTGTCTTCTCTCTTTTCTTGGCTGACTCTGAAACTGATAATTGAATGTTGTACCAACCGGGGGTGTGTGATTGGGATGTTCCAGCTGACAGTGGTTGCATTGGTAGTGCTCTGGTGACATTGGAGGGCTACCCCACTGTACCTACTGCCATGTTACATCGTGTCATCCCCTGTGGTCACCACTGGTACTTGCGCTGTATGACAAGATACGCTGGTCACATACACTTGGGCAGAGTACATTTTGTTATTATTATCACCAGCATCAATGAAAGTATTAATGTGTTAAACTCCAATTCATGCTCTGCAACTTCTAGCAGCCGCACAGCATCCTGATCGTGGATCAGTGAGGGTCCGGCTGGTCCCACATTGGAGCACAGTAGAGCCTGTCGAACCGCCGTGATGCAGCGCTACTTTAGTGCTTGGCACCGATTCCATCTGCCAGCGGTAAACAACGATAGTGAGTAAGTACTTAGGTAAATGCATGTGCTATGTGCATACATCCGTCACTGTAGGTAGTACTTGCATGATACGATGTATTGTGTTTTTGGCTGGCACTGTCCGGCTGATGCTGCATATGATGAATTCTCGCCCGCCCATGTGCAGGTGCTCAGCCCGTGTGGCACGCCACCCCTTCATTGCAGCTCGCCCCTGCCCTCAGCTGTGCCTGCCTTCCCTCTCTTGTGTTATTATAGTTCAGGGGAGGGTCACAACCGAGCGTCACATTCACCAGGCATCGGGCTCCGGACAGTTGAGGGGGACCGCGCTACTCAGCCCTATCACAGAGGAAGCCACTCAGGCTGTGAGCTGCATGGCTGTGGCACAATGGCTGGGCGCGGCTGTTGTCGTGTATGTTGTTGCCATGCCCTTGCTGTTTTCTTCAGAATTTACACCTATCTCTCGCTCTTTCCCCTCCTCGCCTTTTCTGCACCCACCTCTCTCCCTCTTTTCCGGTTCTGTGTAATTTCGTCACCCGCATGATATCATTAGCTTCATCTTCTTGATCAAAACTTCCTCTGCCGCCTGCCATGGCCGCCGCCCCAGAGCATTCCGAGCCCGTGAGGTCAGACCCACAGGATGACGGCCCCTTGAGTGCCAAGGACCTCCTGTCGGAGCTGTTCGCTCGGTTCCGCGACTTTGACGATGACAAGACGTACGAATCACTACTGGACCAGGCCCTCGGCGCGCAGACTGAAAACTTCGCCGTCCGCTTTGGCCTTGAGAAGGCGGACATCGCCATCGACCTGAAGGAGCGGGAACTGAAAACCCTCCTGCAGGTGCAGGCAGACAAGAAGGATGACAAGGTCACCTGGATGTGAGTGCGCCATCGTCACTGCCCTCACAGCAACCTCCACAGACAATCTTCTCAAGCCGCATCTCCATTCAGGAGGCAAGACTTCTTTCTGACCAAGCCAAAATATCTGCCAGTAACATCTGGTCCCCTGGCAATAACCTCAAGATCGTGAATGCAATTGGGGCCAAGTATAACTTCTCCACGCGGCTGAAGGAGACCATCGCGGGCTGGGACGGGGCGAGGAGGCTGGTCGCCCGGAGCCTGGCCACTCACGGCCAGGCTAGAAAGCAACCTCATGCGTCCTTGAGAGGTACAGATATGGGCATGCACAAGCCCAGACTACGGCCCACGTTCCGCAAGCATGTAGATCCGGAGAAAGGTCCAGACCACCATGAGGCCGAGAAGCACGCTGCTGGCCCGCGAGGTGACAAGAGAGAGCTCCATCAGGAGGATCTTGACATGTACAGGTTGCTGCAGACTCAGTACAATTACACCACCATTGATCATGGTCCCAGCTGTAAGCCGAACCTCGACAAACACTCCCTTCCGTGACCAGGCAAGGAAGAACTGACCCTCCGATCTAGTCATCTGCATAGGAGCAAATTGGCTCCACCACCGTCCAAGGCCAGATTCAGACGCAAATGGGCCTGACAATATCTATAAAGACCCTGAATCTTTTGTGCCTCCAAAGCACTGGGCTTGGTACATCCTGACGAACGAGGGTAAGCCAGGTCCTCTTTGGCCGTTTCCAAAACGGGTGATAAGTTGTTGACCCGAAGCAAGGCACCGTGATATCGATCCACGAGTATCCCAACTATGAGAATGGCAATGATGTCGAGGCGCAGGAGCAGCGGGACAGGGAGCTGGCCAACATGCGGAAGAATACGAAAGACCTCTTACACCAGCTGTCCAAAGAAGGAATATTGGCATACAAAAGCAGGGTGTCCGCCCGAAAGGGTGTCAGATCTGACCTGGTATCTGCAACTCAGTCTCGAGGCGGGCCCCTCCCTTTGGCCAGAACTACATACCTGGAGTCGTCTCTGACCGTCGATGCCTCGGCAAATTTGTTCTACTATCTTTTCGAGGACTACACGGCAGCCACTTCTATCCTTTCAGAATCCAGTCGTGTCCTGGCGAAAGTGGTGAGCTTCCTTTTCCTGACGCAGAGCAGCAGCCTCCCCTTTGAGATGACAAGAAAGCTGACTAAATCTGGCGCCAGACCCATGATGTACTTCACATAACAGTAGGCACCTTCTGAACCCTCTTACTGTCTCCCATTACGAGCTCTCAATTAACGCCCTAAACAGGACCGGAAGAACAAGGACAAGGACACCTCTGACATCATCAAGCTCCTTTATGCCCGGAGCAAAGACCTGCGCCAGCTCAAACACCTCTTCATAAGTTACGAGAACCTTATCAAGGGTATCATGGCGCTCGGGATCGACACCGCCAGCGATGACAAGGACTTCGCCGCAATGGTCTCCTCGTCGCCGATCCTTCCGGCGGCCGGGGGCCCGGCGCGGGGTGTTAAGCTGAGCCAAAAGGCCTTTGACCGCTTCGACCGGCTCAGCATTCGTATGCGCCTGCTCATGCTCGACACAATCGATGAGTACCTCGCCGAGAAAGCCTCGCTGAGCGACACCTACTTCAATCTCATGAGCCAGAAGGACTCGCAGGCCACCAGCAAGCTGAACAGGAGCGCCTCGCTGCTCGCCAAGCTGTCCGTCTTCTTCCTGCCCATCAGCTTTATGACCAGCTACTTCTCCGTGCAGATCCCGGACCTGACCAACAACTACACGGGCGCGACATACTGGATCTCCTTCGCCGTGGTCGCGGCTATGTCGTTCCTGAGCTTGTTTTTCTTCTCGAGGCTGTTGATGTTTGTCAGCGACGTCCTGGACGAGAAGGTGGCTGCTACCCAAGCATGGGTGGGGAGGGGGGTGCTGAGGGCTGGTCGTAAGCTCAGAGGGAAAGAGCCTGCTGCATCCCCTGGCGAGAGTGAAGGAGGAGGGGGAAGTATCAAGGTTTCGCAGGAATCCTAGAACAATAACTATTTCGAGACGTGGGGCTATGGTGTGACACACAATGTGTGACCTCTTAGGAAGCTCTTAGCGAAGGACTGATTAACATAATTACGGGAGAAGATGGAAAGGTGGTTCTCTGATGGGCAGTATCATGAAGGCCTTGGTCGAAGTTTCGTCATATTGAGGAGCATCTCATGTGGGAACACAGTATTTGTGGAGGATAGATCCTAGAGTCGGGCTTGCATTCTAAAATATGTACAGAAACAAAATTTGATGTTGACTCGAATGTCGCTGCCGGCCGTGCCTCTTGTTTCCGCCAAATGAGATGAGACGGAGGCTTCGCAGGTTCCGCAGGTTCCGCCGCTTATATCCAGTCCACACGTAGTTTTCTGTATTAACAAAGTCGTAAAATTCGTGAGGTCATGCCAGCCTTGCCCTATTCTGTTCTTCTACAAGTCCAACCCATATATGGACGCAGGCTCGGCCCGCCTTTCTTAGCGACGGCCGTCATCATATACCCACCATACCGAATCCAACCCCAGCAGCAACCCCAGCCACGACACCAACACACGGCATGCCCGTAGGCCTCGCGGCAGCATTCGCGCTGCCCACGCTGAAACCTCCCGTCGCGCCCGCCGTGCAGTACGAGTCCTGGATCCCAAAACACGCCACGCTGCTCAGGCTGCTGCAGATGCTCGTGGCGGTGGCCGCCGCATACGTCACAGCGCCGGTCCCTCCGACCGTCGTGCTGCCGCCCACGACGATGGTCACGCCACCGCCGCCGCCGCTGCCTTCCAGATCGGCCGTGCACGCAGCATAGTTCCTGCTGCAGGCCGAGACGGCGCTCGAGCAGGCGGCGGCGTTGCTGAAGCTGGTCGCGACGTACGGGAAGGAGAAGTAGCCGTTCTGCACGTAGCTCGCCGAGGTCGTGGTGGGCGGCGCGTAGGAGGACGGCGCGGTGCCCGTGCAGACGTCGCCCGACGGGCAGCACGCGGGCGCGCTCGAGGCGTCGAGCGTGCAGGCCTGGCCCGAGGCGCAGCAGATCCCGTCGAAGGCGGCTCCCTCCGAGGCGCACGAGTAGGTCCCTGCGATGCAGCCGTCTGTCGCCCTCGCGAAGAGGGCCTCCATGGGCGCGGCGGCGTGGTAGCGGCGGGCGGGTGTTGGTGTCTGGGCGGCATGGAAGGGCTGTGGCTCTGCGCTGGCGAGGACGGAGGAGGTGGAGGGGAGGAGGAGGGCGATGCCAAGAAGAGGCGCAGAGAGGAGATGCCTTCGTCTCATTTTCTCTTTCTTGTTCTTTTTCTGCCTTCCCTCTTTGTTTTTTTTTTCTATGAGGAAGCTGGAGCCTGATCCTTGAAAGGTTAAAGGACTTCGAAGGGTGCCTTGATGAATAGTTGGCCAGTCAAAAGAAGAGGCTGGGGGGGCTGATTCCGTGTCAGGGGGTTTGGGAATTAGGATTATTTATGAGGAGAATTGAGGGCGATGAGGGTGATGAAGGTTTAAGTAATGTTGAAAAACATGCTTAAAAGCTTCCTGTGAACTTTGGCTGGTCGTAAGATCATCCCAAATAAAAGAGGGTTGAGTGGTTGGGTTGTGGTCATTGTCGAATAAGGTGGCTGGTTGACCCTTCAACAGTGCCTTCCCTCCCAATATGCGGGCCAAGAAGATCAGGGCTTACATACAGGATCCTGTAAGGATAGCATGTGCCTTGACACACACCCATGCCAAGGAGGAAAATAGGCAGGTGGTAAACCTGATTGGGATTGCAGCCCAGCAATCTGAAGCTACCTTCTTTCAGATGCAAGCAGGGCTCAAGCTCGCCCTCAATGACTTGCTGCTGAAGATGTTCACCAACACTTGGAGAATGGCAGTACTTTGTGGGTGCTGTACCGTGTGGTGGGAGGAGGACCCTTGCAAGTGAGCTCTAGGCAGTATTTGCGTGATGTCATTAGTCGACACAGCAACCTGCAACCCTGGCTACCTCTGCCAACCCCGCAGCCCACCGCTGTAGATATCGGATAGACAAGGATCCTTTGGCGGGGTGTCACCAGAGCAAGACACTTTGTCAGGCTAGGCCTGCGTTGTGAGGTCTGCTGATTGCATGATACGAAGTCAAGATGGTCGAATATTTATCAGGTGCATTATTAGATGTTCAAAAAATTGATCCAGAGTAGATTAGAAATGCAGCAGGGCTGCCCAATGCCATAAACTTGTCACAGTAAGTTCTTTACTCTTGCTTTTCATGTCTCAGCCACGTGGTCTTCGATGACTGTCTGTTATGACAATCCGCACCCGCCCGATCTATAATCTGGCTCGCACACGTCGGAGTGTTGATTGAAGTCGCCGTAGTGCCGTCGGATCTGGTTTCTGGCTGGCTTGACTATCCTTGATCTGCTGGACCTCCGTTCGAGCCTCTTGGACTATGTCACCGAGATCCCCCCAGACTTCATCCGTGTAGCCCGTGAGCACTCGATTCCAGTCCTCGAGCCACACCTGGCCTGCCTCGGCCAGATCCGTGACGCCCAGGGTCGCGAAGCTACTCTCAGCAGCGTCGACTCCTCCAGAGTTGCCATTTGGCTCACGCAAGAATTCCGGTACGAAGTTGAGCATGTTGTTCCAGTCAGATGCCGAGATCTGGGCCGGCGATCCGTCCTCAAAAAGTGCTTGGCGTAGTTTCTTCAGCTCCGCCTCGTTGAGCCTCGTCTGTGACTCGTACTCTGGATTCTCTTTATCCACTTGCGATAGCAAACGAACGACCTCGACACCATCTCGTTCCTGCTGTTCAGCTACGGACGAGGTAAGGACGTCTTGTGATGATCTATCGCCGGAATATTGTGGGACTCCAGCACCCGCTGCCTCCCATGCACCAGACAGACCGACAGGCTCCGTCGGAACGAACACATTTGTGCTGTCCAGAAAATCAGAAAATGCTGCCTCTTCAGCAGCAACATGGCTACCGGTATGCCCTGGTCGGAAGGCGCTCCTGGAGGTCGAGGCGCCAGTGGAGGAAGAGCTCTCGGCCGGGAGACCAACTTTCCTGGCTGCTGATGACGATGGTCCAGACTTGCCTGAGGAAGCCACATCGGCCAGGTCGCTCACCGTCGGTGTGCTCTGCAGGACGCTCCTCGATAGCCCAGTCGCAGATCGCCCTAAACGTGTCGCAAATGAGTCACCGTCCGACTGCCTCAAAGCCTCCTGGTCACTGTCATTTCTAGCGACTCCTTTGCCTTTATCGTTCACATCGCTCTGTTGAGAACGGCCTGCGTCCGGCACACCACCGTCACCTGCTGGCTCAGACCCCATCCTGATGTCGGATGAACGGCTCTCGAAGCGGGGGCGGGCCGAGAGACACTCCAATTGTGTGTCCTTGTGTTCTGGCTGTAGAAGGATCAGGGTTAACTCATACCCAAATGAGTGAATGCCAATTCCTGCTCAGAATTTTATAGATGGGCTGTAGGAGATTGGCTTCGGTGGTCCACTCCCTCCTTTCAGATTACTGCTGACGTTGGCCGGGAGGGAGGAGTTGCTGATATGATTTGAAGCTCGTATGGGTGAGAAGCTGCTAGACCGATGATGATGACAAAAAGATCGTAGTGACACAACACTCTAGATACTTGGCATTGCAGCAAGCTTCATAAGCAATGAGATGTACCTGGTGAGGTGGAAGAGTTGTTGTAATAGAGGGTCCAAGGTTAACTTTTGGAGATGCATGAGCAGCGGAATACCACCTGTCAGGGCTGGGTTCCAGGGAAAGGGCACTAGCGTAACCCCAATGTACAGGTGCTGTAAACTATGTCATACATACTATGTACGATAGCGCTCAGCCCAAGCTGCAGCTGGGGTAATAGAATGTGAGGACTGGTTGCATGACCTATGCATGACATGGACCTGGTAGGGTCCATTGGAGAGGGATTCCATGTCGGAACAAAAGCCCCAAGAAAGAAAGAAAAGATCAAAGGCAAAGAGGTCGAATAGGAAGGTATATGCCCCACGATACCTAAGGCTTTCCGGGTGTAAAGACCTTCTGGAAGGGCCCAAATGGACCCCACATTCCACGTTGGACATCACTAGCTCCGTTTTGCCAGCTGGACTTGGGCAGCACTGTCCACCAAAGGTTGACCTGCCCCCCCCCCCAGGCGAGACCTGCCTGAGCTCTGCTCTGCTGTTTTGTTAGTTTTAGTTAAGACCACCCAGCAGCGCCTGGAGCCCGAGCTTGGAGCCTCGTGGTTTTCTACCCGACCTGACCTCATCTTTTGCCAACCTGCAACCTCACGACAATTATCTCTCAACGACATCATACCCCGCACTGCTTGCCCATCACCACACCCAAGCCATTTTCACAACACTTCTGATTGCTTCTGAGGGCATTCACCGAGTCTGTCCTGCAGTTCAACTGACCCTCCCCTTCTTGTTGTGGTGAGTGTAGCCAAAGTCCACTGTGTCCCCCTAGTCCTTGTGTTGCAGACTCCCAAATCCGCCCTGTCATCCGTGGCCGCTCCTTGTGCTGCGTGACCTTGCAGACCTCACACCTCATCAACACCCAAAGCTGTTGCAGCCATAGGAAGGCGGTGTCGCGTGGATGAGCCCAGCATCCACTTTCACTTTCACTTGCACCCCTCACCTCGCCTTCTCTCCTCCTTGCCACAGTTGCTCAGCCTGGTCAGACCGGCCTGTCCAGCTGGAGAGATCCCTTGCCTTTTTGTATTGGGGCGCCTCTGTAGTGAGCCCATTCTGCCGCGGCAGCCAAACCTAGCAACGAGAGAGCTTGTTCTGTCGCTCCTCCACATCCACGCCCCATCCCACCTCACCTGGCCTCAACCCTGCTTTCTCTGTCGTGGATGCGAGCCTCAACTGCGCTTCTCCTTCATCTAACAACTTACCTCTGCTTTCAGCTTTTTCTTCCACCCCCGCCACATTCCCAACCGCATCGCTGTTCGATCCCTTTTTCGCCTCCTACATCCTTCGATCCGCATACCGGTCTCAGAACTTCCTCGAGTTTGTTGCCGTCAACCGACCTTCCTACCGAATCGACTGACCCGGTCTCGCCTACCAGAATACATCATTCCGTCCAGGTCCCGTCCAGCAGCTCACTGTAGCGTGGAGGCTGTCCTTCACCTACGCTCACGACAACCGCAACCATGGTCGACTCAGAACCTGGCTCGCCAACATGGAAGTTTACACAGTACGTCCTCTCCGCATATCAAACCCTCTCTGCCATCCGACAAGTTTGACACGCGCGGCGCCGCCGTTGGCGCTCTTTTATTGCGAGAGTGTCGAATTCGCGTGTCAACCGTCTTGCTGCCGTACGTAGCTGACAAATAACAAGGTGCTTCGGAGACAAGGGCGATGTGGAGGATATCACGGAAGGTACGGACCCTGCGTTGTTCTTCGCTATGCACACGTACGGCCAGGACAAGCCTTGCTAACCCCGAGGACTCAGCTGATATCATATCGACCGTCGAGTTCGACCACACGGGAAACTACCTGGCGACTGGCGACAAGGGTGGTCGGGTCGTGCTCTTTGAGCGCAACGAGACTGTGAGTTGGGCTTTTCCTGGCTGGTCACCGATGCGATGTGTTGCCGGCAGCGTCTGACGGGAGCGATAGAAAAAAACCTGCGAGTACAAGTTCCACACCGAGTTCCAATCCCACGAGCCCGAATTTGACTACCTCAAGTCTCTCGAGATCGAAGAGAAGATCAACAAGATCAAATGGTGCCGCCGACAGAACGCTTCCCACTACCTCCTGTCTACCAACGACAAGACGATCAAGCTCTGGAAAGTCTTCGAGAAATCCCTGAAGGTGGTGGCCGAGAACAACCTCTCGAGCGAGGCCACGCCGGGCGGTATCGCAGGCGGTGGTGGCGCCCCGCGGGCGCTACCCAGTGCTATCAAGAGTGCGGGTGATCTCAAGCTGCCTCGTTTGACACATCACGACACGGTCGTCGCAGCTGTCCCCCGGAAGACCTACGCGAATGCCCATGCCTACCACATCAACAGCATATCCGTCAACAGTGATGGGGAGACGTTTATTAGCAGTGACGATCTCCGCATAAATCTGTGGAACCTCAACATCCAGGACCAGAGTTTCAATATCGTAGACATCAAGCCCGCGAACATGGAAGAGCTCACGGAGGTTATCACGGCTGCTGAGTTCCACCCCATGAGCTGCAACTGGTTCATGTATGCGAGCTCCAAGGGCACGATCAAGCTAGCGGACATGCGTGAGAGCGCACTCTGCGACCAACACGCCAAGCGTAAGAACACCCTTGCCCGCCACCTCCCTGACCTTGTGTGAGGAGTCTTTGTGCCGGTGATGGTCGCATGACTAACCTGCCTCACAGTGTTCGAGCAAGAGGAGGACCCATCGGCGAGGTCCTTCTTCTCAGAGATCATCTCGTCAATCTCAGATGTGAGATTTTCGTACGATGGCAGATACATTCTCTCCAGAGACTACCTGACCGTCAAGATCTGGGACGTCAACATGGAAAGGCAACCGGTCAAGACTATTCCGATCCACGAGCATCTCCGGCCCCGGCTCTGCGATACGTACGAAAATGACAGCATCTTCGACAAGTTCGAGGTTGTGTTCTCTGGCGATGCCAAGAACGTGATGACCGGCAGCTACAACAACAACTTCATGATCTACCCATCCGACCCGGAGAAGGAGGTGGAGGTTGTGCTACAGGCAGACAAGTCAGCCTTCAAGGCCAAGAAGGTTGGCGTGCCGACACCAATCAACTCCTCAACAAGCCCTGCTGCCAATGGGGGTAAGAAGAATGGCTCCCGGTCTGGCAGCCCTGCAGGTGCACAGAGAATGCGCAAGGAGACAGATGCAGACCAGATCGACTTCAACAAGAAGATCCTACATATGAGCTGGCATCCATTTGAGGACAGCATCGCAATCGCAGCCACAAACAATGTGAGGATTATCTCTAAACCCAAACCCCAACCCCCAAATACTCTGTCAAACATGGCATGTATCTTGTTCCTGCTGACATATTACTGCAGCTGTTCGTTTTCTCGGCATTGTAAACCTCTAGCATACAATCATCGTCATGTGATGCTCCTAAGCAAAATTCCTTCATCTGCCTTGGCTGTGTGCCACTGGGTCCCCAACCTGCTCTCACGACTTTCTCATCCTCTCCCTCCCGTGATTCCCACTCCCTGTTCACAAACATTGGCCCCTTCAGTGGAACTCAGCATGGCGATGAATTTGGCAATACTTGTTGGACGCTGTTACTGGGGCTCAGAGCCTGCATGGAAGGTGATAGAACTCGGCATTCTGAAGCCGGGCAAGGGGAGGTTGCGCAAGCCCAGCCCTACAGCATGCACTTGGAAGAAACACAATAGGTGCTGCTGGGGTGCTGCTGTGACAAGGAGGGGGCTGAAGAAGGCAGATGCATTAGAGCTGGTGGAGAGGCAAAACAAGTCTGTTTGGCATAGAGCCTCCTTCAGCCCACAGAAGACAAGAGACATGATTAGAAAGACTGATTGTTTAAAAGTGACGTTACATGATGTGCCTTCATTTTGTTGTTGTCTGAGTGGTTGCTTCTTCTCCCTTCCAAGTCTTCTACAAGTGATGATCATATACAACTTTGGAGTTAGTTGGTGTGTGCCAGAGGTACAGCCGAGTTATATCCTCTCCTATATGCCTTACTCAGAGACGGTATACAATTGTTACGCCACCATTTCGCTGAAGTCGAAAAATCTACCAGCCATCCTTCAGATGCCATCCCGGGCAGCATACAGACGTGCATAAGACCATGAATAAACTGGTCGCTCTGAACACCATAGGCCACTCCAGTACGGCTTTGCGTAATGAACACCCGCCTCGCCGTGTTCTAGACTTTGCCCAGGTGAGGATTGTAGAGGTCCCTGTATTTGTGCAAGGAAGCTATCCTGTTGACAACGAGAATGGTGGGTAATTTCTAGTGGCAATGGATCTACTCATGATGCGAGAGGCATGGACACTACATATTGTGTGCATGCTTTATATCGAGAGCACCTGTCAAGCATTAACCACTGAGCATGTCAGCGGCATATTCCCATCAATTGAAGGAGGGGAGCGTGACTTGCCACACGCGGCGTTTGTTTGCCTGTTCTGTGGTAATGCCTTTTTCCTTCTTGCACCTTCACCGTCGCCGATTTCTCGAAATCACCCCCCCCGGGGCCCAAACATCCTCTTCTTACTTCTTCATATATCCACTTGTCTTTTCCCCCTCTTTATTTTCTTCCTTAATAGCTATCGATATCCGTACTACTTCTGTGTTTTCATTTCTCCAGGGAACGAGAGCCATCTGTGGAGAGCCCTTGACACTGGAACATCACACCTTATATTGAACTTGGGACTGTGCTGTTATGCGTGTCATCCGTCTTGTCTTGTGAGATGATCTAGGTGATTACTCACAGAGTTCTCAGCTAAAGTATTTAAGCCTTGTTAAACTAGAGTCAGAGTCTCATACGGGACGAAAGAATCCTTTGAGTCGCCTCATTACGAACAGTCAGTGACAAGTAGACCTTGTTGGTCTACTGATAGACCGATACTATGCACAAAGACTACCGGATTTTTTGGTCTCCAACAAATATTTCATGCTATCAAATATTGCTAGTTAATAGTATTCTTAGTCTGTGGTCTGGAACATTAGCTCTTTTCATCAAGTCAGGAGGTTTGAGCATGTGTGAGGCTGATCTGCTTCTGGAGAAATGGCGGGCTTCACAAGACGCCGAGTGACCCCTCATGCTCTAAAAAGCCGTAATATGTATAATTACGTCTTGAATCAATAGAATCACATGCATTTCTTGGTTGATAGTCTTAGAATGCAAACACGTGGGAGATGATCCACATGCAGGGCTACGCAAGGCTACGACTTCAGAAGACTTGCCGCTTAGACTTTCTTGAACATCACTTAGAAGGAAACCAAAGGGTTCACTTGCGGCAATTGGTCATCATGTATGACCATGAAGTGCTCGAATCTCCAAGTCCTGCGGAAGTCATATGCGGCCAGGATCAGTGACGATTGGACTACGCACTATCGTGCCCAGACCGCACACTATCATGCTTGAACTGTACACCGTTGTGCTCAAGCTAGCTTACTATCCTGCTTCACGTAAGGAAACAACAGATCTTCCTGCCCTGACAAAGCCCTCTCCAAGAAGCTTCTCATTAGCTGCGCTACCCTCAACCACCTGACCACTTGGCTGCGGGGCAAAGCATGTGTAAAAGAGACGAGAGGGCTGAAGTGAGGTCCCCTATGGGTATATAAAGCCGCCTCCTGTCTCCCCCTCTGAAGTTCTGAAGAGAGTTCCTCATCCTTACAACAAACAACAATCTTGAATCTGCCAAGGTGTCGACCAGCTCGCCACCCAAAACAGATTCAAGATGCAAACCAAGACTCTCTTCCTTGCTGCTCTTGCTTCTCTGGCCGCCACCGGCGCGGCCATGCAATGCGCAGTATGTACAGCTCCAGACCGTTCCTCGATACACACCATACTAATAACATATCCCATACCACAGATGAGTTGCGCAGAGAAGATCGGCCGCGCAGGCGGCTGCACAGACCTGCCTTGCCTCTGCGCACGCGTGGAGGAGTTCCGTGAGCCCATCGAGGCTTGCGTCTTCGCGGATTGTCCCCCCGGCGAGATAGATGGTGCGTACATGGGATTATCCCCTATCCAAACCTCTGGGACTCCCAATATAAAGTCGCTTCGGACTGACAAGTGCTTTTCTCAACAATTTTAGACTCTCGCAAGATGCCTTGCCTGTTCTGTCACTACCAGTGCTGAACAAGGACCTCGCCGGAGACCGAGTCGAGGGGGTGTGTCTTTCTGAGGGTTTCCTGATGGTCTTGATGCGATGGAATCTTGGACGGTCGGGCATGAAGAAGACATGCTGGGGGAAGCTTTTGTTTTCTTCATATCTCGTGTCTTTTGGGCAAGATGAACAGAATGTCCCCTGTGTCCCGCTTCTGAACATTGTACTCGGGTTTTGGAGATGCTAGATAGGGGTGCCATCGCTTGTCAAGGGGCGAATTAATGATTATACATGTTTGCCAAATCTCCATTCCGACCGCCTTTCAACAGCCACTGGGACAAGATCATCCATCTCTGGGAAGACGCGAAGAATATCAAGTCAATGTGGGGTTCGAGGAGAGAGCCACGAGAGCGAGACAGGGACCCTAGTCTGGTCGGTTCGGCCCGCCATCCCTGCGGGGGTCACGTCCGAGTCCGGATACTGGCACGAGAAGATCTTGGGAAAGGTAATACGGATATTCTCTGCCTCTTAATAGCTCTGGTTAGAGGCTTTAAGCGTTTGCTACACCTCTTTCTCTCGTTCTCGAAGATAGACGTCATAGCTTGTGGGTATACTATGGTTGAGATCCCGATAGAGCAAGAGACCAGTGGCATGTTTTCCTCTGAGTGTGTTTTTGCGAACCATGTGCTGGTATATACCTAAGGCGCCTCGTACGAGTGTGTTTGCCATCACTCCTGAATCTCTATAACGTAAAGTATGTGAAGTATGCTGGTATCAAGAGTCAGATCCTGGGCCTTGCTAGATAGTTGGTGAGGATGATAGCTCATGGACAGCTTCGCATGCAAGATGAAATGCGTACAGCGTCACTAATTGCGGAATGGAAACAGCAGACCTCAAGACTGTCGGAATACATCGAGGCAAAAACCTAAGTTTTACATTATTGGACTGTACAAAATATCTAGCCAGAGTGTCTAGGCCAAGGTATCACCGTCTAGTTGTCTTGAATGATAAGACAAAGGCTTTGGGCTTGTGGTGTTTTGCCTGTCCTCGCTGTTGAGAAGCCCTGGGCAGGATCCCTCAACCCGGCGGTGGCGGATGTAGGCCGGCGAAGGTGTGACATCCATTACGGTATTCGACCTGCCAAATCAGTCCCACCCGTCCCCTCTCCAAGCACTGGAATTGCAGGTACCCGCAGCTTCTCAAGCTAAAGAATGCACAGTCGTCTTGAAATAGCCGGATAGACAATGCTTGCTCGGCAGATGGGTGCCGATACTCCCTGAAGGTGGGGGGGGGGGGGG